>JACWFN010000021.1:0-434663 GCA_019775635.1 Cladosporium sp. VS III D KN 1
CCTAACCCTAACCCTAACCCTAACCCTAAATTTCTCCTAAGAAGGAGTCTAATATCTCTATATCTCTTATAAATTCTGTCTATAAAACTCTCTTAAACTTAGACTACTACTTTATATAACTAGCTTTTCGATATATTAGACTCTTCTTATCTTCTATAGAGTACTTTAGCTTTTATACTAACTATAGATATACTCTATTATTCGTACTAAGAAGTAATAATACTCTAGGAGTAATCTTATTAGACTATAATTACTTTAATATACTATACTACTAAATGCGCTTACTAAGTAATACTAAAATCTATCTAGCCTTATCTTTAGTCTAGAGATACTATTATATAGATATTAACTCTTTTATACTAAAACTCTCTAAAGTTAATACTAATACTCGATAATTCTATATCGATTAGCTAAACTCTATATTAATTAGCACTCTAAAGCTTATTTACTAGTCTATATTAGAGAAGTAGAAGCCTTCTTAGATATTTTATTACTTTAAATAGAAGAGCTCTTACTTATATAATATAAGAGACCTTAGCTTATAATATATATCTTCTAATATATATAGATAGAATATATTAAATAGAGATTTATTAGACTTTAGCTTATCTAATAGAGATCTATTAGATTATAGCTTATCTAATAGAGATCTTTTAGATTATAGCTTATTAGACTTAGAAAATAATACTAATCTTAATCTAAACTCTCTACTAATATCTTTAATAGCTCTTCTAAAAGATCTCTACTATCTAAATAGTTCTTTTAATAAATCGATAATATACTTTAGAGATAGCTTATTTAGTAGTATTAGCTTATATAAATATATAGCTAAATCTTTACTTAAGAATAGTTCTCTTCTATTTATAAAAGATAGCTTAGCTTAGTATATAATAGTATTAGAAGAAGTATCTTATTATCTTATAGAGTACTTTACTTCTTCTATAAGCTCTAAGAGTATTAATCTTACTTCTTTAGATTGTATTTTCGAGAATAATTTATCTCTCTTTACTACTAAAGAAGTTACTAGTAAGCTAGCTTTATAGAATGCTTTTAAGGTATATAGTACTAATAGTATTTATATTTGTATCTTATAGTAGCTTACTATCTTCGAACTGATCTTTTTAAATACTTTAATCTTATTCTATAACTCTTACTTTATATTTAATACTATATCTATAGCTTAAAACGATACTCTAATCTATCTACTTATTAAAGATATCTCTCTCTCTAAGAATACTAATAATATATACTCTATTATGCTTATCTTAATTATATATAAGGTATTTAAATATTTACTTCTCTTATGCTTTAACCTATTTAGTTAAGCTTCTATATATTCTTTATAGGCTAACTTTAAAGCTAGGTACTCGACTTATACTAATACTACTATAATTTATACTTTACTTAAGTCTAATCTTATATTCTATATTACCTTTTTAAACTTTCACTCTGCTTTTAATATTATTAACTATTCTATTCTTTTTTAGACTCTTAGTATATATAGTTACTTACTATATATACTAGTACTAATATCTTACTTAATATTTAATAATATTTGCTTTACTATACTCTTAGATAGTACTATAGATTCTATCTTTACTAGAAATTATAATATACTTTAGAGTTCTCTTCTTTTATCTTATCTTTTTAATATATTTATAAATAGCTTACTAAGAGAGCTAAAAGCTATAGATATAGCTTACTTACTTACTACTTCTTATATTCCTATAGCTATATCTATTATACTTATACTATTCTATACTAATAATAGTATGCTTTTAGTATCTTTCTTATTTAATATTTAGTATTTACTTAATATTACTACTATCTAGTATAAGGCAAATAGAATAAAGCTTAATATTAAAAAGTATAGCTATCTTATCTTAAGTCTTAATACTCTCTTTACTCTATCTATAGTATCTTACTCTCCTTTACTTTATATAAATAAGTATATCTATTTTAACTTTCTTATTACTACTAAAGATATTAACTTTCGAAAATACCTTATTATCTATCTAAAGAAGGCTATTATCTATACTTTCTTTCTCTTCGTCTTCTCTAATAATTAAGATTCTATATATTAGTTAAGAGTCTATTATACTTACTTTATACTTATATTCGAGTATAGTACTTCTCTAGTTACTACTTATACTAAAATCGACTCTACCTTCTATAATACTACTATTACTAAGCTATTCTCTAAACTAGTTAGCTAAATTATAGATAGTAAGTCTAACTCTAGTCTAACTGCGAATCTACTTAGCTTAAAGCCTCTAAAATTCTAGTTTTATATATTAAAAGCTATATTTTAGCTTAATCTATAATTACTATTAAACGAAAGTCCTCTAAAGAGAATATATATACTAAAGTAGAGCTTTAATTCGTTCTACTACTACTTAATAGAAGACTCTCTCTTTAATATATTTCTTACTATACTACTAGTTAAATCTGCGAAATTAGTACTATAGAAGCGAATTTACTTCTAAAGCGATCTTACTACTATTTTATTACCTACTTATATGCTACTAGTATCTTATCTTACTAAGAAGTAGTAGAAGTATACTTTAGCTAACTCTTAGAGATAGTGCTTAGCTAAAGTAATATCTTAGGCTACTTGCTTTAAACGAGATCTATAAGATACTAATCTTATTCTAAAGGCGCCTTACTAGTTTTAGATAGTATTTCTATACTACTATAGAAGCGTCTTTACTACTAATTATGCTTATCTCTATCTTAGGCCTTCTTATAGATTTTATAGAAGCTATAAAGTCTATGCTTCTTCTATTATAAATAGATCTCTCTTACTAAAGGAATAATCTCTTAAGAACTATATTTAGTTAAGGCTGCCTCTTAAGAGTATACTATTACTATTTATAGATATTAACTTCCTTCTAAATTAAGAGGAATTTACTTATACTTATACTATTCTTTAAAGCATATTAAGAGATCTAACTATTAAAGCTACTACTACTAAAGCTATAAAAAAAGCTAATACTAAAGCTACTAATTCTCTAAATATTAGAAGAAACTAATTCTTAGTTCTAAGTACAACTTAAAACTACTTAGAGTCGGATAAAAGAGTTTTATACTCTATCTATCTAACTTCTAATTCTTATTACAACTATAAACTAACTATTAGTTCTTATTATAACTATAAACTAACTTAGTCTTAAGTACGACTATAAACTACTTATTAGTTCTTATTACGACTATAAACTAACTATTAGTTCTTATTATAACTATAAACTAACTATTAGTTCTTATTATAACTATAAACTAATCTAGTTCTTATTACGACTATAAACTAACTTAGTTCTAGTTATAACTATAAAATAACTCTAATCGTAATTATAAGACTATAAATATAAACTAGCTAAGTCTAAGAGTAACTAGACTTAGACTCGTTTTCTAGCTTAAAATTATATATAGTTACGCCTCTTTATAAGCTTCTAGTAGAAAATAAAGGTATAGAGTCGAGCTAAGATACGAAATAGATACTAGACTCTAAAAGAGAAGTAACTCTTATTAAAGTCCTATCTAGCTTAGTTAGCTATTACTTCTAAGAATATAACTTTCTAAAGAAGACTTATAGATAGCGGATTATATATCTATAAGCAGTCTTACTAATTTAGCTATCTTTACTACTTATTAGATCTAAGAGCTTTTATATAATATATTCTTTTAAGAGCTATAATCTACTATAAGCTTTTCTAAAGAAGAGAAATAATAGTAAAAAACTATTATATTCTAGTAGAACTATTAGAAATAATAGTATTATAAAGTAGAGAGGAAAGTAAGAGTAGTATTATTTTAAGTCTAATTCGAGCTATAGCTCTAATTAAGCTCTATAATTCCTTCTACTTACTCGACTCTTTTAGTACTATATCTTAGATATAGCTCTCTCCTACTAATTAGACTAGTTTTAATATTCTAGTAAAAACTATATATAAGATATTATACTTCGAAATAGCTCTTATACTATTATTAGTTAACTACTGTACTTTAAATAAGACTCTAGGCTCTAAGCAAATAAGATAGCTATATATAAGGCTCGAATTAAAACAACTAGATTAAGAATCTATTTAATAAGTTAAGAGATACTTTATATACTCTTAAATATTACTAGAGTCTAATTTCTATAGTAATAGAATAGAGAATAGAAGAGCTTTATTTAAGATAGTATTATAGAGATTTTATTTTTCCTATATTAATAAACAGAGAAGCCTTATAGAGTTTAGCTACTTTTCCTTTACTTCTTAATTTATTAGATCTTTCTCTTTTTAATAGCTATCTCCTAAAGCCTATATTTTAGTAAGAGCTACTTAAGAGATATATATATAGTACGAATATATTAGAAGAAGTAGAGCTAAGAGTAACTAGAACTATATTTTACTATAGTATTGTTTAATCCGATTATAGAAAGGCTAATAATCTAATAGAGGAGTTTATACTCTAAATTATTAGATAGAAATTAGCTAGAATACTAATTATATAGAGGTCTATCTCTATAATCTTATACTAACTATAGCTAAGTATAAGTTAAACTATATCTATAATCGTCTTACTTAGACTAGGTATAATAAATAGCTTAGTTTAATATATATAAGCTAATAAACTTCTAATTCTAGCTATCTTATCTTAAGTCTTAGTATACTCTCTATTCTACTTATAGTATCTTACTCTTCTTTACTTTATATAGATAAGTATACTTACTTTAGCTTCTCTATTACTACTAAAGATATTAACTTTCGAAAATATCTTATTACTTATCTAGAGAAAGCTATTACTTATACTTTCTTTCTTTCTATTTTCTTTAATAATTAAGATTCTATATATTAATTAAGAGTCTATTATACTTATCTTATACTTATATTCGAATATAGTACTCTACTAGTTACTATCTATACTAAAATTAACTCTACCTTCTATAATACTACTATTACTAAGCTATTCTCTAAGCTAGTTAGCTAAATTACTAATAGTAAAGCTAATTCTAAGCTAATTATAAATCTACTTAGCTTAAAGCCTTTAGAGTCTTAGTTTTATATATTAAAGGCTATATTTTAGCTTAATCTATAATTACTATTAAATAAAAGTCTTCTAAAGAGAATATATATACTAAGATAAAGTCTTAATTTATTTTACTACTATTTAATAGAAGACTCTCTCTTTAATATATTTCTTACTATACTGCTAATTAAATCTATAATATTAGTAAACTAAAAGCAAATCTACTTTTAGAGTAATCTTACTACTACTTTATTATCTATTTATATACTATTAGTATTTTATCTCTTAAAGAAATAATAGAAGTATACTTCTATTAACTCTTAGTAGTAGTATTTAATTAAGGTAATACTTTAGACTACTTATTTTAAATAAAATCTATAAGATACTAATCTTACTCTAAAGATACTTTATTAATTTTAGATAGTATTTCTATACTATTATAAAGGTATTTTTACTACTAATTATACTTATCTCTACTCTAAGCCTTTCTATAAGTTTTATAAAGACTATAAAATCTATACTTCTCTAGTTAAGAGTAAATTTCTCTCTCTAAGAAAATAATATCTTAAAAATTATATTTAGTTAAAGCTACTTCTTAAGAGTATACTATTACTATTTATAAATATTAATTTCCTTCTTAACTAAAGTAAATTTACTTATACTTATACTATTCTTTAAAGCATATTAAGAGATTTAATAATTAAAGCTACTACTATTAAAGCTATTAAAAAGGCTAATACTATAGCTATATATTCTCTAAATATTAGAAGAGGCTAATTATTAGTTCTAAGTATAACTTAAAACTACTTAAAGTTAAGTAGAGAGAGTTTTATATTCTATCTATTCTAACTTCTAGTTCTAAATATAACTATAAACTACTTACTAGTTCTTATTATAACTATAAACTAATTTAGTTCTTATTATAACTATAAACTAACTTAGTTCTTATTATAACTATAAACTAACTATTAGTTCTTATTATAAATATAAACTAATCTAATTCTTATTATAACTATAAACTAACTTAGTTCTAATTATAACTATAAAATAACTCTAATTATAGTTATAAGACTATAAATATAAACTAGCTAAATCTAAGAGTAACTAAACTTAGCTTTATTTTCTAATTTAAAAATTATATATAATTATACTTCTTTATAAGCTTTTAGTAGAAAATAAAGATATAGAGTTAAGCTAAGATATAAAATAAATACTAAGCTTTAAGAGAAAGATAATTCTTATTAAAGTTCTACTTAGCTTAGTTAGCTATTACTTCTAGAAATATAACTTTCTAGAGAAGATTTATAAATAGTAGATTATATATCTATAAGCAATCTTACTAGTTTAGCTATCTTTATTACTTATTAAGTCTAAGAGCTTTTATATTATATATTCTTTTAAGAACTATAATCTACTATAAGCTTCTTTAAGGAAGGAAAATAATAGTAGAAAACTATTATATTCTAGTAGAACTACTAGAAATAGTAGTATTATAAAGTAGAAAGAGAAGTAGAAGTAGTATTATTTTTAAGTCTAATTTAAATTATAGCTTAAATTAAGCTCTATAATCTTTTTTACTTATTCGACTCTTTTAGTACTATACTTTAAATATAACTTTCTCTTACTAATTAAACTAGTTTTAATATTCTAGTAAAAACTATATATAAGATATTATACTTCGAAATAGCTCTTATACTATTATTAGTTAACTACTATACTTTAAATAGAACTCTAGGCTCTAAGTAAATAAGATAGCTATATATAAAGCTTAAATTAAAATAGCTAAATTAAGAATCTATTTAATAAGTTAGAGAATACTTTATATACTTCTAAATATTACTAGAGTCTAATTTCTATAATAATAGAGTAGAGAATAGAAGAGCTTTATTTAAAATAGTATTATAGAGATTTTATTTTTCCTATATTAATAAATAGAGAAGCCTTATAGAGTTTAACTACTTTTTCTTTACTTCTTAATTTATTAGATCTTTTTCTTCTTAATAGCTATTTTCTAAGGCCTAGTATTAGTAAGAGCTACTTAAGAAATATATATATAGTATAAATATATTAGAAGAAGTAGAGCTAAGAGTAACTAGAATTATATTTTACTATAGTATTATTTAGTCCGATTATAAGAAGGCTAATAATCTAATAGAGGAGTTTATACTCTAAATTATTAAATAGAAATTAGCTAAAATACTAATTATAGAGAGATTTATTTCTATAATCTTATACTAATTATAGCTAAGTATAAGTTAGACTATATCTATAATTATCTTACTTAAGCTAGGTATAATAGATAGCTTAGTTTAATATATATAAGCTAATAAACTCCTAATTCTATTCTTTATATTTTATAACTTAAATTAATTAAAAAGTTTAAGAATTACTTTCTTCTTTTTAGCTATTTCTTTATAATACTTCTATAAATAAAAGCTAAGATTTTAGATAGTATATTTATACTTTATATAGATTAGTATATAGTAGTTTTCTTACTATTTTAGAAATCTATATATATTCTCTATAGTAATTCTATTACTATTATTATTAAGTAATTTACTACTATTTACTTTATTTTAATTTTCTAAAGTCTAAGTTTTAGCTATATATAAGTATATAAAATTAGTATAAGTAGATAAGAACATTATATACTATATATAAAATACTATACTAATAATAATATAGATACTAATCTAATATTAGTAAAATAAAGTATAATTAACTTATATAGTCTTAAAGATAATAAAATTATTTATTATTTAATATATAGATATATAGCTTACTTAGATATATAACTAAAATCCTACTTCTAGAATCTAATTAGAAATTAGCTATATACTCTTATAAATTACTAAATTAAGTAATAGCTAAGCTAAAATCTAAGTTAAATTCTATCTCTTATATTAGTTAGATCTAGTAATCTAAGTAACTACTATTATATAAGTATAAGATTAGATAACTAAGAAGTCGAGTTAATACTTAGTAGAGAAAGTACTAAAGTATAAAGTAATATAAAGATAAAGATTTAGTATTATTATATACTAAGCAGTTACTATAAATAATAAGTTAAATATAAGATATTAGAAGATATCTTAAGTTCCTATATACTATAGAGATATTAAGAAATCACTTAAGAAGTATTCTTAAATTAGTCTAACTAGATTTAGCTATCAGTCTGATTAAAGTCTGATTGAACATGATTAGAGTCTGACTGACTCGCAGCTTGGGTTGCGCCAAGAATCATGTAGAGGAGGCTCTGCGGGTACTGCCGCAGGGCTCTAAGAACCTGAATCGTAACATGATGCCGGCTGGGAATACCGAGGCGTAGTCGGCGAATCGGACACCAAGCGGTCCATCCTGGATGCACATGCCACCAAAGCCTAGGCGTTCGATCGGTGGGATGTTACCTTCGCAGATGCCTGGCGCTCCAGTCAAGAGCGCGAGCTTCTCGTCGAAAGTCATCTGGGAGACGAATTCGGTGGCTCGATTGAAAGCATCCTCCCACTTATGACCAGTCGCGTTTGCTAACGAGAGTGTTAGGATACATTGAGGCGACAGGCAGACAGCTGATCCACTTACGGGAAAGGAGCACCAAAGGGCTCGTGAAATCAGTCTGATTCCACTGAAACGCCTGTCCATAAGGCAGCGCAGAACACGCAACAAGTAGTATTTCGGTCAGTCTCATGATTCCTGGACAAACGAAAGGACATGAAATCCAGATATCGAATCATCCATTGAACTCCGTCTTTGCGTCGTCTACATATAGATGGCATGCCGGCTGATCCATACCACGCTTGGTGCTCCGAAAACCTAAAGTTGACGTGCCACCTGAGCTCCGGAAACACACAATCCGGAACCTCGTCTCGCCGTTCCACGTATAACAAAACGTCTGGCGAACGCCTCGCGGGTTCTTTGGCAAGTTGTCGCGTGCACGTTGTATTCACGGACAAAAGGGCAACCGATCGATTGCGGGGTAATGTCTCTTTGCGATCGATATACGAAGATGTTGTACTCTGGCCTCAAAGCCCATCTCCTCTCTGGCTACCGGCAGTATACAGTCCGCCAGTGTGAGCACACTACCGAGGTATGACCCTAGCAGATATCATGAGCACAACCCGATCAAGACGTGAACTTGCAACAGGATGGGCAAGCTTCTGGGCAGGAAATGACATCTTGATCGCTTGTCTCTCGCTTTTCGCAGATGCCATACTATTGCGTCGGTAGGCCTCGGAAAGTCTTACAGCGATAGCACAGTAAGTTGAGAGAGAATGAAGGAGGTAGCAATGACGACGCATAGGGAGTCCACAAGGGTAGCAGTACCAAATTAGGTCTTTGCACTAGCGACGTCACTCCACAAAGATAGGCGCCAATACGGAGATGTGCAATTGTCCTCTCTCGCTGGATCACATCTTCCTCTATACACTACATTACCAAACCCTATTCTTGACGTACAGGCCTACGCAGGGACGCCATGTCCGTACGAAGATGGGTCTCGCCTTACACTCCCTGCTCTTAGGGATGAATCGCCTCTTCGTAGGCTAGATGGTTAGCGAGTAGGGCATGCAGACTTGTATCAAGTTGGGTAGAATCCGTACGAGCCGGATCACTCCACGCCATTGCGCTTCATGCTAGAGGTCTTCATTGAGAACGTCGAGTATGGAGATTAGCGAGTTGATAGAAATGGTGTGAACGAGCCGATATCGGTTTTCGAGAACCTAGAGGCACAGGTTGATCCTGAGAGCGAGAAGGCTGAGAACATGCGACTTAATCTTCTGCAGCATATGTATTTAACCTAAGCCAGAGATTCATAGCATAGTAAGAAGACTCGAGTAGCCTAGATTTTAGATACATTATGTCATATAGGACTACAGTTCTAGCTCATAACTCTGCGCACAGGTAGAGCCATGTAAGTACCAACATCAGCAGCTATAGCTATCGACACATTACATTTCACCACTGAGGTGCTCCTCAAAGCCTCTGGATCTCTTGACAGCTGGCATGGTAATACTATGGCACATAGTCTCAAGATAGCTGTACTGTCCACTGAGAGAGCGGTCGCAGACTTTAGATTACCGACTGCATAAGAGTATCGTATCTTATTATATATATAACTCTCATTAATCTAATACTTGTATCCAAGCTATACTAATATAAAGCTGACTATCATTCTGCAAAGAAATCACAGTGGTTTCATTAAAAGTGCGGTTTGTTTAAGCATCTGATGTTAAAGAATTACGGAGAGATCATCTTCACAGTAACCAATCAACACAGTAAAATCCGAGTAAAGATGGGCAGTACAATAGAATATCTCCATGGCATCTTTCAGCACAATACAACGGTACAGAATTATCGTTTGCATAAACCCGCAGCAGATCGATCGTCACTTGCGTGAGCATCACCCGCAAAGCGACAAATAGAAGCGCAGCCGCATTGCAGAGACGGGAAGGACGCTTGAAGCAGTGGCACACAGTAAAGAAGAGGTCGATATTCAACAGTTTCAACAGACAGTTGACGCAACGCGTTGCGATATCTTCAACCACCGCTGTCGACCTTCATGATGTGATGCGCAAAGCAGCCTGCTGTTTCGGCCGTCACATAGCACAGGCATTGCCCTCCGCTGGGCCATACCTCGTAGACTATACTCGTAGCGATTGTGTAGAATGCAATTCGTGAGATAGCTGAAAGCACGCCCATATCCGCAAGAGCACAAGTCAGATTGAGACGTACACTTGAGTCCTTCCGAAACCGCAAGGTTCCAGAAAGCGATGAATTGAAGAAAACACTCTTACCAAAAAAGATGCGCGCTTCCACGCTTCCAATTAATCGAAATACACAAAACATGAACGCTCTGTGTCTGCGCTCTGGACGAATCAAAACACCGATTGACCACGCATGCACGCAATCGGAATGAAACAATAACATCCACCAAAAGTGCTATGCATCCCTGATACGCTTCCATTTAGATGCCTGGTCTTCAGCGTCTTCCATCATCATAGGCCATGCCATCATTGTTCGAAAGCAACCTGAACCCATACACATTACAAGTAAAAATCTGCACGCATTTCTTGGGCCAGGAAACATTATCCCGTCACGTGGAACAAAACATCAACCTCTGCGTCTTCAACTCCTCAAGACCTCCTCGCCGGCTCTGGATCCGACTCGCTCTGATCACTGCTCATAACAGTGCCATTCAGCGAATCCATGGCTCCTCTCTCGCGTCCAGCTCCAGGTCCACCGTCAACAAGGTAAGGACCCGCGTCATTCCTCGGCGTCAATGGACCTTCACTAATGATTCCAGCCCCAAGAGCAAAAGGTGTGGTTGACGTAGGGGTCGCAGAGCGGGCACTTATGAGTTCTGGAGGTGGCGGAGCGCGGTTTTTTGAGCCCGACGTGGAGATTGCGACTGGTGTGGAGACGGCTGATGAGCTCTCGCCTGATGTTGGAGGGAGAGCGTTTGGTGGTGCTTCGATTGGGGTGGGAGGTTCGAGGGTAACTGTGCCGACTAGGCCGGCCAGCTCTTCATCTGTGATATTTGCTGTGCGGTCGAGATTATCCATGGATACGAAAAGCGTGTCGCGTGGTCGCGAGGTTGTTGGTTGGCTAGTACTGGTTTCGTCTGGGTTCGCCACGAACAAAGTAGCGCGTGGTCGGGTGGAGGCAGGCTGGCCGGTGCTGTCGTCTGTGATATTGCCTTCACCTCCATTTGAACTGTCAATGGCGTCGTCCGACGAAACGCCAGTCTCGCCGCTTTGATCTACTTCCGCGCCTTGATCGGCGTCTTCGGAAGGAATAATCTCGAATTCTTCTTCCTCTTCTTCCTCAAGAGGCTCCACATCGGCTTCAAGATCTGCCACAAATCGGCAATTAGGGCACAAGAAGTTGGGCCAGTTGGGTCCGTGAATGAGATTTCGTACACACTTGTAGTGCCACACATGACTACAAGGAGCAACAAACAAAGCCTGGCAAGGTGCAACGGGGTTGAGGCAGATGCTGCACTCCGACGTATTCACACTGGCTGCATCCGAGTCTCGACTCTTGTTGATGCCGGCGCTCTTGAGCAAGCGCTTGTGAGTTGTAGTGTTGAAATTGTTCAGACTCTTTTGCCAGCCGCGGTTGCACTCGACACGGATCTTGACACATCTGAATATGACCTCCTCGCCGCCCTTGAAATCAATGCCAAGCTGAACCACGTCGCCATCATTAACGGGGTATGGTCGGCTTTCGACGCCAGGACTCGAGAGGCGGACGTGGTTGAGGAAAGTGCCAGAACTTGATTTGACGTCTTTCACATACCATTGTCCAGCAGTACACCAGAACTCACAGTGGCGGCGGGAGACCACTTTTGACTTGAAACCAACAGGAAGGGAGTTCTCCTCGGCAGTAGGCGTATCACGCTCGCTGTATCGGCCCACACGAACGATGGTACTAGCATTCTTGAGTGTCCGTGAGATTGCGGAGAAGTGCAGAGACGGCCTCGAAGAGCGTGTCTCAATGTGTGGGATGAAACGAATTGTTGGCAGTGATTCCTTGGTTTGTGTCGTGCCTGATGAAGATGCTCCAGCCTCTGCGGAAACTCCTGCAGCCAAAGGTGCCACGGCTGTGGCAGCTCTAGCTCTGGTCATACTCACGGGACTCTGGCTGGTCTCGCGCTGTACGGCCTGTGTATCTGTGCTCGTAAGGTCAAGAGCCTGCCTGCTGAGCCCGCTGCGACCCTGAACCGTGGGTACCCAGCCGCCTTCACTGCTCTGGATGCCGGACTGTGAGCCTGATCTCGGTGTGCCAGAATTCGAAGCGCTTCCCTCGGCAGGATAGCTGATACTCCTGCGGTGGACGGAGGGTCTCTGGGGACGCTGCTGTACCCGGGCCTCTTGCTGCTGGCGGTTCTGCTGCTCGGCACGCTGGGACGAGGAACCGTGCAGGTGGTTGTGGGTATAGTTGCGCAGGTAGCTCAGGCCGCGCAGCCTGCTGGGACGAACGGGCGAGGAGGGCGTAGCGCTGTTGGTGGAAGTGTGGATGGTAGCCGTGGCCGGCCCGGAAGATCCTAGCATTCTCTAGCCACGCGGAGAAGTCACGCGGAGCGAGTATGGGAGAGAGCACAACTGGTGGTAGAAGTGTAGAGGTGCAGGACAAGGGCGTGAATGTGGATGCGCAATTGTGGTCGCACACACTTGCAGTGCCTCGCAGCGTTCGCGGGCACTACGTCAGCGAAGGCAGGGCAAACGTCGCTGAGCCGTGCTGTGTGAAGGATTCGGGCGGGAGATTGAGGCGGCCGGGGCGGTACAGGGTGGTGTGCTGGTAAGCAGTACAGCGTCGCGTGGGAGGCCGGTGGTATATCACAAGCACACGAGACAGCACGGCAGTAGTCTTTGCTTTAGAGCCGACGTACTGCTGCAGGGCGTCTTGGTCAAAAAGTCGCTTCGTTGAAGCCTGCCGCCACCACCGCTCGGGCCTGAGCACGCGTGAACGCTGAGTGGTGAGTGGAGCATGCCGTCGGCACTGGGAGCAGCCAATTCGGACGTGCATAGACGATGTTAGCAGATCGCTCGGTATGGGGCACATAATCCTCGAGATAATTCATCCATGCTATTATTCCCGTGCCCTTAATCTCCCTTTCACCTGCAGCTCCGTGTCCGCGAGACTCAGCCCTCTGAACCACCATGACATCTTCCTGTCTCGCCGCGCGACTCGCACGCCCGTTATGTAAATCTTCATCACAACACCAACGCTCGCGTGCCTCGTTTTCTAAGACCCCAGCCTGGTAGGGCGAGACCGCAAGCGTGCTATGCCGATCGACCGTTGAAAGCCAAAGTTGCGCTTCAAGTCTAGAACTCTAAGCGTGCGGTATGCCCGCAGCACGATCCTTTCTGCTTTGCGGAGCTGAGGCTGGCGAGGCTAGATAAGATAGATCACGCATCTCGTTTGCTGGGTCATGTCTTGCCTGAGAGCCGGGACACGGTGCACCTGCGCACGAGCTGATTCTATTTTCAGTACTTGAATACTTATAGCTGAGACCAGCAACTGTTGGTTGGTATTTGTTCGAGAAGTGAGAAGAGGTTGCGAGCACATGGTCTTACTGTCTACCATGGAAATGAGATCTATCCAAAGGAGATCGTTCGAAGGACTTCGAGAAGATTGCAGTGAGATGTCTCGAAATTGGAGGTTTCTAACTTGTGCTATTACTATGACCAATTTTATACACATCGCTCGAGCACGATCCGGCTTCGGATATACTAATACATACATCTATCTACATAGCTAGCTCATATGACCATAGAGCGAAGATGCGATATTAACACAAGCTACAAGCCATGAGAAAGGCTGGCACCGCGCCAACCTTCTCCCACAGCTTTTCCAAACACCATGCAATGCACCTATATATACACACAAGAGGCGTCAACACCCCTTTCAACGCCTCCCAAGACCCCATCGTGAAATCCTATCCTGGATCTCCGTCCAAGGAATTTCCCTAAGCTTGACACCCTCCTCTTCGCCCTGCTGCAACACCACCGTAGGCGCACCACTACCATTGCCCTTGTTCTTGACCTCGCCGCCGAAGACCTGCTTCGCGACGCGGCGCAAATCGGCGATAGTGACCTTCTCGATGTTGGCCACCATCTCCTTGACCGGCACCCTGCGGCCATGAACTTGCACTTGCCTGCCCAGGTCCTCAAGCTCGACCATGCGCGATTCGAGGTTCATGAGCAGCGAGGAGCGGAGCTGGTTCTTGGCACGCTTGACTTCGATGTCACTCAGACGGCCGTGGCCAGTCTCAGCACTGAGAAGGGAGAGCTCGCGAGCCATAGTGTCGAGCATGCGCGGGACGTATTGTGTTGCGCAGGCAGCGCTAATGCCGAAAAGGCCGGAGTCGGTGTAGGCGTGGTTGAACGCCATGCAGTTCTCGACCCAGCCGTATTGGTTGAGCACGTTGGTGTAGAGGCGCGAGTACATGCCTTTGCCGGGACCACCGGCGGAGAAGGAGCCGCCGCCACCGAGGAGGGTTTGCAGGGTCGCGAGAGAGTAGATGTCGGGCGAGTCGATGGGGAGCGATTCAAAGGCCAGATGAATGTGGGAGACGCGAGGAAGCATAGGGTTGGGAGGGATGGCGAGAGGTGGGAGGGAGACGAAGCCGCCGGTGTATTGACTGGCTTGGGTGTAGTCGATTGGTAGGGCGAGAGGGTCAGTGATGATTTGTGATTGGTCGTGTGATACTGATGCGTTCGGCGACGCTGATGTGGAGAGGTTCTTGAAGAAGGGGATCTTGGACATCAATCGTGAGTCCTGTTGCGAGGCTGCTTGTGATGCCGGGTAGGGTGGATGGACTTGTTGTGCTTCTGGTGTGGCCGAGGTTGTGAGAGAGGGAGTCTTCATGTCTCCAAAGTACTGCTCCGCGAGTCGCACAGCCTCCTGGTGCGGGACACCTGCGAAAGCAACAACAATCCTCTCAGGCTTGAAGAAAGCGTCCCGGTAGGCCTCAACAGTCCTGCTGTTGATATCACCGAGCCTCTCCTTGGGGCACAGAAGCGGGTTTCCGAGCGTGTTATCCTTGTAGGCAGCCATGTGCACCAATTCCGGCAGGATCAACTCAGGCTTGCTCCAAATCTCTCCAATCTCATAGTCCGCCGTCTCAAGCTGCCTGTCCACTTCCTCATCCGTAATCTTAGGGTCGCGAATCGTCTCCGCCAGCATACCGACAGCCTCCGGCACAGCAGAGTTGAAGGTCGCAGACTGGTACATCAAGCTCTCTCGCGAAGATGCGCACTGGATATTTCCGCCGAGCTTGTCAATCGATTCCAGCATCTCGTCCGCGCTCCTTTTGGCCGTCGACTTGAAGGCAAGCCTGTCGATGATATGTGAAACTCCTCGTAAGCCCTCGTTCTCGTATCTTGAACCGGCGTCAACGTAGACACCAATACCGCTGAAGTGACCAGGCAGCGCTTCTGTCGCCACACGAATACCGTTCGAGAGTGTTGTGATTTGGTCGAGGTCGGTTGGTTCGACTTCTGAGGGCTGTCTGGATGCGGTCGCGTAGTTTCGTAGCCGTGATGCTGCGCCGGCGGAGGATGTGACGCTGCGCGAAAGGCGCGATGGGAGTGAGAGCGCCTTGCTCATTGTTGGCGTGCGTAACATCGTGTTGCTGTATGTGTATGTGAGTCGTGAACTGACGTCTCCAGTCACTTTCTAGATGGCATGCGACATCGAACTTCTCGGGAGTGTAAAGGCGAAGCGGAGCAAAATTAGGGTTTAGGTTTAGGTTCAAGTCGTCCCAAAGACCACATCTGCACGTACGAGCAATTTTATGTACATTGTGTGTATGATAGTCTTTGTCTATCGTTGCGCGGGCTGGTCTATACGCTCTTGAGAGACTCGGGAGTTGTTGTGGATCATGGAGAGCGATATAACCGCATTTGCAAAAAAACGACCATCCGACCTGTGGTTTTGCCTTGGATTCGATCTGACCCAATGACCGACGTATTTTTCACACTTCTGGAGGAAACACTACATTCATCGTGCACAATGAGACCAACGACGAAGACTTCAGTGCATGGTGAATGGGAAACTTGTTTTCTATGCCCTCGGAGTGATCTACCGAGTTACATCGCTTCCATCGACCCATTAACAAACCTCGTCTGATCATTCTCCGTCGTCAACTGTAACAAACAAGTCAGTCAGTAAAAGACCCAGGGAATCCTCAAAAACAACCTCAGATCGAAACAGCACATTTGTGGAAAGAAGCAGACACAAACTTACATGCCAAACGTCAATCCTCAGCAAAAAGGTATCCTCCCCTCCTCCCTCGACATTGCTCAACAACCCGACGGCAACAACATTGTTCAGCCAGTAATAGTCCTTGTCGCCCGTCTCAAACACAGCCCGCAGCTGCAGTCCGCCTCCGGGCTGAGCGGGTCCAGAAGTTTGCAGCAAGATATTCGCTCCGTCGTGGGTGCGGAAGTTGTATCGTGTGTCAGCGCTGAAGATGCCGGTCTGAGGGTCTGTCACGCCCCAGTCTGCGCCGAGGTTGAGGATCTCGCCTGTATTGGGGTGTCAGTCCTACTATTGCTTCAATTGAAATGCAGCCTCGATCTGAGGTTGCAATTCAAGGGAGAATGGGGGGCAAGACCTCGAAGTCGTGGGCCTGTGAAGTTACCACCGATGATCGGAATGGCTTTGCGAATTCCCCGCGGGCCTTGGGACGTGTATAGGTTGTCGTGACACTCGACGAAGCTTGTGTAGAGGAAGGTGAGGCCTGGTGCTGGTGGCTCGGGCACTGCTGGGACTGATGTATTTTGGGCGCTGCCGAGAATAGCGAGAGCTGCGACAGATAGGAGACCTTGAAGATACATGTTTGAGAAAAGTGATAGGTGATACGATGGTTCGAGGAATTGTAGCGCGAGTGGTTTGAGGAGAAGTCTGTATTATTGACCACGAAGGGCTAGGACAATGCTACTTGATGTTAGCGAACACGAGACAGCAGCGCGATCGTCATCGCCATCCCCACAAGTCTGGTGTATATTGCCCGGGTATATAGTTTGAGAACCCATCGGCAATCAAACATTGATCAACAACCGACGTTTGACTCGGCTGCGGGGTGCAAGCAGCCGGCATTTTTGCACGGCTATACCATTGTAGAAGCGGCACTTCATCTACCTTTCTGTAGCTGTGCAATCATGCGGTCGATGTCCAGCGCCGAATTGCCTGTTGCCTTCGTGCGAAGTTCCTCGAGCATGTTACGATCCTTCGCCTTTAGCGCCTCTTCCCCGGCCTTGGAGATCATCCCACATTTGATCCACATCTCGGCTCGCTCTGCCATTGCAAGGTTCGTGCACTTCGGTATGTACAATGAAGCGACCTTGGGATTGCCAGCGCCCAAGCTCTCGTTGAAGTATGGCTAGTCATAGTCAGCTTGTTGTTCGAAAGAGTACCAATGAAACGTGTGATAAACTCACCTCCCAGCCAATTGGGCTCTTGCGTGTCTTGCTGATCTCCTCCAACTCTCGCCAATCTCTTCTGACTACCAATGCGCGCAGGCGCACCCAACAGTAGGTCTTGTCGGAGACCTTGAATTCCGTCTGTACCTTTTGCGAGCGCTTCATGTGGCCCGCCTTGATCAGTTTGCTCATGGTCTCATTGACAGATAAGCCAACGAAGCGGTCGTTGAGATCTTTCTCAAAAGCCTCCTGGAATCGAAGTAGCTTCTGGGCATCTTCGAGTGCAGCAACTTGAGTAGCGTGCTCTTTGCTGTCGCGAAGAAGCTTTGCCGCCATCTTTAGCTTGTCTGCAGAGGGACCGACACCATCTAAGGAGAGAGCTTCGGAAAGCAAAAGGTTGGAGCCGTCTGATCTGCGGTCATCCTGGTAGTACATATCCTTGAGTAAGTCCCGATCTTGATCAATCGCTGATGATTCCACGATGGCGGTGGCAACCGGTCGGCTATTGATTGTCCTAAAGAAGGTAGCCAAGGGTACTTTGCGTTTGACAGACAAGAGTACGTGGAACACCAGGTCGGTATCACCGCTCTCTATAGCCTTATCCAGGGCGACAGAGTCCTCACCAATACTCAAGAGTAAAGGTACCTGCTTGCCTGCTCTGGGTTCGTGCTCAAGCAAGTCCGTTGCAAGCTTGCCTCTGCCCTCATCATAGGCCGCGCGAGCAACTTCCTCAAAAGAGATGCCTCTTTTACCATTGAGCTTGCGTACAATTTCTTCGCAGATCATCTCTTCGTTCGTCGTCGATGTCCTCACCTTCTGTCGCGCCCAATGCACGTAGATACGGTCCACAGGCAGATGCAGGTATTCGGATATCCGGAGTGCCAGCAGGTAGTCTTGACGGTTGACTAGTCTTTGGACAAGCCTTTCAGGTGTCAACCTGATGTATTGGTCATACGAGAGTGGTAGCCCGACTTCGAAAAAGCGTACTGCATTGAGCACACGTAATGACTCCGTCATGTCAACAAAGTCATCACTGTTGTAGAAGTCCAGCACCGATTTGCCAAAGGACGCAGCTTTCAGCAACTGCTTTTGCCAGTGGACACTGTATTCTTGCCCTGCAGCTCGAATGCATACATCTACAGCCTCGTCGAGATTCGGTCTTATGAGCTGGATATTGTCGTCTGCTTTGGGTGATTTCTTTTCCAGTTGCTCGACAGCGTCCAAGAGTACGGATCCTGGTGATGTTGAGCCTAATCGGAACACTTCTTCAGACGCTTCAGGTACTTTCTGTACAAACTCGCAAACGTCATTTGTGAGTATACGCAAGCCATCCACATCCGGGAGTAGATGCACAAAAGAGTTGTAAAAGAATTCGGTAGCCGCGCCATTTGGTCCGACCAGATGGACCTCATCTTCCCAGGCCAAGGCAACCGCATTGCTGCCACACCACTGCAAGTCTCTGGGCGGAGTTTTCACTTTCGAGTTGTATTCGCTGAAGCGATCCTGGAAGTCGCTACTGATGACCCAGACTTTACCATCATCAGTGTACAAGGCAATGAACTTGCCGTTGGGCGAGACACCAATGTGTCTGAAGGGTCCAGCCTCGAGCTGTCGGTCTTCGCATTCAGCAGCATCTGTCACATAGATGGTCTTGTCGATTGCCAGTATCACTTCGACAGAACGAGACGAGGTGTGTTCAGGCGCAATGACAGCCCACGAGACCACTTCGCCGGACGGAGGCGAAGCGAGAACGTGCGGGCGAGGCTCGTCGTACCTTGTCACTGTGACCACAGTATTATCCCCTAGAAGAGCTGCAAAGCCTGTAGCCCAGAACTTGCAGGACTGTACACCATGCTCTTCTGCGCCATGACCCAAGCTGAACGGTGTGAAGTCGCCTTGAAGGTCTGCATAGCTTCTGACTGTCCCATCCTCGGTGACTAATAGTAGCCGTTCGTCTTCAGACCATCCTAGCCCTCTGATGGTGCCTTTGTCCCATTGGATTTCGCGGATCAGCTTTCCAGCGCAGCTGTAGATGTCGATGGAGGATTTGGCAGTCTGCGAGCCGCGGAAAGAGTAGATCTTGCTAGCATCCCGGTAGATCGCTGCGCTGGTCAGCCATGCTCGCGACGAGGTGATCGCTGTGCCTACCTACAGCACCACTGTACGGAGCTCCAGTGACGACATAGTTCTCGATCTCCAGGTCCGGGTCGAAGACGGAAGTGTAGAGTTGGGTCTTGCGGTAGAAGCGGTCGCCGATGCGCTCCCAGTCGGCGGTTGGCTTCGACATGACCGCGACTCAACGGCGCGTAAGCATGTCACGAATGTGGTTGGTGGGAGGTGTAGCCTTGGAGCGCAAGCGAAGCTGCGGTGTCGAGCCGCAGCATGGGGATTAGCAAGAGCGGGCAGCGCGACTGCGACTGCGACTGCGCTGGTCTGTGCAACTCCCTCCTACAGTGCTTTACTACCTTTCCTTCTGTATATTATCCAACCTTTGCCATTACACCGACACGCGCAATCTTTGATGGGAGCAGGACAGCGGACCTTCTACCGGGTTGATTCGTTGCTTGAGGTCTGGAAGTAACCGCGACAAACTGGCCAGTTCTCCGGAGAAGTGCCCGTCACGATGCAGGAAAGCATTCAGCAATTGAACGATCTGGAATTAGCAATACTCGCATCGTTGGTCGCCGAAGAGCACTGTTTGTTCTCGACAGATACATCGTCAACACTCGAGCTACGTGACGAGTTGCATGCAGTATGCCATTACACTTTCGGTCTGGAAACGGTCTCATTCACCTGCGACCCACGGACTAGTGTAGACGATCTGAACGAGGCGCTGTTGATCGAGAGCCACGATGACCCAGATGAAGTGCAAGGTCTGCATGAGAGACCACATACTGCTGCGCTGGGAGTTGGTTTCTCGAGCCGTGCGAGATCCTCAAGCTCTTCGCCATCCAACGACTTGGAGAATCGCCGCATTGCAAATGTGGCGATTGTCGCAGATCTAGATCTGGCTGATACAAGTGTCCAGGTGCAAGTACTGGAGCTGCTCAGGGCCAAACGAGTGTTTACACGGACAGCCATGCACTCCGCACCAAAAGACTTCCTCTTCATTGGAATCATGTCACGCACGGGATCAAGACTGACACATCATCTCAACGACATCATCTGTATGTCTCATTTCCATGCGTCAGAAGATGGTTTGCCGTATACAGATGGTGTGATTGAGAAGGACGTGGATCCAACACTACAAAATGCAGATATCCTGGCACTACGCGAACAGGCACGTCAGGTACGCATGACCGGTGAAGTAGCTTCATATCTTCATAACATCGTCCTTTTCATGCGTACGAGCCGGTATGTCACCAGCGGTGTCACGGCTACAGCGACGAAGCAACTCAGGACGTTGTCGAGTGCTTTGGCTCCGCTCCACGGCTTAGATTATGTGCCTCCATCCTTAGTGGTTCTGGCTGCACGTAAGATATATCCGCACAGATTGGTCCTGGCGACTCCAAGCACGGAGAAGAGTCTACAATGGGGCAGTGATCCAAGCGCTGTCGGAAGACTGGTCGAGAACATCACAATTGAGGGCGTAATCGAAGATGTACTGGCGAGTTTCGAGTCGCCTCTGTGAGAGGAGAATCGGAAGCTGAAATGATCAACACAGCTCGCTCAGTTTCGCGTTCACATGCCTGCCTGCTGGCGGACGCGCATTGACTGTTTGACATGCAAATGCCCCGCACCAAGCGGATCTCTAACCGCCGACCGCCTCATACCGCCATACCTTCGAACACCTCCTGTCGCATTGCTATCCGACAAATCTGTTATTTGGTCTGTCGAATAACTGAAGTGCTGTTGCCCGCTGCCATCATGGCAACGCCTCGCCCACGCGTGCACGCCAGATCCCCGACTTTCCCTCTCTACCACTCCACTCGTAAGAAGCCTCGCAGATGGCCACTTGTACTTCGCTTCATCAAAGGCGCCATTCATGTCGACATTGCTACTCCCGTCATCCTGCACGCAGCCTGGTCGGCGCTCATCGTCTACATCGACCAAGTCCGTGACGATCACATCGGTCTGCCGAACAGCATCATTCCTAGCTTGTCCATCGTCGTTGGTCTCATGCTGGTGTTCCGGAACTCAACGAGCTACGATCGTTTCTGGCAGGTGGGTTACTCGTCTGTGCCCAAGACCCTCGGTAAGTGCTAACGACAGATACAGGGTACTCAGCACATGACGATGATTGAGACATGCATTCGTAACCTCACGCGATCTTTCCTCGCCTGCTCACACGTGAACGGCAAGAGACCCTCAGAAGAGGAACGCGCCGATACCGAGCAGGCGGTGAGATACTTACTGGCCATGATCTACGCAGCAAAGAACCACTTGCGTGCAGAATGGGGTAGCACAATACCCTTCTTGCTTACCAAATCTCCTGGAGATCTTGCTCGCCATCGAAGGGAGAGCACTTCTGTTCACAAGCCCGAATACGAGGACTTGCTGCCTTCCAGGATCAGAGGATATGAAGACCAGGGCTTAGGTCTACTTTTGCAGCTGAGCATGAAGGTCGAGAGCTACATCAAGCGTGCCCACGATCGAGGCTGGTACCACTCACCTCAAGCCAGCCAGATGACTGTCCAATTGAATCAGCTGGTCTCCGCTTACGGGAGCATGGAAACCATACACCTGACACCGCTACCAGTAGCATATCTGATCCACATGCGTCAGGTTTTGGCACTCTTTGGAGGCGTCCTGCCTTTCGCACTGGTGGAAGAAATGGGCTGGTACGCCGTCCTACTGGTTAGCCTTGTGATGTTCACATTGTATGGTGAGTCGGTTATGTCTCGGACAGCGTCAGCATGCTGCCTCCGTGAACTCAAAATTCGTGGTTGTATGCTAATGTGTTTCAGGAATCGAGGCTATCGGTGCCCAGGTATGTGAAAAGCTTCAAAACTTTATTTGATTGCACTACACTTCACACCCATGCAGGCCCATTCTTTCTCAAAGTACCGCGACATCGAAGCTGACAGGTTTTCCTATAGCTCGAGGATCCTTTCGGCTATGACAAGGCTGATATCAAGGTCGACGCCATCGTCGAGGATCTCAGGGTACGTGTTTCTTCACAATTACAATTCCATATGTTTCACTGCAGATGCAAGCTCAATTCTCGATCATAAGCACTGATACGAACATCATCTAATAGGTGGAAACAAGCGTCTTGATCGCCGAGTGGAGAAGAGGCTCGGACATGTTCACCGGATAGATTTGCACGCCTTGCGCTATGGTCACGACATACAAAGCCGGCGCAGATCGCCTAGCTGTACATCTGTAATATGCGTTGAATGATCAGAGTCAAGGAACACAAGCCGATTGCGTGCCAATGCAAGTAGTGAACAGACGACTGTTATACTAATGGAGATTTTAGACCAATTTGTCAATGGTAATGCGCCTACAAGGCTTGAATCCTTCGACGTCGGCAATGCCAAAATGCCCCAATTTATGCCGCGCAGACATGCCGACGCACAAGTGGTCGCAGCGGCTACCAAACGCAGTCTAAGGTCGAAGCGCCCGGCGGGCCCGCGCACAGACTTTGTCGACGGCTGATTTCGGCCGCTGGGGATATGAACGCCACAATCAGGTAATGTAGAGAAAAAGGAAAGGAGTAGCAAATACACTATCGATATGAGGGACTGTAGCTCATGGAGCTATCCGCCGTACATTCGGTACACGGCATTTGAGCTACTACTCCTACTAGGAGCTCACGTGGCGTTGAACTTCAAGCTTGTGCGAATACCTGGTAGCCAGACACTCGGTTGGCGCACGCGAGATGACGATCACCCTTGCTCGACAGTACAGGGCAGTACGTCCAGACCATGCGTGAGCACTGGACAGTTTCGCAATATCTTCTCAGGAACGAGGAGCCTCGAGCGGGTACTACGTGACCGCCCGCTCAGCATGGAACCAACACACTTGCCTGGCAGTACCTCCGTAGTAGTGTCTCCTGTCGGCAATCCAAGGAGTGTTCCCTGTCTATGACGGTGCTCGCTCTGGAGCTGAAACACATGGCCGTCCCGACAATCGGAAATGTTGTTCCTTGGAAGTGCTTGGGGCGTTTCTGCTTTTTCGAGACGCATTGCCGGAACCTTAATACATGAGCTGACAGTCTGCAATAGATTGCAAAGGATGCGGGGTTTCGACAGGCACAGCAAAACGCAAGAGTGTAAATTCCTGTCTGCGATGATCCGAATCGTTGGTCTGGGTCGTCAGTCGAGAATGTGCGCTGAGGCGAGGTCCGCCTCGTTTACAGCCTTTGTTGCGCTACGATCACCGAATGCGCATGCATCGATGGGAGAAACGGAAGACAAGGCCGCCCCATCGATTGATGTGACACGATATCTGATCTACCAGCTAGCTCACACTACTGCGGCTGAGAATGATCCCGGGCTGGTCGCAAACCCCTGCTGAAGAGTGGAGTTGAAGAAGTTCGGTAGCATTCAAGGGTCTCGTTTGTAAGAAAACGCGGACTAGCCGAACTAGCCTGCATAAAGATATGCGCGTTGAAGCTTAAATTCTGGACCTGACGATCGTTTAACCACCTACGGCCTCGCCTCGAGTACAAGAAGAGCTATGGCGTTTGGCTCTGACACGACGGGTCTTGGACTTCGGATCGCCAGCCCCGTCGTTTGAAGGTCTGTGAGCTGCTGCAACATAGTCTGGGCGTTCAACATAGGTTCTTGCGGGCGTGCTATGGCAGTTTAGGCGATGGATCACATCCCCCTTCGTCGCACGTGTTTGCGAGCTATTACAAGCATCCTGCTCGCGTGCTTCCATCCTGTATCTCTGAACCTGGTCTCATTTTCATTCGTACCTTCAACACTCCGACCTATGTCATTCATTTGTTCATAATGCCTGGTAACATTATCAATCTTACACCAGCCGATGTGTTGGCTTGGCCAAAGCCCAACTATGAGAATCCAGTGCGACGGACTTGGATGCCAATCTTCTCTGGTATCACATTCGCCGCTGCAACTCTAATGGTCGCTACTCGGTATTGGTTGCGTATCCGAGGCCATGCAGGAAAGCTTGGCTTAGACGATGTAAGCCCTACATACAATACGTGAAGATGTGACGACCTATAACTGACCATTTTAAGTTGGTGCTCTTTCCAGGATGGCTGGCTTCGGTCATGTTCACAGCAGTCACCATAGTGTACGTCACTTGGGCGCAAGGCGACAGACACATCTGGGACATCTCACCCGGCAAGCGTGAGCCTCTAGCACTTTGCTTGTGGCTTGCCGAGTTTGCTTTCCTCGTCTGCGGAGGCTTCACCAAGGTGTCGGTCTTGCTGTTCTACCGTCGCTTGGTCGAGGGAACATACAGCAAGCTGTGGAAATGGCTGGTGTTGTTCGCGATCGGCTTCACCATCGCATACTCCATCGCTTTCTGCATCATGCTCCTGATCAATTGCACACCCACAGAAGCATACTGGAGAGCATTCGATCCAGTCTATGCCACGACTCAAAGTTACACATGTCTTGACACCAAGATCATCAACACTCTTGCTGGTGTTTTCGCTGCAGCCAGCGACCTCTACGCCGTTGCTCTGCCCTGCATGATTACCTGGCATTTCTCCGTTCCCAGGGCGCAGAAGATCGCACTCAATGTGATCTTCTGTCTTGGGTTGCTCGTGGTCGCTGCCAGTGGTGTGCGAACGTACTACCTGATGGGTTCGTCTTAATACGCTACTTGATCTGCGATTCATCTGCTAACACATCTCCCCAGTCACCGGTCACGAGTCCGACGTAAGCTGGAACATTTTCGACCTCTTCCTTTGGGCACAACTCGAGCTACAGCTCGGCATCATGTGTGCCGCCGCACCCTCTTTGCGAGTATTCTTCAGACGCTACCTCGGTACCACCTCCGCATCACGCGCATTCAAATCCGGTGGAAAGTCGACAGGGCGTGGAACACCCGGACCCACCACTTTGGGCAGCTCAGTTGGACCGGACAAGTCTATTACCGTCGTTCGAACAACGCATGTCACTTCAAACGATGGAACCGACCTTCACACCAACAAGAAACCGTTCGAAGAGTCTCTGGACACAGTTGGAGAATCCAGTGACGGAAGGGCCTGGTCTCCAACTCCAAGTAAAGAGCGCCTCACCCGCAAGTCAAGCGACGAGGATGCAATCGCGATGCAGGATATGGCTTGGAAGAACCCTGGCCGTTCGCGGTGGAGTGGAAAGTTCTGAGTTTGTCAAAGAGGTTACACAGCATACAGCATACAGCATAAGACCCTGGTAAAGGGGCCATCTTTAACGAACTACAGAAGCATGTCTCGCGATATAAGAGAGTAATGATAATTGAGCGTCACACAGCGAGACCGAACGTCACTTCTCACAGGGTCATAGTATGCTGCCAAATCTCATGCGCCTTTTCCCAACGAGGTCTCAATTGCTCAGTATTGCCATGCATCCGTGGTCCACCCGATGAAGAGCCATGACTGTGAGCAAGCGATTGCTGTGGCAATAAACCGGTTCCACGAGCTACTACATAGCTCTGCATAGCTTTTCAGCGAACGGTGTAGTAGCATGTTTCATCAGACAGAATTAGAATGAGCAGCTTACAGCATGCATGTGGAGTATTGACTCTTCAACGTCTGTTTCACGATCGCGATCTTGCACAAACCATGGTGATTACTACCTCCAAAGGTACGAATCAGTTATGATAAGTCATCCTCAGGGGCGGCTCACTGCCGACCCCACGTGGCTTGTAAGGTTGTGCAACGATTAGGGCTCGAATGTTCAAACCTACTTGTCAAAGCCTATAAGCACAATGCTATTCAAGGTCTTTTTATGCTCGCTTTATCTTCTCCTGCTAAGCGGTAGTCGTAAAAGACGTATTTTCCTTATCAAGACAGCGCATGTGATGATGTTCTCCTGATCCATTCGCATGGCGCCGCTAATGCCGTTCGTATCTCGTATCTTGAAATGTCGCGTGCTAGCCGGAGTGCCGGCGGCACAGTCTTGCCCGTTTGCTCTTGACTCAAGCATTTAGCCGCACGACTCAGTGTATGGATCCAACCACGCGAAGTAAACTTTGGCATCTTGATTGGGACGGGAAGTGAGAACGGGCCAAGAGGCCTGTGTGGAAGGACTGTATATACCATTCAGGGCTGACCCTGCTCTGTGGTATCACATTGACGCTAGCACCTGGCACTCCCAGATTGGAAAGATAGCTAACAACAGACCAATGGGGTTGTAGCCTGTACTGTGAGTGAGGAGACCCCAACGTGTCTATATCCTATAGCTACGATAGTAATCTGCAACGATTTTGGTCCAGATCAGATGGTGTAGCACGCCTAGAGTCTTCGGGTCGCGAATGCGCAGATTCGCTACCTCCTGCTTCGTGCAGTAGATCTGCTGGAATCTTGTGCTCGAGTGGACGTTCGTGCGGCGCCAATTCGCCGGAAACCATGACAGTACGACAAACACGGAGACAGCTTACATTGCATTGATCTACAACTCGGGGTGAGGCAGCAAGATACTCATGCCGTGGTGCCACTAGGCGCGGGTCTGTCTATTCGTACTTGAATGGCCAAAGTATCGGTTTTCGGACCACGATAGGCTGCGAGCGCATCACGTATTGGTGTAATCTAAGGGTCTGATTCTTAGAATATGGCTAGTCCAGACGGATGCGAACATCAACAGCGAGCTTTTCACAACTTCAACTCTCCCTCGAACCCTCCTGCACTCTCAAAGTTCGCCTTCAAAGCGGTCACGGAGGTCTCGCCTTCCATGACAGCCCAGCCATCATAACCTGGCCCAGCCCTCTTGACAGCATCGTGCACATCAGAGAAGCGAGGAGCCCACTTGAAGTGCCGATGCTGCCACTTCTCGCCGTTAGGTGTCGCGCTTCCACTGCCTTGTGCGACTTCCTGCTTCCTCAATCGTGCTTCCTCGGTAGCAGCATCATCCACAGCACCCTGTTGAGGCAGCTCCTGGAAACATGCGCCCTTGCCCCAAGTGTTCTGGAGCATCTTCGTCCAGCTGATCTTGTTTTCGAGAACACCTTTCTTGACAGGTACATTGACGCTGTATAGCCTCGAATCGCCCCAGGTGGCGTTGGCAGCAAGCCATTCGCAAACACGCACACTCTGTGCGCAGCTCTCCGCTACGACATCAGGCAGATTGCTGCGGTCTGTGAAGGCAAACGACAATGCGATTGCACGATAGCCGCATTGTGTGGCTTCAAGTGCCGCACCCAGCGTGCCGGATGATAGTGCAAAGAGAGAGCTGGTATTACGACCATAGTTCGGGCCCGAAATCACGAGATCAACAGGTCCACGCTCCTGGAAGAAATAGTTGAGGCCCAATTGAGAACAGCTGGCAGGGGTAGAGTTGACGAGCACCCATGGGTGGCTACCATTGTCTTTCTCTGTGTAGCCCTCAACATGAGTTTCTGGGTTGCTACCTGGAGGGAAGTAGAATGTAGTCTGTATGTCTTGACCGACGATGTGTGCCTTTCCGATCCATGAGCGCTGAGTATTAGGAACAATTACCGACACCGTGTGTCCTGCTTTCTCTAGAGCGTCAACAAAGGCCAGAATGTAGGGCGATGCCTGAGCCGAAGGTGGCCCATCGTCGTTTGTAACCTGGCGCCACTGTCAGTGTGCACTATTGAGGGAGCACGATGGGCTTATGTACGAGTATATGCATTTCAAGTGTAATGTGGGTTGTGCGAGTATATGTATATGTACGCGTTTGGTATCAAAAGATTGGATGACGAGGCTCGTCGGTTAATGATGCAATTTGAAGTGCTCAAGACGCCAGAAATCCAAGTCCTATGTCGCTATTCCACAGTTCTAGCTCATAAGTCTGCGCACGTTCTAGTATTGATCTCGATATCAGCATCTATAAATCCTGCATGGATTGTATACACCATCGAGAGAATAATAAGGTCATTTCAAGACTTCATTGATACACGTGCTGATACTAACCGGCGCAGAAAGCGATATTACTATGGCACCTTTGAGACGCTATGCGCAGACTTATGACGGCTAACTGTAGATGTTGTCCTGCTTGACATACATGCCTCCCGTCGACGAATCACGATGTCACGATACATTGACCCACGTATCCGCATTGTAAGTGGCAAGATATTTAGAAGCGAATGTAAAGCGCCGCATTTGTTGTCTGGAATCATCTCCATCTTTCTGTCGAAACCGAAGTACGCAGATTTATGCTTCGGAACTTTGAACATGCAACGGATTCCAAAGAAATGAAACGCTCCTTGATGCAGTATTATTGTATCTTTGAGAACACAGTCAAGATCAAAGATAGGCATACAAGACGCCCGGAGCATGAACTCTCACAGCTCTGCTGTCATAGCTCATCGATTGCATTGAAACATTGGTCAGCTTCACAGTCCAAATTTACACGCGCAGCTAGGGCAGCCCCGTCGGCATTTCTCCTCGCCCGCACATTCTCACGCGTGTTTGAGCACGTTGAAACCAACCAGTGAGACTCAAGACGTCCGTTTCCATCATGCTGCGGGATTGCAGCTGCAACTCCACTTCTGTCCTCACGTTGGTTGAGGACAAAAGCCAAATGCTAAGTTCGAGAGGACAAGTCCAATAGATTTCTATAAAGTCTTCCAGCCAAGTTGCCGTTGGCCCCCCCAGACCCTTGAACGATCAGCATTGATTAGCTTCAAGGTGCCCGCATTCAAGATCTTGCAAATTTCCAGAATCGTTATGCCACCTTCCTCAGACCTGATCTCGGTGCAGGACATCCCAGGCGCTGGACGCGGAGTCCTTGCACAAAGACAAATACCAGCAGACACGCATGTCCTTACATCTCCCCGACCCGCAGCGCATGTGATTTTCCGGCAATATCGAAAAGAAGTTTGCGCATACTGCTTTGGATACGATCGTGGCCGGACGCTTCCTGTACGAGATAGCGAAACTGGAAAAGTCTTTTGCTCGCAGAAATGCAACGAACAATGGGTTGAAGATGAGGGACAATCGGGTGTAGAATCATGGCAAGGACTGGAGACGTTCGTGCGATCGAAGAGTAAATCGATCGTGAGCACATTCAGTCAGGCGTCAGTAGGCTCAAAGCCCGGCGAGCAGGCTGTTCTGTCAACATGGGAGGAAGCGGAAGAGCTTGCGTCCATGCATCGCAAGGCCAGATGCTCAAACGCATCAGACTCAGGACCGGGAATTAAGGCAGACAGAGAATTCCGCAAAGCGCTACATCATGTTTGGACGCAGCCAGTAGACCCAGACATCCTGGGCTACCTTCTGTCGGGCGTCCTTTTCCATCGACAATTCCCAGAGCAATGGGAGTTTGAAGTTGCGACTCTTGCGATGGACTCGGAACCATACAGAGACAACGCCGATCTTGAGGCGCATTGTAATGCGTTCTTGCAGCTGGTCGCTACAATTCCGCGCGATCTCATACCGAGCTGCACAGCTCAAGTCTGCCAGACACTCGTCAACGCGACAAGTCACAACTCCTTCGGTATCAGGGCTGGAGGTGAAGACGCGGAAGAATATATGGGCTATGCGCTGTTTCCAGCGGCAAGCTACTTCAACCACTCGTGTGTTCCGAATATTGTCAAGAAGCGAGAAGGACGGCAGTGGGAGTTCCGGACCGCGAGAGAGATTGCGGATGGCGAGCAGCTGTGCATCACCTACCTTGGAGGAGATGAGAAGGACCTGAATGTTGTGGAAAGAAGAGAAAGGTTGAGAGGCGTCTGGGGATTTACATGCATGTGTGATAGATGCCAGAAAGAATCTGCCGAGTCGTAGGGACGTATCAAAAGCTGAGTGACGACAGTGACACTGTGCGCTCTGTCATGGTCTTTCTCGCAACCAGAAATCAACCATGCATACGCGCTGTTGCACTTGCGCTCTCAACAATCGAGTCTTTTGTGTCGTCGCATGCACATGCGCATAAGCTTGTGCTACCTCCACCCATGCTGCTGACACCCCAGCACAACTGTGCCAGTGAGATAGCAATCATCGTGAGAGAGATGTATGTCATCGAAGAGGGGGAAACATGCAGAATTGTGGCTGTGAAATCGTGAATCGTGAAAGGTTAACGTCCAAATGACGTACCCGTGCACACGACAAGAGGCATGCATGCATCCATGCATGTATGTGTAAAGTATAACACAGCCCTGCGATCAAGTTTCTCACACCAATCGTCACTGCGTTGTTCATTTGCGATTTGTTTGCCTGCCCAACAAGTAAGCTGCGCAATATGCCACAAAACGAAGAACTAGCAGCTTCGATCTGCGACTCGATTGCGGGTCAGCACAACGATGACAACCATTCCTTTGCCGCAGGAGTGACCAAATACTTTGACAAAAGCAAGTTGGTCTTCACTTGTCCTCATGAAGAACAATTCAAGTCGCTCCGCGAGCATTGGAGAATAGGCGAAGACGACTACCTCAAAAGCTTCCAAGGCAACGACAACGAAGATGCCAAAGGCAGCGCTCTCGTTTCTATAGGCGACATGGGATTCTCTGGTTCTACCTTCTTCAATACTTCAGACGGCAAGTACCTTGTTAAGAGTGTTCCGCGGCACTTCGAACATTCTTTCTTCAAAGACGAAATGCTTGTACCTTACGCAGACCACATGAGTCGCAATCTGGACTCTTTACTGGTCAGAATAACAGATTTTCTAGAGGCCAAGAGCAATGTGAGCTCGACTGTAGGTCTATCACCTCCCCACCACATCGTGATGGAGAATACGAAATTTGGCGAAAAGGACGACAAAAGAAGCAACGCGGAGTGGCAGACGTGGGATCTTAAACCCATGTCGTACTTCTATCCCGAGCGCGACGTAGCAGGCGGTGCTCTCACATCTGAGGAAACGAAGGACAAGCTTGCTGATGATTTTCGCGGCAACCTCGTTTTATCCCTCGATGATGCCGAGGACCTGAAAGCGAACTTGCAGAAAGACACCGCCTTCCTTGCCAGATTAAACGCCGTGGATTACTCGCTTTTCCTCGTGCGGATTCCTTTGAGCCCAGATGATCCGGGAACCAAAGAAGATGGCGCACCAGATGTGCCTGTTGAGCCTCCGATCGTGCCTCCTGGAGCACCCTCGTGGAGGACAGGCGTCAAGTCCGCAGATGGGAAATACATGTATCGTGCATGCATTTTGGACTTCTTTTGGGCGAAGCACAAGGTGCACGCGCAGGCGATGACTGGCTTGATCAAGACTTACAACCTTGTTGGTAACCAGGGGCCCATGAGTGTTACCACTACCAGCGAGGAGTACAGGGAGCGATTTTTGAAGATGTGTGAGGAGATGATTGAAGTCAAATGATGCGGCCTTTGAAGACGGATGATCTTTCCAATAGCCATCTTTCAAGCATATTACCTCCATATGATTAACATGAGCAAACTGTTCATGTTGTCAAGAATGTTGTTGACTCGAAGTCTTTTCCCCAAAAGACAAAAAATCCACATAACTTTCGGCGAATACAGTTGTACATCTCAGGGTTGTCAGTGCTTAGTCCGATCGCACTCCAGAGAGACAATCTAAAAATGCCATATAGACACAAGAGGGATGGTGCTCTGGAAATTGAATTCGACATGGACGTGTTGCATGAAAACTTGAAAAGACGTAGGCGCGCACCGGTCCACATGTCATTTCCTTTGCCACTTATGCCAGCACGAGTAGATAACAGATGATCCTTGCGTATCAGTAGTATCGGCTACTGCGGCATTTTCAAGCGCTATCGGAAGCTGCGGCTGCTGCGGCGATTCTCTCCGAGGCAGATACAAGAATGAAATGGCCGAGACGCGCTGATTTGTCCCTTCCATCGAGTAATACACGCCTTCACGATACGGTGCTGGCCCCGGTGTGCTCTATGAGGCCATGAGCGTTGCTGAAAAGTCTTCGAAGCTGCGTTTGCGGAGCTACAACCAGGAGACTCATTATGGCCAGAAGCGAGGCATACAGGGAGTATGAAGGCCTCTTCTTGAGCTTCCCCAGCTTCCCCGTCGTCTCCGGTAAACAACATGAATGGTTCAAATTTCATAGGCGGCCGGCCCAGCGCAAATAAGCCGAGGCGAAAGCTCAACGTCATCAGGTGTCTCGCCCGTCATGTGCAATCAACAAGCCGGCGCCGAAGCTGAGCTCCACTGCCCCGAACACACGCTCAGGGTACAACTCGCTGCGGCATGTGCGGTGCGGAAGACAATGGGAGAGAAACATAGCGGGGCAGCCCTTCACCAGCCTTTCCTCGGTACAGTGCTGTCAAGCTCTACGTCGCGCAGATCCGTGACGACATATAAGTATTGGAGATGCCCAGATTATCACTGATGGCATCACTTGTAAACGACTCTTCATCTGTATTGATATTTCATTGATATCCTACATCTGTCTAGCCTCTGACACTACGATAACTTACCACCAGAACATTCACCAAAAAGTTGTCGACCACAATGCCTACACCTTACCAGCCTGAGCAGACGCTCAAGGACGTCAACATCCTCGGCGAGCTCAACAATGAGCAGAAGAAGGTCCTCTCCAAGGAAGTCAGCGTCTTCCTCGCGGTCCTTCACCGTGCATTCAATGCCAGGCGCAAGGAGCTCCTCCACCGTCGCGTGATCAGGCAAGCAGAGCTCGACAAGGGCAACCTTCTGGACTTCCTCCCCGAGACAAAGCACATCCGTGAGAACGACACATGGAAGGGAGCTCCCCCAGCACCTGGTCTTGTCGACCGCAGAATCGAGATCACTGGCCCCACGGACAGGAAGATGGTTGTGAATGCGCTCAACTCCGATGTCTGGACTTACATGGCCGACTTTGAAGGTTAGTAGATTCTGCGGCAGCACTATATGTTCAATGCTAATTCCTCACCAGACTCAAGTGCACCAACCTGGGATAACATGGTCAACGGCCAGGTCAACCTTTACGACGCCATCCGCAAACAAGTCGACTTCAAGCAAGGCGAGAAAGAATATAAGCTGCGCACTGATCGCGTATTGCCAACACTTATTGCGCGTGCTCGTGGCTGGCACTTGGAGGAGAAGCACTTCACCGTCGATGGTGAGCCCATCTCTGGCAGTTTGTTTGACTTCGGTATCTACTTCTACAACAACGCAGAGGAGCTTGTGAAGCGTGGTACCGGCCCATACTACTACCTGCCCAAGATGGAGAGCCACCTCGAGGCTAGGTTGTGGAACGATGTCTTCAACCTTGCCCAGGACTACATTGGCATGAAGCGTGGCACCATCAGAGGAACCTGTCTTATTGAGACTATTCCCGCAGCGTTTGAGATGGATGAGGTAAGTTTGTTTGCAGTGCATCTGCAGGAATACAACTGACTGGTGCATAGATCATCTACGAGCTCCGCGACCACTCTTCCGGCCTCAACTGTGGCCGTTGGGACTACATTTTCAACACCATCAAGCGCTTCCGCAACAACCCCAACTTCGTTCTGCCCGACCGTAGCGCCGTCACCATGACTGTTCCGTTCATGGATGCCTACGTCAAACTCCTCATCAAGACCTGCCACCGTCGTGGCGTGCACGCCATGGGTGGTATGGCCGCTCAGATCCCCATCAAGAACGACGAGGAGGCCAACAAGAAGGCCATGGACTCTGTCCGTGCCGACAAACTTCGCGAAGTACGTGCCGGCCACGATGGTACCTGGGTTGCCCACCCTGCCCTCGCTGTCATTGCTGCCGAGGTGTTCAACGAGCACATGCCGACTCCCAACCAATTCCACATCCGCCGCGAAGAGGTTGAGATCTCCGCCAACGACCTGCTCAACATGAACGTGCCTGGCAAGATCACTGAGGAGGGTATCCGCAAGAATCTCAACATCGGTCTCGGCTACATGGAGGGCTGGCTCCGCGGTGTTGGCTGCGTACCCATCAACTACCTGATGGAGGACGCTGCCACTGCAGAAGTGTCACGCTCACAGCTGTGGCAATGGTGCAAGCACGGCGTGCCGACCGCCGAAGGCAAGAAGATGGACAAGAACTATGCTCTCCAGCTTCTGCACGAGCAAGCCGCGGAGCTCGAGAAGAGCGCTCCCAAGGGCAACAAGTACCAGCTCGCGGCGAAGTACTTCGCCACTCAGGTGACTGGCGAGGACTACGCTGAGTTCTTGACTTCGTAAGTTTACTCGATAATGATACCAGCAGAATCATACTAACAAACTCACAGTCTCCTCTACAACGAGATCACCAACGTAAGTACCAAGGTTGCTGCTTCGAAATTGTGAAGAACATAATGGAAACAAAAGGCTGGGATGAAAAACGGATCAGACTGTACGAAATAACGACCCAGGAAAATAAGTCAGTATAATTTGCGCAAAATCAACAAAATGTTGCACTATTTATTGGCTTGCTTTTTTGTTTCTTCTCGTCATCTTCCCATAGAGTACAGGCTGACCGTTCCATTTTTTCTTGTCCAGACTAACGCCTCTCCATTCCCTGCCGTCAAGCTTTGATGAAAATATCTACACGAGAAAAATGGTCGCAGGTGCTAGAGAGAGCGGTGTAAGCCTTTTGATGATTGAACGTACATACTGTATTTTATATTATTTCTGTTCTGCCAATGATCGTCGTTCATCGTTCAAATGCCGCTGTCAACATCCCGTCTCAACTGTCAGACTCCATGGAACTAAAAGCCCCACGTGGGGAGAGCTGGCAGCGTCTGGATCTGCCGCGTTGCTGGCGCGAGAGCGACTTACCCGAGCTGGCCGAGGGTCTCTCACAATGCCGAGCACAGGTCAGGCGGCTTTGGTATATCTCTCAGGGCTAGCCGATGCCTCGTATAGGAGTGTAAGTACCACTAGATCTCGTCGCTCAAGTCTGTGAATAGTTCTGCCCTCATTCCATCGAAGCAATTCTCCTTGTACATACACGATTCTACTGATAGACCCACAGCATACACAATGGCTCTCGGTAAGCAAGTCCGATAGCCCATTGTTAGTCCAACGTGCTAACCTTCATGGACTTGTAGCCGGAGCAGCGATCGCAGCGGGCGCAACTGCCGCTGCTGCTTACATAGACGCAAAATACCACATCGGCAAAGACCTCGCAAACATTCGAACTTACCGGGGAGTTGCAAAAGACGCACAACGCAAGGCCAAAGCCAACAAGTGGTCGCTATGGTACGCCTTCGAAGAGACGGTTGAGAAGCAAGAGAACAAGATAGGATTGTGGTACCGCCCTCAACCCACGGAACCTGTGGTGGAATACACATGGAGACAGATCTATGAGCAGAGCTGCAAGTGGGCGCAGTTCTTGCAAGACAATGGGGTGCAGTCGGGCGAGCTCGTTGGCACTTACCTGATTAACTCGCCGGAGTTCATGTTCAACATGCTCGGTAGTTGGTCCATTGGCACAGCTCCTGCTTTGATCAACTACAACCTTGGCGGAGACGGTCTGGTGCATTGTCTCAAGGTCGCGAACAGCAAGGTGCTGATCGTGGACTCGGCATCTGAATGCGTAGAACGGATCGAGGAACAGCGGAGTCGCATTGAGAATGAGCTGGGCATGCGGATCATCATTCTGGACGAAGCTACAAAGGCCAAAATCGATGCGTACCCCACGACACGACCAGGAAATGAGTTCCGCGACGGCGTGACTCCCGACTTCCCAATCTTCCTCTTCTACACTTCTGGCACCACCGGACACCCCAAAGCATGCGCCTTTCCGACCGCGAAGGCTGGTGTCCTCGGCATTCCGCGCCTTGTAACCACCGGTCTCAAGCCTGGCGACAGATGGTATGACTGCATGCCTTTGTACCATGGTACAGGTTGCACCACTGCGGTCGGTTGCATGATGACTGGCGTGACTCTCTGCGTCGGGCGTAAATTCAGTGTACGCAACTTCTGGCGGGACATTCACGATTCGGACTCGAACGCTTTCGTCTACGTTGGTGAAACCGCACGCTATTTGCTCGCTGCGCCACCATCACCTCTCGATAAGGACCACAAACTCAAAGCCATGTACGGCAACGGCATGCGACCAGATATCTGGCGAAAGTTCCAGCAACGGTTCAACATCCCCTGTGTCAATGAGTTCTTCAACTCAACAGAGGGCATGCTCACCCTGCTCAATGTTTGCAACGGTCCGTTCCACGAAGCACACGTCGGTCACCAGGGTGCCATCCAGCGCTGGCAAACCCACAACATCTACGTGCCCGTAGAGATCGACCACGAGAACGGTGAGCGAATCTGGCGAGACCCCAAGACTGGCCTGGCACGCCGAAAGACCTATGACGAGGGCGGAGAGATCATCATCCGATGCTCTTCAGAAAAAGACTTCGTCGGCTACTGGAACAACCCCGAAGCAACAGCCAAGCGCTTCGAGCGCGACGTCTTCCAAAAAGGTGACTTGTACTACCGTACGGGCGATGCTCTTAGACGCGACGCAGACGGCAGGTGGTTCTTCCTTGACCGTCTCGGCGACACATTCCGCTGGAAGTCCGAGAACGTCAGCACAGCCGAAGTCGCCGAAGTGCTCGGCCGCTTCCCAGGCCTGCTCGAGGCAAACGTATACGGCGTGGAAGTGCCGAACCACGACGGAAAAGCGGGCTGTGCTGCTGTGTACATCCGCCCCGAAGAGCGCGACAAGTTTGATTGGCCGGGTTTGCTGCAGCACGCTAGGAAGGGCTTGCCGAAGTATGCTGTGCCTGTTTTCATCAGGCTGATCAAGTCGCCGACGACTATGCACAACAACAAGCAGAATAAGGTGCCTCTGCGGAAAGAGGGTATCGATTTTGACAAGATTGCGAATGGTGAGGCTGGGCAGGAAGACCAGTTGTTGTGGGTCCAGGGCGATACGTACGTGCCCTTCCAGCCTAAGGATCTTGCCTCTATTGGAGACGGTAAGGCGAGATTGTAGATAAGATGAGATATCCAGCTTCCCTTGCTTGTACACTTCTACCAATTCACCCAATCAACTTCCGTTATGACAAGATACTCAACGGTTGCACTCATCACTTACCAGTAGGCTCCACCTCCTCAAACTCGAGTGCGAGGACAAATCGGCTCGGCGCATTCATGGTACAGGCCAGACAAAAGAGAACTGATTGATGTGAATACTCGGAGTTAACCACGACTGATCGCTCTACCTCAAAATTTGATTCGAACAGGTACCGCAGGCAAATTACAGAATCGCAACTTCCAATTCTGCGCCGACCAGATCGAGCAGGACCAATACGATGTCTGAGAGGAGCAAGCAAGAGTAAGAGTGTAGTCTTGCAAAGTGATGGGAAGGAAACGACCAAACATAGCGCAAGCACATGCCACGTCAACAAGTCAACCCGACTTTCACGTTTCATCGGACGCACCTTGACTACATCTGCGTGCAGCGTCGTACCGCAGCATTATCAGCAGCAAGCATTCTCACTTGCGTCATTACAAATTACTCGACTATCAGGCACGTGTTAGGCCGCCTTCTCAATCCCAAAACCCATCCTCTCCCAAACATCTCCTCGGGCCACAATATTATAAACACCACCAGCCTCCAACATCATGTCTGCTCAAGCGGATTGGGAGAACCACCTCTGCGACGGTGTCTGTGGTGGGAACTGCGAGAACTGCGTAAGTACAGCGACTCCTATTTTCAATTGCATCTAACGAATCCTCGACTAGATGGGAGCATGGTTCTGCACTCCCTGCCTCTACGGTCGCGCGTCCCAGCGCCTCTCTATCTTCCCGAGCAACGACGAGAACCGACTTCACACCTGCGACCCAGACTGCTGGCTGTTCTTCTTGGCCGCCATAACCTGTGGCGTGCAATGCATCCCAATGATGTTCAGGCGCCAGCAGTTGCGCAAGACCTTCAACATCAAAGGCAACCTCTGCGCTGACTGTGCGGTGAGTCTTCGCCTCGCCGACTCCAATCGCGACTAGTTTTCTGACGTTGTTGTCACAGGTTACGTGCTTTTGCCAACCTTGCTCTATCGCCCAGATGAACACCGAGATGAAGAAGCGCGCAGAAATGGCACAAACGAACCCGCAGCAGCAGCAAGGATACGAGCCTCAGACACAGGGCATGGTCTACCAGCCGCCGCAGGAAAAGCACAACTCACAGCTCAGCACTCAGCCAGCGATCACTGAGCACCCAGCTTTGCAACCACCGGTTCCTCAGACGCCAGCTCCTCGCCCCCAACAGATGTGAATGGCGTGTCAAAGTCCCTTCGCCACAGCGCTCCGCTCCTTTCCTCTTCTATATTCACCTCATGGGCTAAGCGATAGCCGAAAGCGCAGCAGACAACCCGTCGACCACAACCTGAGCTTCATCACTTCTCCGTGTTGAGACCAATTCTCTTGTTCACTTACCCTTTTTGTTTCTTCGTGCTGTACCGAGGACGTCTTGTCAGCAAACAATGATGCGGATATCATCAGTTGCGCCAAGGCTTGTGGCGACAGGAGCTTTATCAGCTCAAGGCCTTGGTTATGGGTTGTTTCTTTACTTCGATAGATTGGCAACGGGTACGATGGAGGAATGTCTTGCGGGCTAGTTGAGTATACGGTGAAATTCCCTGCAATCAAGATAGATAATCAGACACTAGTTCACCATCAAGCGTGATGTTCATGTGTCGCGGCTCGCGATCCGTGGGCAAATGAGCAACGCTCGAGGTCTCTTCCGAATATGTGTAGTATAGCAATGCAAAAGCATGGGGTATCGTTATGTTAATGAGCACACCGTCTGAGGGCGTAGCAGCATGAAACCGAGGACCTGGCAACACCAGTCACTTATGCCAACCATTAGTTCCCGTCATCCTCAACATCCTCCATCTGCACAGTCTTCCTCTCGTCCTGCTGCGAAGGCGGCTCGCCAATCATCTCAGCCATCTCCATCTCGAATCTCCTCGCCTCCTCTTCCATGTCGATGTCTTGGCTCGTAGTCGTCGGCGCTGTGGCCTGCTGCTCCAGTTGCTTGAAACGTTCTTCTTTTTCTCCAGCATCTGCCGCTTTCTGAGCAGCCATATATCCAGACTTCTCCAATCGATCCGCTTCCTCCGGTTCGAGCAGTCGGCCTTGACCTTTCGTTCTTGCCTTTTGCGCTGCGACGACCGAGGGCATGAATCGAGTCGCTTCCTTCTTGAGATCCCTCAGTTGTGGCGCAGAAGAGTATACTGTCTGCGCGGGTGCTGCAGGCACAGGCTTCGCTGGTATAGCGTGCGCTTGTCGTTGCTGGTTGGGGATTGGCGGTGGTGTGTCTCTAGGCATGGGAATGTTCCTCACTTCTGGGTCCGTCTCCGAGCCACTGTCATGCGCCTCTTCTTCACCTCGCCTTCGTTTGCCCAGCCCTTGTCTTCGCCCACGCTGCTCCTGCCTCGCATCGCCGCCATGGTCTCTCCGCTCTGCAAACTTAGGCGCAGCATCTCCCAAAGCTTCTCGTGCTCGCCGTACGCCGCGCAAATCCTTCTCGAGTTGTGTGAGAGTTTCCTTGTCTTTTGGACGCAGCACGCCACGTCCTTCTAGTTCTTTCAATTCATCTACTTGTCGTTGTAATCGTTCTGGGTTGCGACGGGCGAGCTTCTCGTTTCGTTGTGTCTGGACTTGTTTCTTGTTTTTCGCTAGAGCCTTTTGCTTGTCGGCTTTGTGTTGTGCGGCGACAGGGTTGAGTGAGCGTTCCTTCGGCATAATTGCGTGCTCGTTCAAGTACTTGTGGTGATATTGAAGTCGTTGTTTGTAGCCAGAACATCAGCATCAGCAGCAACACTTTGCATGTGATCGCGCGTCATCTGTCTTGGCTTGGCGTCGCGGCTTCAACTTTTCGGTGAAGGCAGGAACATGCTTTGTAGATCGTGAAAGGCAATTGGAATTGACAACGTCGAGAAACGTGCAAATTATTGTGGTCTACTGGTCAATTCAATCCATATTGTCAACATGACCGACACAGCGAGCGCTCCCACTGGACTCTCGTTCCCTCGTGCCACCTTTGCAAAGCTCACACCGGCGCCCTTTTTGCAAGCTCATCTTAAGCAACCCGAGCCGATCAGACCCAGTGGGCGGAAACCAAATGAACTCCGGGAACCCGTGATCAACACTGGATCTCTTTCACACAGCAATGGCAGTGCCGTAGTTCGACTAGGCGACACTTCTGTTGTATGTGGCGTCAGAGGCGAGATCTTGCTTGCTTCCGAGGTGCCACACCCTCCCAATGATCAAACACGAAAGGAAGATATGGTCGAGCATCTAGGTCTGCTCGTCCCAAATGTGGAACTCAGCACAGGATGTTCACCAGCATACTTGCCAGGAAATCCACCTTCGAACTCGGCACAGTCTCTCAGCTGGAGAATTGCCTCGCTTCTCCAGGCTTCTGATTTGGTCAATCCGGATGATCTCACGATTTCGTACACGGAGCCCAAATCGGCCGATATGGGCCCTGATGAGGAACGAACTGTCACCATCAAAGCATACTGGACTCTGTACATCGATATCCTCTGCATCTCGCTCGATGGCAACTGCTACGATGCCGCCTGGATGGCAGTGATGGCCGCGTTGAAGAACACCACTCTGCCCAAAGCATGGTGGGATGCGGATCACGAAGTCGTCGTGTGCTCTCCACATGCCAACGAAGCCCAGAAACTCACCCTTAACGGCTCGCCCAGCGCCACGACTTTCGCTGTGTTCTCTACCGCATCACCCTTGAAGCAACACTCGGAAGCCGAAAGCTGGGTGCTTGCGGATCCTGACAGTTTCGAGGAGGACGTCTGCAAGGAGACTGTCACTCTCGTGATCGACAATGGAAAGCTGCTTAGAATCGAGAAGCATGGAGGCGCTCGCATAAGTCCACAGGTCATGAAAGATTGCGTCTTGGTGGCTACGCAGGCATGGAAGGAGATGCAAGCTCTTGGTGGCAGCGTTTGAGCGAGATCTCGCGCGCTTAAGTTTCGCACACCGACGTTGCCGATTTGGACGCTGAGTCGACTTTAGCAGAAGCGCCAGGCATCCGATCTTCGCCGTGACAACGTTCAGCAAATGGCGCTCGAAGTCAAAGGTTCTACAGCATATGTGGGACTGCTGCTGAAACACTATCCGCGAAAGCGAAATTGAGAACCTACGATACTTTACCACTGCATGTCAGAGCCGACGCGGGCGCAGCGCGAGGACATCGATGCATCAAGGTAACGATACTGGATTGTTGGTTATCGTCAGCGAAAGTGGCTGTGCCGCGTCAAACAGAGGGCATTACCATGTTTCAACCAACGACGTCCTAGAGATATGGTCATGCAGCTCCATTTCAAATCATGATGGAGATGTAGCATAACATCATGGATTATGTGCACGCCGAAGCGGTGAAGGGCAGTCTGACTGAGCTTGACACAGTCGGACGGATGTGGTCCCCTGTGGATCTACACATGCATCTAGCAGTATAGTCGTTACTCAAAAGTCTGCACATGATATCTCAGCGGAAACATCAATGTTCTTAGTGTAGACGGTGGCCAAGGTAGAACTGTAGTAGTAGGGTCGAGTGTCCGTTATCATCTCAATGGGACGCAATTTGTGCTCTCTGTCTATGTCTGCCGACAGCAGCATGGTACGAAACCCGGACATGTGCAGACTTATGAGCTAGTACTGTACAACTGCAGTTCAGACAACCGAGCCATCCGCAAAAGTTACTCTGGCATGGCATTGCTATTCGGCAGCCCTATGCTAGGACCGTGCTAAACCCGCTCAAGCATGTACACAATCATCTCTACATAATGTGCCGCTCTTCCGTCTCCCTGGTCGCTTTCCTTGTCCATCATCCAAGTATTTCATCGCTCCAACGCCTGCCGCTGATGTCCACGAATACCCACCAATGTCCGCATCTATACGTAGATCACTTACTAAACCATTTCGTCCGAAACAAATACTCGTCCTTGGTCCTACGCAGCGGACGAGGCTTGTACAGTTCGGATCCCCGGGATTCGACTTTGAGCAGCAGCTGATTCGACACTGCGACTTTCCGCCTGACAAAGCGATCGGCACTCGTACTCCAGAAACACTTCAGCTGCGAATAGATCTACAATTAACATCTACTTTTCGAGTCTGGACGGCGCGCAGCCACGATCTGCTTACTCTAGCCAACGGCGAGCGCTGTAACTCTTCAGATGTGGTCTGCGGAAAGTGCGCGTGGCCTGTGTTGGTACTGGAGTCCACCGCTGAGTAGCAGGGCAGTATGACTCTAGGTAACAGCGTATTGGAAGCATTTATGTGTTCACCGCATCTTTCTGCCTTGGACAAACCGGAGACCAGATTAGAAGATGTCGAGGCAACCGAGGTGATTGCTGCCTCCGTGCCTATCCCATTGTCTCGCCACAGTGCTCCACTCGTGTCAGTGGCAGATCTTATTCCGGCTTCGATCAGATACTCTATCATGGCCTCCTCGTCGAGACAACCTTCGAAGCGGCCCTCAACGATTGCTTCTCACCAGCAAGATAGTAGTCACCGCAAAAACGCAATCAAGATCCCATGCGACGAATGCATCCAACGGGCCAGCCAAGACACAAGCAAGTCAAGCATAGAACTTTGCGACGAATGCACGAGACTGCTGCATCGGCCTCGCAGACGCGCGCAACAGACTGCCAACATTGGCAGAATCCGTCGACGCACCGATGCAATAATAGACACCGCGCTGGGATCACCATCAACGCCTGTCTCTGTACCTTGGAGTGAGGACCGAGAAGTGCAACATGCCCTTCAGTTCTTTATTCATCATAGTGCACCTCAACTTGCAGGATACTTCGACTCGCCCTTCTGGCAACGCATGCTGTTGCAAAGCGCACGCCATTCCCCAGCAGTCAAGCATGCCGTCGCAGCCATCGGCACGCTACACGAGAATCTATTGATAGGAACAGATGATCGAGACGCTGTGAGCCAGCGAAAGACCACGTTCGCACTTGAACAATGCAACCAGAGTATCAAACATCTCACAGAGCCAGATGAAGGCTCGAAACCACCAGACTTGAGACTCATGCTCACCACTTGCGTGCTTTTTACATGCTTCGAAGCAATGCAAGGCCACTGTGAGCAAGCCATTACGCACGCAAAACAAGGCTACGCTTTACTACGGCAGTATGCGACAGACCCTAACAGTAACCCATTCGAAGCAGGCACATTCGCAGTCGAGCTCGATCAGCTCAGCCTGATCATGCAACGGCTGCAAACACAGTCCAAAGGTCTCATGGCCAAGAATTACACCACCGTTGGGGAAGATACTGGACTGGGAGTCCCCAAACCTGTGTTCTTTGAAGATTTGAGGGATGCCAGGACTGCGCTGGAACTGGTCATCAATCACCAGACCATCTACTACTTGGACCTCGACTTGAGCGACAATTTCTACAAGCTGATGTGCGCTAGTGGAGAGAAATGCCTCATATTTACCGATTGGCTGAAATGCTGGGAAACAGCTTTCACTCAACTACTGCTCCGCAAAAGCGAGGCGATGACTGCATCTGAGAGGAAAGGTGCCATGGTGCTGAAAGGTAAGTGCCAGGCAGTCACTAATGATATATATTGTTTGCTAACGACCCAAGCACATCACCTCGTCTGCGAGATCTTAGCAGAAGTCGATCTGTCGGAAGGCGAGCTCGGCTGGGACAAGTTTCGACCGTCGTTCATAGCCATCCTCGACCTCGCCGAAGCAGTACTGGAAGACGATCCGCAGTCAAAGGCAAGACAACTAGCCGACCCTTTGGCCGCTCCCAAAACTCAGCTATGCTTCAGCTTGGGCATCGTCGACCCACTCTACGAAGTGTGCGCGCGCTGTCGAGATCCACTGCTCCGCCGACGAGCACTCAATCTACTCGCCCGTCATCCGCGACAAGACTGCATGTGGAGTTCATGGTCGGCGTGGAAAGTCGGCAAGTACATCATGCATCTTGAAGAAGAGAAAAGCGGCACTCCACCTCTCAAGGCAAGTGACATCAGCGCTGAAGATCGGGTGTCGAATGCTTGGTTCGATTTCTCTGAGGCGACCTCTAGCGGCGGTGGAAACACCACAGGACGCCTCATGTATCAGCGCATGAACATTCAGCATAGCCCGCGCGCATCACTCAACCCGGGACTTTTCGCTGGGAATGTCGAAGAGCAGCAGTTGGGACAAGATGTCGATTTTGCACATGCAATGTTGGGCAGTAACTTCATCGACGCCGAGACGGCTCGTACGACTGTTGCGCCCACGCCAACGCTTTTTGAGGCTGAAGTGTTTCAACAGCCTACAAACTCATCGTCTTCGGATAGATGAACGGGAACAATCCCTTGGTACCGAGTTTGATCCAACCTGTATCTCAGTTATATCTGCGACAAGCGCGGCGTACAGCATCTGCGCACGTTAGCAAGGACGCACAAACCTATCGCGAGCAGTCCAAACATGACTCGTAGTATATGCACAAAACGTACGCAAGTCGAACAGGAACCAAACTACAGACATCACCATACGTCCGACGTCGGAATGTGTGCTTGCTACATCTGTATCGTCTGCAACGAGGTCACTGCAAAATGACGCTGAGATTATGCAGCCACCCTTGCACGTCGCTATCCGCCCACAACGTCTGGATGGCTGGATGTCAGCGTCGCAGAAACGCTCACACCACGCCGCAGCGCTGCTGGTGGCACAGTACCACAACACGGGTTCGTGCTGATGCGCATCATTGCCACGTGGAGGAGACGACGCAGTGGCCGGTGGAGCTCGGCTGTCATTATGCACTCTGCAATGCGTAAAAGCGACAGGGCGAGCTGTTGCACACGAAAGACGTTGCGTGGTTTGGCTGCACCGGTGTATGAGCATCAACACGTGGCGAGGGAGGGTTTCGCCCAATGCTGCACAATCCTGCATACACCTTACGAGCCCTGCAACCCCCACGGACTCGTCGGCAAGAGCCCGACTGCATCTGAACAGGTTGCATAAGTTGCGATCCCGATAACCGAGACACCGCTCGTTCGCGTGCGTGTTACCCTTCTTCTCTCCTCGCGAGTGCTTGTGTTTCGTCGAGGATCACACCGTTGGCCCGCCACACACGCCGCGGGCATGTGCATTGGGCCAGGATGAGGTGGGTGGTCAGATGCAGGCACGGCAAGGTACTGCAGGGATGCTGACGGCTGTGTGTGCGACGCACTGCCGAGCAGGGCATGCAGCGGCAGGGATCTGTGTAGCCGTGAGATCGTGGCGTACGGGGGTTGTGGAAAATGTGAGAAATTTGCGGTTTGGTGTTGTGGTGTCGTAGAAACGAATCACTTCTTGCTAGATCTATACACGCACATAGATCTAATAGACTTTGCGAACTCATATCGCTTGCGATGTTCTGGCCAAGGTCGGCGCTACAGATGTTTAGTGCTCAAGACCAACAGCAGCGTCGCCATTGGCGTGCTCGCGGTGAAAGCTCCACCTTGGCCCGCCGGTCTGCTCAACCTCCTTGCATATGCCTCGCTGGTGCAGCGCCCTTTACGAGAGCAACCCCGGCTATACTCCACGATGAGCCCCATAACGGCTTCTGGAGCATCGTCGCTCCGTGCAGGCGCGATCCGTGAAGCCGCTAGCAGGGCACAAAACGGCGATACCAGCCGCGCGCCGTGAGCCGAACAGGACTCCAGCCCGCAGTGCCCTGAGCGCTATACTTCGCTATAGATGAATGGGAGGGTCCAAACCGGGTAGGCGAGCCATCGCTTGCGCCATCGTGGGCACTTGCAGCTGCGAAGGAGCAGCCGAGAGGCACGCTTGGACGACTCAGGCAGACGAGCCGCGCGCGCGGACAAGCGCCTTGGAGGTTTGCTGGCGCTGCCTTCGGTGACACAAGGCTTCTCATTGCTGCTGAAACGGCATGAAATGCGTCGCCGGCGCCTTCCATCGGTGCCCAGCAGACAAGGATGCGGGCGCGGATGCGTGGCGACAGACATCCGCCTGGGTGGGCAGAGGCACACGAGGCGTGTCGAGGCTAATCGCCCTCGAGGGCATCGCGTACATGGCAGCTCCATGCCTCTGCCGCTCGCTCGTTCCTGCCGCCTGCAGCATTGATGGCTGGACCCTACTGCTTGCCACGGGGCAGCCACCGTGCGCGCCCTCGGGGCTCTTATATCTCGCCATATTCACTGGCGGGCCACTCTGATGTACCTAGGAACATTACCTCTCGTGGCCTCGCTCGACTTCCAGATATATCTTACTTTGCAACATCTCGTCGAACAGTACTCGCTGCACAATCACTCTTCAGAGCTACCACCACTATCCTCATCGTGAACCTTCAGCATCAAGTCAACCACGAACTCCTGATCCAAAATGGCTTCCGCAGACGTCGAAATGCCAACCGAGCCTGCGCCTGCTCCTGCTGTGCCCGACTATCTCGCTTCGCCAAACGCTGTCTTTGGCGACGAAGGGGTGAAATGGCGTTATGGCAGAGCGCCAGACTACTCCAAGACCCGTAAAGTCTGGGAGGAAGGTAAGCAATCCATCCCTATGACGCTGCTGACCCACATGAGATGCGATGTATCCTGTGCCAGGCACATGGCCGTGCAACATACCACGCGTTCGACATTGCCATGTGGTCGTCAGTCAATGCACGAACGGGCCACCAGCAAGGGATGTCTGTGCTACGGCAAGTCACGTAAGCTGACTCCATCTTAGGAAAGAAGATGAACCACGCCGCCGGTAGCTTGCCGCAACTCGTGGAGAACCTCGTCAAGAACTGGGAGGTTGAGGCATCTTTCAAGCCTCGTCTTGAGGACTGGCGTACCATCGACCACAAGAACTACACCTTCGCTATCAACGGAGGTCCACCACAGTCTGCTGAGCACATGCTCAAGGTCGGTACTTACAATGCCATCATTGCTCCCAACGAGTTCTACAGTCCGGAGAACTCGGACTTTGCCTCCAGCCACAAGACTTTCAAGCGCATGATGCCGACTTTTGCGTGGGAGGTTCTTGAGGTCTACAGTGGTCCGCCAACGGTTGCGTTCAAGTGGAGGCACTGGGGTGTCATGAAGAACGACTATGTTGGGTTCAACGAGTGAGTCGTACTGATGCACTTGCCTGATATGATCAATACTGACGTCTTACAGCAAGGGAGAGAAAATCACAGCCAAAGCTCACGGCGGTCCCATCGACATTCAGGGCGTCACCGTCGCTACCGTCGACGATGCAGTCCGTCTACAAGCCGTGGACACCTGGTTCGACCCGCTGGAGATGTTCCGTCAGATCGCTCCTGGTGGCGTTGTCAACAAGGAGATCATGAACCGTAAGGTGGACCTTGCCGATGCCCTTGACACAGTCGTTCCAAACAACGATGGTGTCAAGATCGCAAACGAGCACAACGACCCATCGTCAGAGCATGCAAAGGACCCAGCGCCCGAAGACCTGCTCCCCAAGCACATTTCGAATGGCACTGGCAAGCCAGCCGACGCTTTCGTACCACACCAGGGCGCCGATACTGAGATGACAGACGAAAAGTCATTGGCCGAACCTACAAACCCAGCACAGGAGATCGTTGCAAACGCAGCGGAGAACGGCGCGGATGCAGAGCTATCGAAACCTGCTCCAAACTTCAACGAAGCAACAGCCATCTCAAATGGCAATGGATTCGCAAAGGAGCCTGTCCAGTCCGCAGATCAAATCGACGAATCCCGCGCCACCGGCACCTACGACGCAGTAGACGAACTCCTTGAAAGCTCAGCAGAGAAAGTCCACCCTCACCCGCACAACATGGAGGAGACTGTCAAGCCTTCAGCTGGCGAAGCCGTCGCGGCACCCGCAGATTCGACGGAGACGAAGATGACTCACGAGGAGATGTCGAAGCTCGGCAACGCTGGCGAGTGTCCGTTCTTGATGAACCGCGAGTAAAGTAGATTGACTGTAAAGTCTATTCTTATGTTGTTATGTAGATGGCGTTTGGGGAGGATTAAAAATTCAAGCTTTATGTCCTAAGCATTCCGATTCATGTGGATGATCATGTCTCTCAGATGTCTGTATTTTATCTCGCAGCGCTAAACTCAAGTTACAGTATTAGCTCATAAGCCTGCACAGTTCTGGATCTCGCGATCCGGCCTGTACTATCGGACGCAGGTGTGTATTGCCTGACATTGGGCATTACTGAGAGCCGAGAAGGCACTCTCAGAACTGTCGAGCACTGGTAAATTCCCACATTCAGGTTCTGGCGATATTTTGATGGGTTTTATCACTGCGATTGTACGTGCAGACTTGTGGGTACACAACGACTACATATATATGTTAAGAAAGTCAAGGGTTCCTCTTCTGGTGGGAGATCGAAGCAAGGGCGTCACTGAGTTCTCGTCCTTATGGGTGTCTCGTTCAGATCTCTTCTTGACTTCTAGCTTATTGTTGCTAGAGGAGAAGCAATTACCAATAATCATTCTGTCAATCGAAAAATTCGTCTGTGTCTCTTCATCGATGTTCACGAAAGTGAAGGTTTGCTGGCTTCGAAGCTTGGCGTTGCAGTTGAGCGCGCTCCATCGCAACGTCATGACATCGGTTTGCCTCGAGCTCTAGAGCAACAATCACTGACCGTCAACCGGACACAATCACCAAACCGAACTTATAACAAAACAAGAATTTCATGAGCCTACTCCGTCGCCTCAACCATTTGAACCGCACATTGGCCAAAAGCACACGCTCCGCCAGCACCCTCACAATGCCGCAAGCACCCAAGATCAACCGCGTGAGCCCGCTCAGTGCAGACGAGGCCAAATGGACGGAGTTGAGGAAGATTGAGGTAATCCTCCGAAAGAACGCTGGATCCTAGTATCCGACCGCTACTAATAACATTTCAGTGGTCCGACCAGGTAAACATACTATTGACTCTTGCCGCGTCAAGTCATCGTATCAAGCTCACAAACGACCGAATCCTAGGACGGCAAGCAACGCATCTGGGAAGCCGCCGCTCGCAAAACCCGCAAGTCGACGGGCGTTGATGCCGTTGCCATCGTGCCGATTCTCAAACACCCCAGCAAGCCTGTGAGCACTATGATCATCATCCAGTACCGCCCTCCCGTGGAGGCTTTCTGCGTCGAGTTCCCTGCCGGCTTGATCGATGAGGGCGAGTCGCCTGAGCAGGCGGCTGTGCGAGAGCTCAGAGAAGAGACCGGGTACTCTGGAAAGGTGAGTTTTTTCAACCCTTTCCGTTTCCGGAACAAAGTGCCACACGAACGCCACCGACTAACATCTCATCGCACAGGTCAGCAGCACCAGCCCCACTCTCAGCAGCCAGCCTGGCATGACCAGCGCTAACATGGTGGTACGTTCCTATAGGTCGTCGATTGCAGCCCGACTATTGTCAGCGATCCTGGTTTGACCAACGCCAACATGCAGGTATGCAATCCGGCTTCCCCTTTCCATCTGACTTTTCGGCGTGCATCTACAATCCTATGCTAACGTACGTGTGCAGATGGTCACTGTGGAAGTCGACCTGAAAGAAGGCGACGAAGAGCCCGAGCAGCACCTGGACGACGGCGAGCACATTGAGCGCGTTGTCGTGCCGATTAGCGAGTTGTATGAGAAATTGCAAGGTGAGTGAGCAAAATGTGCTTGGATCAGTCCCTTTGATTGTTCCCTTCCCTTCTGGGTTTGTGTTACAGGAGATGAGATGGTAACGTTCCTTTTCTCCTTATAGCGATGTCAAAGGAGTCTGGCAAGATTGTAGACGCCAGGTAAGTCTAACCGTCGAAAGCTCCTCACTCTATGTGGCGTCCGTGTTGCTGATGATTGGAAACAGGCTATTCCACTGGGCTCTGGGCCTGCACTGGAGCCAACGTCTTCTGTGAAGAAGCTGACCCGTTCGATTCGCTATCTCGCAGATTATGCGGCGAAAGGATTCACCAACGACCAATATGTCACGTTTCTAGCATGGGGCTGGCGATGGGGCGGTAGAGCACTAGGCACTTCGAGCTGAGACATTGCTCTTTTGTCGCCGAATCTTGCTCGCCTTTTCCCGCCATCAACGTCGAAGGAACGCGATGATCAGACATGGCCGGATTGAGTTTGACAAGTCACGTAGAATAAATGAATACAGTACGAAATGCTACAGCGGCTGCGTACGAGATGGTGATCGTAGTAGAGAGCCCTCGATATCCTTTCCATCATGTAATCCGCTGGTGTCTGAAGATGATTTGCTGAATATTTGTACATTGGCCGCCAGGTCATGCTGATATGTGACGTCTAGATATGTCTCGAGCGGTTTATCTCCGCCAGGACCTAATGTTACATTGAAAGTGCCCCGGCCTTTGAGCTGAGGAGCAGCATTCTTCGCCCGTGTCTTCGACAGGGCATTTGGTTCCTCAGATCATAGCAGCAGGACTTCAAGCAGTTCCCACGAGATCCTTTTCCGGCAATTCCGGCGTGTTTCGTGGCGCCTGCTTTTCTCCTTTTGGGGGTATACACAACGCCGCAGCCTTTCTGGGCACACTTCGTAGTGTGGCGCGGCGCGGCGCGTCGTCCTTCGTTCTTCTTTCTCTCTTACATCAAGCCGCCACACCATTACGCAGCATTCGGGTCCTGAGGGCTTGTAGTTCCGGCTACCGATCCCTTGGTCGCTCCCTCGGCGGTGTCTGATGGAGGCAGCTGGCCCTGCTGCCTGTGTCGTCGAACAGCATCAGTGACGCCCTTGCCCGTCTTGGGCTCCTGTGTAGGGAAACGAACGGCCTTGAGGGCGTTCTCGGTCTGCTCGCCTGAAGGGAGGTATTTGGGCTCCAGAAGTCCGATCTGTGCATTCCATTAGCGATCCTGGTTCCTGTCTTTCCTGCGCCACGAGTTGGCAATGATTCAATGTCTCCCTACCATTGCCAATAACCTCCAGACGGTATCGCTCGGTTGCGCGCCGACACCCAGCCAGTACTTCGCTCTGCTCACATCGAGCTTGATCTCTTTCTGTTGTCTGTCGCCGGGTGCTGCGCCGACGGGTGTTTGTGGAATAGGGTTGTATGTGCCGAGAACTTCGAGAGGTTTGGAATCGCGCGCGGTGCTGTAGATTGCATTAGAGAGCAGTTCATCCAATCCGTCGAAGAGGGTTCAGATCGCATACCGAGCATGTGCGAGGACGATGTTGTAGCGAGGGAGGTGCTTGTGGCTACCGCCGGGAGTCGCAAGGCGAGCGAGACGGAGTTTGAGGACCATGTTGGGGGGTGTGAGGGTGTATCGTCGGGTTGGTAGCACTCGTATGGCGCAGGCTATTGGCAATTGAATGGCCGTCTCTTTGGTGCTGGCGCTCCTACAATTTGCGGGCAGCGGAGGTCTTCCCAGGGTTCGGGTTGGCAAGCACGACCGCGCCTGCAGATTAAGGTTACGCGACTTTGGGGAAGTGAGGGAGCTGTTCCGTGGGTACAAACACCGCGGGCTTGAAGACTACATACTTTGTTGTACACCACAAACAAGTAATCTTAATAATGGCAACAACACTTTCACGGCCCGCCTCTGGCCAATTTGCTGCGCCTGGCAAAAGATCTCAAGACCGACCAGCAAAGCGTAAAGAGAAGCGAACCGACATCTGGACCTCCCTACTCCGCCAAACAAGACAAGCCCAAGCCCGGAACCGCAACAATGCTATAGCACACCGCCAGATTGTCGTCTGCGGAGGCTCCTCGGACGACCAGAGACAATTTCTTTCTTCCATCTCACGACCTCCGCCGCCTCCACCACCAAGCAGGAACCGTGATCAACGCGACCAAAAGCCAAAAGGCCAACTCAATCTCTCAAATCGCTATGCCTACGGATATGGGTACATGTCGCTCTATTCGTCGCCACAAGTTGGCACTGGCGGTGCGAGCTTCGGCCAGGAAGCAGAAGAGGCAGCCAAGCTCGAGGCGCATACGATCGCAGAACCAGAAGCAGCATATGAACCTGTACTACGACGGCTGCTAGCACCTAAAGTCGAGGAAGCAGTCGAGGAGCAAGATGACGACGAGCAGGATATGCTCGGAGGGGAGCCGCCAAAACCAGAAGGTCGACGACCTGGTGTTGCCGTTCTGCTTTCGTGGAAAGAGCCCTGGACTTTCCTCTCCAAGCTGAGAGCATGGTTACAACTGTTGGCAAAAGCCGTGGAGCCCGATGCTAGGCCGGAGGAAGACATTATGGAGATTCTGAAGGAGTCAAAGGTCGGCATCACCGTCGTGGTCCAACATGTCGAGGCACAACAGGATCTGGAGCGGGACGGTTGGCAAGAGGAGACGTTTGACTTCGTCGCTCAAACACTCAGGACATCGTTACTACCACTACACCCGCTGACGGCTCTCCTCTTCACTTCGAGTACAACACCTCCGCAGCAACCTGGTACGGCTCTCTCGGAAGCTCAGAAAACCGTGTATCAATCGCTTGACTTTGACCTTGCAAGCATTGGCCCGAAAGCCACTCCGGGTGGTGCACCTGCGAAGGCCGAAGACTTGTTACCTAAACACAATGTCGTCGATCGGATGAACATAGTTGTCCCGCAAGGCTGGGACAGCGCAGGCAAGATCAGACTGCTATCAGAGAACTTCTCACCAGAAGATGTCCTCGCAGCCTGGCAACAAGACCTTTCACACCCTGTGGTCATTTTCAAAACAGAGGAAGATGAGAGCGAGGCGTCGCCGACCGACGATTCTCAGGCGTCTAAGGGTGCATCTGAAGAACAAGAAGTCTACGCGTCCGCCGTCTCACCCATAGAAGGCGAGAATGACATCCCACTAGGCTCAACTCCCGACTCAATGCCTTCAGCAATCCGCACCTTCGAGGCACAAATCCAGGATCCCAATGCTCACAAGCGACCCAAACCGCCCACAATCACAGTCACAACGCGCAGCGATCAAGACTTCCTCAAAGAAATGCGCAAAGAGCTCGACAACCTCGCTTCTCGCGACCGCGAAAGAGGCGAAGTCGGCCGCACTTCAAGCGGCAGTATGCGCGGCGCAGTTGGAATGCCAGCCGGAGAGTCAACTGGCGCGCTCAACGATCTCGGAGACGTCAGCTTCAACGTGGGCGGTGTCAGCTACAACACTGTTTCCGCCGAGGCGGCGATTGAAAGACTCAAACGTCCGGGTACTTCTCAACAGGCCGTCGACGGCGCGCCATCAAGCTCTCCCAGAGCCAGCACTCCAAGACAGCCTAGGAGGGATGACGCTGAAAGACAGTCTGCCACGCCGACGAGCGGGAAGAGCGATTTCCCTAGTGAGGATCTGGAGAAGTACTTTGCTAGTCTGGCGAAAAAAGCTGGTGGAGACAGTAGGACGGCGACGCCTAGCCGGCACTAGAGATGGCAGTCTGTCTTGCACTTCTTTCTGGCAGGCCGGAGGACGTGGGCAGCTTCAATTGGACCTAAGTCGCTAATTGCAGATATTCGTCTCTCTACTGTAGACCTGAATATAGACTTGATACTCACATTCTCGCGCAAGCGAGACTTCCACCCTTTTCACAAGAGCAACTTTAGTGTACAGTTGAGGATGGGTGATTCTCAACGGTCAGAATGTCACGCATGCCCGCGCGGTTCGTTCTGTCGTAAGATTTCACAAGACTACCATCGCTGCCTGTAGTGCAATACTGCTCTCGACATGCCGGCCTTCTGCAGATCAGATCACCTTCAATATATCGGACAGTCGACCTGCGGAATAGTTACATACCGCACTGGAGATGAGATTGTGGCGGATTTTGGCTTCGACCATCTGATAGCTGTGCAACCTTCCCTGGCGATCAGTGGCCGAGATGCACATGAAGTACACATCCCCTCCATACTATTCTCGTGCGATTTGCAGGCGGTGATCAACGGGTCGAAGGCCAAAAATACTGAGATTGTCTGCATCAGTAACATCTGTTGTTTGGGATAAACATGAGTTGCGCTGGCTATGGACAACGAGACTACGGACCAACTAAGTCAACGGAGACAGGCGCTTGAAGATCTGCAATCTAGCATACACCCCATGAAAGTGGGTGTGCTATGGTTTTATCTTGCTTTGTCGATCTCTTCAGCTCTCTTGCCCGCGTTACATGTTACGGTCGCATACGCCCGCGATCGTCGCCGCCTGCATTAACACAAGCTTGCCGGGTCTCTGCTGTCCTTTCCTTGTCTTCGTTCAAATGTTCCCACTGCAAACTGTCGCTATAGGATTATAGCCAAGATGGACGGCCACGAATTGAAAGGCAATGTCACCGAGATTGTCCATTCTTTGGACGCTGGTCAACGACATGGCACATATGGGGATCATGAACAACCGTTCTCGACTACCAGAGATCGTCCAGCGAGGGTCGAAGTAAGCAAAGACTTGCCGTGAATCAAATGCATCGGGCAGCTGCTCATCGAAAGCCCCAGAAAATCTTCAATCTTGCCCAGATCTTCTTCTTTGCTCTGACGTACCTGTCGAGCTGGGAAACGGTGGCCTTGTAAGTCGCCCAGGCCATAGCGGACTACATTACTTTCCCGGGCTTTTGAACCAATTTCAGACTAACACTACATGTCTCGGATTGTCAGAAACCTGCAAGCTACTCTTATCAACGGAGGGCCTCGAGCTCTCGCGTGGGGGACCTTCATCGTCGTCACTGGCGCTCTCGCTCAGTCTGCATCCCTCGCAGAGATGGCATCGGCACAGCCTATTGCAGGCGCTCAATACGTTTGTCTTACAGATGAGCAGTCCAGGTGTACTTCTAACAACATCTATAGCATTGGACTCATACCTTCGCACCAGATCGCTACCATAGATTTATCACTTGGATGCAAGGCGTGATCACTTGCTTCGCCTGGATATCCACTCTCGCTGGCGTAGCGAACACATCGGCATACACTCTCCAGAGCCTCGTGGCGGCAAATTATCCCGACTACGAAGCGGAAAGATGGCATGTCACGTTGCTCATCTTTACTTTACTCGTAGCAGGAGGTCTGTTGAACATGTACGCTTGGCGTCTGATCCCGTGGATCGAGACGCTTGCGGGAATCCTGCATGTCCTGCTGTTCGTGATATTCATGGTGGTTCTGTTGACTCTTGCTCCTAAACACACGGCGGGCTTTGTGTTCTTGAAGCCGGCTAGCTATTCTGGATGGGACAATAAGTTTGTCTCTTTCAACTTGGGGCTGATGACCCCATCTTGGGGATTTGTTGGTGAGTATGACAGAACACCTTGGCCTTGGACGTCCACTTCGCTGACGATCAGTAAGGCTTTGATGGAGCTGTTCACATGTCCGAGGAGGTGCGGAAGTCCCGTACGGCGGTGCCCAGTACCATCTTCTGGACAGTCGCGTTGAACGGCATTCTCGCATACGCTTTTGGCTTGGCGATTCTCTTCTGCCTCGGCGACATAGATGCCGCAGTCAATGCCAGCTTCCCCTTTATCGAAGTCTGCATGCAAGCAACTGGCTCGAAACGTGCTGCTACAGCCATGGTCTCTGGATTGCTGGTCATCTCGTTCGCTGTGACTCTGAGCAGTATTGCATCGGCTTCTCGCCTTACATGGGCATGGGCTCGTGATGGTGAACTCCCGGTCTGGTTTGCGTACGTCAGTCCGAAGCATAGGGTTCCGGTTCGAGCGATCGGATTGCCCATCGTAGTGGTCATGTGTCTGGCTTGTCTCAACATCGGGAGCTCTACGGCCTTCTCGGCGTTCATCTCGCTCGCCTCTCTCGCCCTCTTCACTTCGTATGCGATCGCTATCGGTTGCATACTCTATGCAAGACAGTCAAAAGAGATCGAAGGCAGGCGATGGTCGCTGGGAAGGTATGGTACAGCCATCAACATCTTCGCACTGGTTTATACAGCGTGGATGATGGTGATATTCTGCTTCCCGCAGTACCTGCCAGTGACAGCAACAAACTTCAACTACGCGTTACCAATCTTCGCGGGAATTGTCCTTGTAGCTGTCACTTTCTGGTTCGTGAGAGCAAAGAGATGTTGGGCCGGACTGGATGAAGAGACGATCAAACGGGTTCTGGAGGATGCGGATAGCGAACGGACGTATTGAAGGCACATAAAGTCGCTACTCAAAAGTCTGCGCACAACGTCTCAGCGGCAACTATTCTCTAAAGTGGTTGAGAGCTGAAGGTAGAACAGTACTAGTACTTAGGAGTTTTCGAAGTAACTTATATCATCTCTGCGCTGATATATTAAGCTCCGAACCTAGATCTGCTGATACTGGCATCATACGACATTGAGTTGCGCGCAGACTTATGAGCTAGAACCGGATGGCAGGAGGTACCATCATGCGAGGTTGCTAGGTTAGCCGGTGATGGTCGGGCCAGTGTGGTCTGCGCTGTGTCAACCTGGTTGATTCCTAAGATCTGTACCTTACTTCTACGATCACGTAATTAGCACAGTTTCATCTGCACTATACATCGTGGCCCATCGCGTGATGTCGTCAGTCTTGTGGAGGCGTTGCTTGCACATAGTTAGCCTTCAACAATATCCAACTTCGAGGGCGTTTCTTTCGCTCTTTCCCTGTATGCCTGGTCCTTGTCTTGCGCAACGTGACATCGTTGTCGAAAAATACAGCATCAGCCTTCGCATAAGCGCAATTGTGTACGCTTCATACGTGTATTTGAAAAGGCTCGTGTTCATGGTGCAAAAGTCGCTTGTCCGAATTTCCCGGCTGCAGATCGAGGCTTGTTTCGAGGCTTTCAGGGCTGGATGCAAGGATGTTGAATTTCCCACAGGGGTCTTTAAGCTCCACGAAACATGTTCGTCTACATATTTTAGTGAACGACATCATCCCGTGAGCTTACATACTCCTTCCTGCTGGTGCTTTCAGCATGGTTCTGATGGCAACTTCTTCCCCTGTAAAAGCACAGGATCGGACACGGCTTCTTTCGCAGGCCATGTGGGCTGCTCAAAGCTGGTATACTTTACATGAAACGTGAGTGGAACCACATGAACTGGCGAGACCAGCGCCTGTTCATCTCTTTCCGACCTTGATGTATGCCGTTGAAGCCGTGTCTGACGCGGACACTTGGAGTGCATATAACTACATCATTCGTAGCAAGATTTATTCTTTCTGAGTACACTCTTTTCACCCCTTCGCAGTCAGTCGTTCTCTACACTCCTTAGAAACACAACGAGCTAGCCTCTCTATCTTTCAACTTCCTCGACAGCAGGCCTATCGATACTATCATCTATCAACATGCAGTTCAAGCTCACTTTCACTATCCTCGCGGTCCTCGGCACTGCTTTCGCCGCCGCCATCCCAGCACAGAGTCCCAACGAGCAGTTCCTCGCCAAGCGTGCTGTCTCTGGCAGGTCGACCTTCTATGGCGGCAACGTTCAAGGCGGAACTTGTTCGTTCTCCACTTACACACTGCCCTCCGGCCTCTACGGCACTGCATTCAGTGGATCGGCTTGGAACACCGCTGCCAACTGCGGTGGCTGCGTTGAGGTCTCTCACGGCGGCAAGACGATTACTGCCATGGTAAGCTCATAACATCCCATTCAAAGTCAAGGAAGAAAGACCTCGCTGACTTCAACTCTCCAGATCGTCGACAAATGTCCCGAATGCGACGAAGGCCACCTCGACCTCTTCGAAGATGCTTTCACAGCCCTTGGCGCCAGCAAATCCGAAGGCATCATTGACACGAGCTACAACTTCGTCCACTGCCCGAAAGTCACTGGCCCGCTCACCATCCACTTGAAGTCTGGCGTCTCGCAGTACTGGTTCTCGGCGCAGGTCGTCAATGCCAACCGCCGCACGTCGAAGCTCGAGGTCTCCACCGATGGCAAGTCGTGGAAAGCGGCGGCACGCACCGAGTACAACTTCTTTGAGATCGCGTCGGGTGTGGGCGCCAGCAAGGCATCGATTCGTGTTACTAGCGAGGATGGCGCGGTTGTTGTCGTCAAGGATGTGGCGATGACGGCTGATCTCAGCGTGAAGGGACCGAGCAACTACCAGTAGAGCTCCGCTCGTTCCGATTTGGACACAGAGTCACGTTGAGACGAGTTAGGTGAATTTGAGCTAGATCTCGAATTAGATCAACTAGCAATATCATATGGTGATTCAGCTCCATCGATGGGGACGCTAGAAATCATTCCGCCATCTGCTTCTTCTCCGGGCCCGCCCACTTGATCTCAAAGACAGGGATTCCATCGTGCTTCCCCTCCCAATCGTGCCTGTGCAGACCAAATCCTTGAGCTTCAGGCTGCGGAATGCGAGGGAACATGCCCATCTTCATGATGATCTTGCCAGGATACGCAGCAGTTTCTGACTTGACTGGACTACAAGAAACAGAGGTTAGCAGATAGCACTCACACCTACAACAAACCAGATGATAAAGGACAAGGCTCGACACACTTTCCATCAACAGAGCAGAAGTAGCGGAAAACGCTGTTCCCGCTCCCCGTAGCTTTGTCGTCGTAGTACTTCAGCGTTCCGTCCCGGTCTTCGATCTTCACTTCAGAGGTATCGAGAAGCATGTTAGAAGCGATGTAGCTGCCGGCAACTTTACGGCAGTTGGCGCAAGAGCAGAGATGGCCGCGTGGTTTGGAGAAAAGGTCTTTTGCTGTGATGGTGACGCGGATGCTACCGCAGAGACAGCTGCCTGTCATACCTTCTGCTGCGAAACTTGATGGGTCATGTTGTTTGGGGTCGCCGGTGAGGGTTGGCATTGTGGTGTTGATTGGTTTGACTGATTGTGGCTTTGGTTGTTGGTGAGAGAGGAAGGGTGTCTGCTGGCTGTACGATGGGAGGACTTAGGTAATTCGACTCTATTGACAAGGGAAGACGTATTGGAAGATTGGAAAGCAGTTGACGCAGTGTGTGGTTTTGTATATTGTCATCGATATAAATGGTAAGGTCGTTGGTCGATGCGGTATTCGGACATAACAAGGGTTCAAGCTGAGCAACCGAACAACCGACCCCGCAGGCCATTGATGAACTGACAAATTATCCTGTTGCAGTAGACTAGGAAACGTAACTCCGGCTGATCAATGATTTCGTGAAAGGAAGTTTGCATGTCATGTTCTACATGCGATGTTGCGAAGGTATCAATTCAGTCCTGCCCAATTGATCAATCGGTGGCTGTCGCGACCGGAAGATACAGTAGTACTAGGTCATTAATTCGCACGCGTCTCGGTATTGTATGTAATACCGACTGCACACGCCCAAAGTTCTAGAGACCCCGTCGTCGCTCAGATTTGGAGAAAGGTTGATCGTGAGGAATGGAAGGCATCATTTTGGATCGTTACATGAGGAGATTGCTCCAAACGCAAGTCTATACGAACGCTAGCATACAAACACAAATAAAGTCATTAATCGTCAGGAGGACCATCCTCGAGCATAGAGGAGAGGCGATTCGATCGCCACATAGCAAACCCCAAATCCTTGCAATCAACAGGTCCAATCTGAGGAATTGTCATCGCGTCGGGCAGCATGACCTAGTACTTGCCACCACCGTAGCCGGAGCTTCCGCCGTACTGGCTGTGGCCACCGTGGTGCTGGTGCTCGCCCGACTTGCGCCTGTTCTTGAGCGCTTCCTCGGCCTTGTGACCAGCGAATGCGCCAGCAAGAGTCCCGAGGAAGCCGTGGTTCGCTTTACCGCCAAGCATGCCGCCGCCGATGCCACCTGCAATGGCGCCCATCAAGCCGCGATCACCTTCCTGGCTGTTGGGGTCGTTCGGGTCGCGGTAGGGATCGTTCGGGTTCTGCTGGCCGTGCTGGTGACCTTGTGCGCCGCCGGTCGATGAAGCCCACTGCTCCTGCTGAGCGGCATATGAGTTACCGCCTTGGGATTGACCGCTGCGAAAAGAGGGTTAGCTCGGTCTTCTGTACGTTCACTGAAGAATTGTCACTCACTGTTGGAAGCCGCCGGCTTGAGGCGGGCCTTGCTGGCCATACTGAGGCTGCTGGCCGTACTGTGACTGCTGATCATACTGGCCACCGTAGCCTTGTTGGTGTTGCTGCTGGTAGCCCTGCTGCTGATCGTATTGACCGCCGTAACCCTGCTGAGGTTGGGAGTAACCCTGGCCGTACTGAGGCTGCTGGCCATATCCGCCCTGGTCGTAGTTGGAGCCCTGGCCATACTGCTGGCCCTGAGGCGGGTAGCCACCCTGGTTGTAGCCGTATCCTGACATCGTGGTGTTTGTGGTTGTGGTTGTTGGTAAGATTGGTTTGGTGGGAGGTTGCAAGTGAGGTAGCTGGTAGGTAGACGAAGTTGTCAGAGGTAAAGTAGTCGGTGAGAATGTGAGAAGGCGGGCAAGTGAGACCGAGGCGGGCAAGGTCTCAATTAATACCCCACTAGAACAGCGAACAGCTGACGACGAAGCGGCAACGCCTTGTGAGCGCGAGCGAGGCTGAGCTCCGCGTTTGGCGGCTATGGCGAAGTCAAGAGTTCCGCTCGGCTGCGGCGACCTGCTCGAGCTGAGGCATTTGATGTGCTTGCACGTGTCTCTCGCTGGTGAACTCTGTTCGTACAGCTCCTACCTTCACCTACCGACTTCGACCATTGCTGATACTTGAGAAATGCTTTACCAAGGCCGCACGACTGTCACGTAGTCACCATCGACGTCAGGCTGTATCATGCCGCTGCCCGCATCACCCGCAGAACGAGTGGATCAGCCGGACGAACCGGTGGAATCGTCACGTAAGGCTGTGTAGGGCTGCGCCACTCCTGACACATTCCACGTCCTCGGTCTCCGTGCTTCCATGATTGCGCCACTTCTGAGGCTTGGCTGGTGTTCTTGTCGTTTCAATCACGTGATTCACGACGAGCGGCGAAACAGTCTGGAAGATGCGTGATGCCCCTGACGACTTCGAACCATGGGACAACAGCGCGGCTACGAAAAAATCATGAGTCGTGTTTCGGCACCTGTGGCGTTAGACCACGGCACTCAGTTTCATGCCAAACTGTTATGAGGTAGCTTCGAGTCCTCGACTCGATTCCACTCGATCTTCTCCGGGGAACAAGTTCGGAGGACGACGGCATTGAAACGCACGAGGGAATTCATACCATGCAAAGGAGGTGCTTGACTTGCAATGTTCTCGTCTCGCTGGTACTAATGGTGCTCAAGTGACACTTGGCTGTTGTGCAGCAGCTAGATTTGCCACAACGTAGTCGCATGATCGAATTTGGTTTTATGCATGTGCTAGAGGTACATATATATGAAGTTCGATGGATTTCAATCTATTTCTGCAACATGGTATTGTAGCTGCGTTACCAGGCACGGAGGTATCGGCGGCGGCTACTCCTCATCCATCTACAAGGTATTTCGACAACTTCAACAACAAAGCCAACACATCGTACTCACGTCTACGGCCAGACTGCCAATTCAGGCGTATGTATAGACAAACGTTTGAACAGGCCCGTGTGACCATTTCCCTCTAGACTCTACTGGGTGTCCTCCGCTGCTGTTGTTTGCCGGGACTTGAAGTCCGTTCGCCAGTCGTGCGGTATCCTCCGTTTCAAGCGTGCACCACAACGACCAAGCCGCTGTTCTTCCGTCCCCCTCGAGTCGGTGTGGCATATGACAGTACAACAAACAGCCGTTTGTCGCCCAACACTTCAAACACAAACAACGTCATGTTCCAATCAACCGACAGAGGGAAAAGTTCGAGGTTACAGATGCCCTGGGCGTCTCAAAGAGCCTCGAGCTGTGTGAGCTTCATACATTCTCCCTAAACTTACTCAAGAGTGAAGAGATTCACAACGGCCGCCAGTCTACTGCACGCAATAGCTTGACGGCATCTAGCTCGTAGTCTGGCCACTCTATCGCTGTCAAAGTGTGGCAACGCGGCTTCTGCTTACAGCGTGTTTCAGATGTCCTCGTGGCGGCATTGGCGCGAAACGAATCCGCAGCTAGAAGCTAGTATTGGTTCACGGTCCACTCCACTCATTAAACCCCGGTCACCATCTGCCTCTAGAGCTGCTTGCTGATGCTGAGAATATCGACGCCGTCCACGGAAGGATTCTGGTAAATACGCCAGGACATCAAGATGGCTTAAGCCTGAAGATCCCCCAACCAGATGCTTGTCGACAAGGACCGACTCGCGGTACGACCACCCAGGCACTAGTCCGGCGACATGGTGTGCGTCGCGCGCACAGCTCGATGTTTCTCTGTCGGTCAGCGAGTTCTCTTCTCTCTTCTTACGCAGTGCGTTTGAGATTCCTTCGTGGCTCCAAGCTAGAATCTTTCTTGTGTGAGCTGGTCTCCATCTTGTCCTTCATTCAGCTTGCGCTCTCTCAACACTTTGTTGCCCCGTTCTCGTCCTTGCTCGAACCCACTTCTGCAGCTGGCTGCTACCTCTTACTCCACTTCACTAATACACCCTGGTCTGGTCTCTCTTCCACGGGCAACACTGCGCTGCGTTGATCTGCCGCTCTTTTGGACCGGTTCCTTGCCCACCGATCTCAAGCATTCTCCTACAGAATTAGCCATCGACCTCTGGGTTCATCTCCACAAGTCAATTAACTATTTTACGTCGTTCGTCTGACGATCTGTGGAGTACGCCAAATCCGGCCACACGCCTCGCGCATCAGTTGCAAGACGCTCGTGGCGTACTTGTTCAACCCGGTTCCACTTCCATATCTTCACATCCGGAAGCAGGGCGCTTAAACATAGCTCCATCTGCCGGCCCTGTTCGTGTCCGAGGGTATCAGCGCGTCCCTACATTGCCGCTGCTCGCGTGAGCATCAGTTGCTATTTGGATCCGCTGTCTCGACCAGATCTAATCCTACGACCCTGTTGACATCAACACTCATGTCCTCCAACCCTGCCTCCGATGCAGTCGAAGCACGGGGTCCTATGGACCTCGATACCGCACACAGCTTCTCAGACAGTTCAAGGAATACCCTAATCGCTACATCCGCTGTTGGTAAGTTGACCAGACATATGCTCGCTATCGCCTGCCAAGTCAACCTCGTCACTGCGCAGGTACGATTTCATGCAACCTAACGCGGTTCGAGAGAAATGATTAGCACTCCTCTAAAGCGCGACATGCAGCTAATACTCGACCAGGTGGGACTTTCATCCTTGCTCTGCTCATCTATGTTGTCTACAGGCGCCGAAGGGGCGCCACCTATGCACAGATTCTACATGTACCTGCAAAGGGTACGAACACTCCTCAACTGACGCCGACTCCAATGAGAGAGACCTTCTCTAAACACCCTATATATCACGACCTTCATTACTCAATCCGCTCATCGCGACACGAATCAACGTCAAGTTGGCCTCCTCGAGTGCGCATGAGCACAAAGGCGCCCAGCGGACTGGCAAAGCATAAGCGCATTCAAAGTGGCTGGAAGGATCCTGACGCACCAAAAACTCCAACCAAAGACCAGCTCTCGGAACTTCCCAATAGGACGACCTTTTTCTTCGATGCCTCCCCGGTACTTAAGCCTCGGACTCCCGAAAAGGCCCACGTGTCCGTTCGTCCTCTCAGTCAAATGAGCCGTAGCTCATCGACAAGAAAAGCGCCCTCTGTCGCCGAGACACACCTATCCACGGGCCAAACCGCGCATACACTATCACCGTTAAGTTCGCCTCCTTTACTAGATGGCAGCGATACTCGATGGAGTTGGACCAACAGTCAGGCGCCAAGCACACCTCGACTACGTCCCGAGTCAAGACGCGCCAGCCTCATGTCGAAGTACAGCGCGCCGCGCTTTCGATCGGTCGTCTCTTGGGCGCGAGGACAAGGCGAACGCTTGCAGATCGATGAAGAAGGTCCTGCACCCTTACTCGCTGAAGCGACTCTCCAGCCCGTACCAGCGAACAAAAGAGCATTCAAGGATGCATCGCCTCCAGATCTTTCGGTGAGGAAACCGACCAAACCAAAAGAATCAAAGAAAGGCCACACAAAGGCCACGTCAAGCCTCGGCGGTTTGGGCGGCTTTTTCAGATACAACAGCAACTCGAAATCCACAAGTAATCTCAACTCATCGACGCCCGCTTTCTTCAAACCCTCGAACAACTCGATGTCTACTGGTAACCTTGCTTTGACCCCTGGTGCTTTGGAAAGAGGGCAGTCCACCACGGACATTGAACTCAAAGCGAGATAGACATGACCACATTGATCGGAAGCGATGGCGTCGAGGCGAGGGTTGCGGAATTGCCGCAATGTCGAGAAGTGGTAATTAGCTGCGCGACTCGAGATTCTATTCTGGTGCTGGCTCACCAGGATCTCGGACCAACGCATGATTGACGCATCAACATGCGCCGTACACGCGCCCCTCATTACAGCGTATTTGTGTCGCCACAACTACTTTCCTGTTTAGCTGAGAGAATGACGCTCTCTTGAATGCCCGAAGATACATGGTCTGCCTGAGAGTCAGACCGAGCTCATATATACCAGCACTCACATATACTTAATTCCATTGACGTGATCTGAAACTCGAATAACATCATTTTCTACCAGCCGGAATTGTCAATCATAACATTGCATTCTCTCACATTTGCACTCCCTGAAGGTGACGGACAACTTTGAAGAAAATCATGGTTCCGTCTCCGTGGATAGCTTGCTTTAAGGCTAAATCCTTCAAGTGCTCTACTCAAGGACACGTCGGTGATGTACTTGTGATGATGATGATGCTTTTCTAGATGAGGGGCAAATCTCGACAGCCCCACCCACATCGCTTGGGGGCAAGTCGAAGGTCCAAACGAAATTCTATGTGTTTTGTACAATCATAGATTGAAAACAGATAAACAGTGCTTCGTCACTCTCAAGAGGGAAAGGAAGGAAAGGCAAGAAAGAGGCAAATAGCAAGACGGTAGACCCTCAAAAGTCGTCGATACGCAACACCAGCCATGAGCGCTCCCATCGGCGTCGCCATCATTGGCAGCGGTATGTTCAGGCGAAACATGTAAGAGACCAAGGAAATCAGGAATCTGACAGCAACCCTTCAGGCATCTTCGTCAAAGAACAACACCTCCCAGCAGTCCAAGCCAGCTCAGATCTCGAACTCAAAGCAATCTATTCGCGCTCCCTCCGCAGCGCCCAAAGCGTCTCGTCCTCTCTCACTGGCATCGATCTTTACTCAGACGACAGCAAGCCTCTCGCAGAGCTCCTCGCTCGTTCAGATGTCCACGCTGTCATCGTTGCTCTGCCCATCCCAGTTCAACCAGCATATATCAAACAAGCCCTGACAGCAGGCAAACACGTTCTGGCCGAGAAGCCGATTGCAAAAGACGTCGCCACTGCCCGTGAGCTGATCCAGTGGTACGGTAGCAATATTGACAGGAGCAAAGTCTTCTTTGGCATTGCTGAGCAGTTCCGCTACTTCAACTCTTTCAGGTAAAATCTCCCATCAAACGCCAACTTGTTTCCCACTCGAATCTAACTACCCAATCCCTGAATCTCAGACTCGCAGCCCAACACATCAAATCTCTCGGCCGCATTCTAAACTTCCGCGTGCGCATGCAGACATGCATTCAAGAAGGGACGAAGTACATCGAAACCTCTTGGCGCAAAACGCCGGAATACCAAGGCGGATTCTTACTCGATGGCGGCGTGCACTTCATCGCCGGCATGCGTCTTTTGCTAGGCAGTGAAGCCAAGGCCACGAGCCTTTCTGCCTTTACCGCGCAGCACCAGAGCTATTTGCCTCCGGTTGACACCGCAGACGCGACTATCAGGCTAAAGAACGGCGGCCAGGGAACGTTCTCGCTCAGCTTCGGCACGACGGCCACGGGCAACGAGTGGGTCGTTGCGTGCGAGGGTGGCGAAGTCATCGTGCAGCCGTTCGAAGGACTTGTGACTGTTAAGGCAAAGGGAGAGAAGGAGGGCAAGACGGAAGAGGCGAAGGATGAGTTTGGAGGCGTGAAGCAGGAGGTTTTCGCGTGGGCGAAGAGTATTGCGGCAGGAAAAGCGGATCCGATGCAAAGTCCCGAGGAGGCTTTGGGGGATTTGGAGCTTTTGGAGGCGGTGATTAAGAGTGGGCAGAGGGATGGAATTCCTGTGAATCTCTACCACCAGACGTAGGAGAAAGGGTTTTGATTGGAGGATTTGTTTCCGTACGACCTTCACGGTCAGATATATTCGAATATAGCCGACACGGCGTAGGTGAAGTATCTAACGGGAGCTTGTACTTCCCTTTCGCACAAACGATGCCTTGCATCGTGACGGAAGCCTTCAATCGAAATGTGCGTTTCTTGAGCCTTCTTGAACGCCTTTTTGCCTGACTTGTCGAGTCCATGGGCGCTTCCGACTTGAGTGATAAGGCTTCGAATGCCGTGAGCACATTGAAGGGAAGAAAATGCTTCCCCGTGCTGCATCTCTCGTGGTTTCACTTGGAGAAAGCCCGCCCATTCATTCTCGTTGACACCGCACATCTGCGATCCACGAACCGCGCATGCTTCAAGCTTGCATTGCTAAGCCAGAGTCTCGTTTCAGCCTCCAGGACGAGCGCCTTGCACAGCGGTCACGTTGGAAGGCCGCCACGGCGATCCAGGAACTTCCCTCGACCATATCCTTCTATATCGCGAGGAGAATTTTTCTTCAAACGCTCTGCAACCTCTTCATCCAATCTCCTCAATCCCCTTCGTCAAATTATCCTCCCCCTTGCGCCCCATCAACTCGCTCATGACATCCTTCTCTTTCCTCTTGCGCTCCTTCTCTTCACCGTCCTCATCCTCATCCTCGCTCTCATTCTCTCCCTCCCTCTTCTCCTCCAACACCCCCAAACCCAGGTCCATCTCAATATGCGGCTCATCCTCTCCCACATCCTCCATACTAAACGCGTTCACGCCGTCTTTGGCAAGTTTGCTGTTCGCTTCGGCCAGTTGAGGCAAGAAAGATTTCAGCCTGTCTTGGAGAGAGGGCGCGCCGGCTGTGAGTTTGCGCGCAGAGGAGAAGTCAGGTTTGACGCCGGGTTTGAGGGTGGGGATGTCGTTGTTGTCTTCTTCTTCGGAGGTCGAGTCGTTGTCGCTTGAGCTTTCTGCTTCTGAGCTTGAGTCTTCGTCGTCGCCGTGAGATTCTGAGGGGTCGTCAGAGGTCATTTTGGCGTCTTGCTTGTCGCTGGTTTTGCTTTGTGTTGCTCTTGTAGAGTTCACGGCTGGGCGGGTTGGCAGCGTGCTGTTGTTGTTGGCCATCTCTTCGTCTTGCTTGGGTGCCATGACGGGTTGTGATTAATCCTTTTGCTGGCCTCTAGGAATGTTAATGCCAGTGCGAGAGCTCTCCCAAGATTGCGCACTTGAGGAGATTGTGAGATTGGGAAAATGGGAAACACGCCCGAGCTCTATTAGAAAAAGTGCAAGGCAATGATGCTAGAGGGTCCCTTGGTCCAGCCTTAAGGTTAAGGTTTACATGAGACCCACTTTTGTTCTAAGCTTCTTTTCTTCTATTGTGATCGTGTCCGAGGCAACTGTCCAAAACAGCAAGATACCTCCGTAGTGTATCACTAATACAAGCTCGTAAATCTACCTATGTCTCAATGTCAAATTATGCCAGTATGGAGGAGTCGGTTGGCATAGGCACGGCACTTGAACGTGTATCTCGTGAGTATGTATCTCGTGGCGATCGCAGAGAGGAAACTCGGAAATGTCCTTGAACATCCCAGGTCCCGTCTTTAGCCCTCGTCTATGCAATCACGATAGTTGCCGCTGAGACGCCCTGCGCGTACTGAAGATGAAGCTAGATTGTGCAACAGCTCTTGCATACTCATAGATGAGAGATACGAATAATAAAAACCGTTTCCCCTGCGAAATATCTCTTGAGAGCCAAGAGGTAATTGCCATCAGCTCCTTCCTGCGGCCAACCAGCCACTTGACGTATTTAACACATCTATTCGGTCTCATGATCATAATCGCTCCCTCGAAAGAAAGAAAATCCAGCAAGTTCCGAAACGAACAAAGTTGGACATGTATCTTCGAAATGCAATATGTATACACAGAAAGCTACCTTCAGCCCACAAGGTCCAGCAGCAGCGACATTTGAGCAGTCCAGTCCAGCCGACACCAATAAAAAAGAAGGCATTCCTGGGGCGCCTAATGCCATGCTCCCGAGCAAGGAATTAAAAGCACATAGATACAGCACACACACACAATCCTCCTCGCCCAGTGTCGCTTGCTACGCCCATTTTTCTATCCCTACAAGATGCGAATTTGTGGTATCGTGTCAAAACACCGGCCTTCCCGCATTTTCCGACTTCCATCGGGCGAACTCAACTTCAACATACATCTTCCTGGTTTTTTGTTCTTGCTAGTGTACAGAGTGAAGAGTCTTCTCCACTGTCTCTTCACGCTCGTCTCATATCGTTATTGGAGCGAGCTGTTTAGAAGGGAGGGGTGGGAGGGACGACGCTGTTCTGCTGCTCCATGAGCTCCTCGCCGGAGGCCTCGATAGAGACGGCAAGGCCGAGCTTGGCGGTGTTCTGGGATAGTTTGTTAGTGGGTGATCATTTGCGTATGTTTCTTTCAATGACTTACCTTGGCGTGGTCCATCTCACCAGCGAAGGTCATGCGAACGGGAGGAGCAACGACCTTCTCGAGAAGGCAGCCAATCTTACCCTGGGAGTCGACCTGTGCGCGGAAGATGGATCGTGAGAACTCGTACTTGGCACCGAGAGTTGCGACACCCTCCTTGGTGGGACCGCCCATCATGGGGTTGCCGCCGGCGAACTGAAGGTTGACATCGACACCAGTCTCGACCTTGTCGGTCAAGCGCCTCCAGTAGCTACCCTGAAGACCACCCTGAGTGAGAAGCTGGGCGCTGGCGATCCAGTCATCACCCTTGTACTTTCCGGCATAGCTGAGAGCCGCCTCAGGGCCCATGCCACCACCAGGCTTCTGCAGAACACCCTCAAGACCAAGCGCAAGACGGGGAGTGATAGCTTGAAGGTATGAGCCGATGAACATGCCGGTCAGGCCACCCTCAAGAACGCTGGGGTTGATGCTCTTCAAGCTGGCGCTGAAGTCGTTGCCAGTGTAGTCCTGCTCAAGCGAGACCTGTGCGGCGCCAGGGCCAGCAGCGGAGGAGGGCTGGATCTGGACTTGTGACTTGAAGCTGAGGCGGTCGGTGATGCGCTGGTTGAAACGGCCAGAGAGGGAGAGGTCGGAGTCGAGTTGCGCTTGGCAGAGAGTCTATAAGAAGTGTCAGTGAATGTGCGCCATTTGATGGAATAGACTGCAAGGCTCCCGACTTACGTTGTTGGTGCCGTACAGAGCAAGGAAAGTGTAGGGCGAGAGCATCTGAGAGCCAGCGGAGAAGGCATGGCTGATCTGGAAGAGCGGCGCAATGGAGAAGCTCTTGTTCAACTCGGCGCGCAGGCCAGAGAAGGTCTGGTTGGTCAAGAAGACGCTCCTCTGGACCTCTGATGCGATGTTGTCGACGGTGCCGGGGTTGCTGAGGCCGAGAGCGGCTCTGCGGTCCTGGAATGACCTGTATGTGTCCAGCACGGAGTCGAAGACGCCGCCAGTGCGAGGCGCAGGCTGTGAGATGGATCCGGCCTTGGTGACATCGATGGGTCCGAGGGAGTCGGCTGGCACGACGGGCACCACAGGCACGACGGGCTTTTCTAAAGGAGTTGCGGCGGACATGGCGAAGGATGTGGTGTCGGCGACGCTTGTGCGGGTTGATAGACCAGATCAGGGAGCTGAACTGGTGCAGGCGACCTCGGCGGCGATGGAGATATGAATGCGGATGGGCGGTGGTGATGTGGTTTGCTACCGGCTCTCCTTGTAGCAATGTCGCGAGCTGCTCGTGCAAAAACGTCCAGGCGATGATGGAAGCGGTCCAAGCGGCGGACTGTGCCGTTTCGGAGGAGAGAAGGTAGGTACTCGGCAGCAGGTGAGCATCACACAACTTAATGCGCCACGCACAGATAAGAGATAGCTGCTGCATTACCGGCCTTCGTCGCTCGCTTCACTGTTCTATATACACATTTGTAGATATTCACACGGCACTATCGACGTCTTCTTTCCAGCTGTCACGCAACAAGCATCTCGCAGCCCACGTGACGACGGTAGGCCACAGTTACCATTGCCTTAGTGCCTTCGAGCCCACTTCACACGCTAGTCTTCCGAGTCGAGTCTCTCGTCATCCTCCCCGGCCAACGAGCGTGGCGCTCTTCACAGTGGAAAGTCTAGAAAATATTGCAGTCGTCTTCGTCAAGCAAGAACAGTTGAGCGGGCACTTTGAGAGCCCATTGCTGTACCAAATACTCGGCTTTATCTCCAGCAACCGGGCCACTTCGGAGCCTCAACCAAGCGCTTTGAGCTTCAAGGCTCGCGGGGTATATCGCACACGACGTAGACAGGCCGTCTAAAGAATCCAGCTCTTGTACAACGAGGCCTGTACCAAAGTCACAACTTCGGCCATGGACACGCTACTGTATGTCTCGTCTAAAATATCTCAGGGTCAAGTCATCCATGTTAACGTGAACTAGCACCGCCGACCTGGCGGCCAAGTCAGGCAACTTCCGCCGTCGATCTAGCACATATGTTGATGCCATTCATGACCTTCCCGAGAAGGCTTCTATGGCTCCGGCCCAGCTGTACTCGACTGAATCCGGCCGTCTCTTTCACTCTGGCAGAATTGTTATCGCCACCGTAGGTCTGCCAGCCCGTGGTAAGACGCATGTCAGTGTTGCCCTTGCTCGCTACCTGCGTTGGCTGGGTGTCAAGACTCACATTTTCCATCTTGGCGACTACCGTAGGGCCTACCTGGGTCCCAAAGGCGAAATCCCCGAGGACTACTTCTTCGTGAACGCCAGCACTTCTTCAGTCCTGCTGAGGAACAAAATTTTGAAAAAGTGCAGAGAAGACATCTTGCACTTCCTCAATCACGAGAACGGGCAGATCGCTATCTTCGATGCTGTCAATCCTCTCGCGACCGGAAGGCATGCCTTGGCTAAAGAATTCGAGAAGCAGAACATCCAAACATTATTCATCGAAAGCACCTGCACGGACGAGCGGATCATCGAGGAAAATGTCCGGTCAGTGAAGATCTCGTCTCCCGACTACATCGGCTGGACGTCTGAAGATGCAGTCAAGGACTACCTTCACCGTATCAACTCGCGCATCCCTCACTACGAAACCATCGAAGAAAAGGACCTCCACTATGTCAAAATGATCAATGCCGGAGAGCGAATGATCGTCAACAAATGCGCATTCGGCTACCTGTCCCAACGAATCGTGTTCTACCTGCTCAATCTTCACATCAAAAGCCGTCAGACTTACTTCTGCCGTGCTGGAACTACAAGCGAAGAGGACAGCTACAAGGCCGACGCCAGCTTGAGCGAAGAAGGTAAAGATTATGCCAAGAAGATGACAGAAGCTCTTATAAAGCATCGCGAGGAGGAACGACAGAACCTCATTAAGAATGGAGCGCCTGAATCGACCGCCTCGAAGCCATTGAGTGTCTGGACTAGTACCCGCAGGCGCACAATTGAAACATCACAATACCTTCATGAGGCCGGCTACCCTGTCCGACAGCGCAGCCAGATGAGCCAGCTGAATCCTGGAGTCTGCGAGAAGATGAGCGAGCGAAAGATTCGGGAACAATACCCTGAAGAGGTCACCAAGCACGAGCAGGATCCTTACCACCACAGATACCCACGTGCCGAAGTAAGTCTACACCTTCACCCTCTTACTTTCCATCAAACTAACAACCACCTTTAGTCCTACCACGATCTCGCCGTCCGTCTCGAACCCATCATCCTCGAGCTCGAACGCGAACAAAACGACCTCCTCATCATCGCGCACGAATCCGTCCTCCGCGTCCTGTACGGCTACCTCATGGCCTGCTCCGCCACCGACATCCCATCCCTGCAATTCCCCCGCGACGAAATCATCGAGATCATCCCAGCCTCGTACAACAACTCCGCCAAGCGTATCCACATCGACGGCCTGCCGCAGAAGCTCGTCCCCGCTAGCCCGGAGGACATTAAGATCCCGGTCCCACCCAGCGGAATTGTGACACCCTTCAGTGGCCTGGGGACTCCTGCTGGTGCTGGCACGGGATCACCGGCTGCTGGTGCGGTGGGCTCGCAGACTCCTGTTAGCTCGTTGGAGGGTGGAGTGCTTCCTCTTAAGAAGGGGAATGTTGATCCCAAGTCATAGAGCTAGCAGGAAGGTACTCTGCTCTGATTTGACGGGGATGGAAGGTGGAGCGTGCTGCGAGGCAACGATGGTGCTCCGGCTTTGGCTAAATGGTGTATGGCTGATGTGCAATGAAGGAATGCTGACTTTGCGTATGAATTGGGAGCGGTAGCATAGCGGGCTTTTGGCTTTTTGCGACAAATAACGAATGCAAGACACCGTATAGGATCCTTACTACATTTCGCACTCATCAACCGTCTCGGCGCTCGCGGGTGTCGCGCCGTTCGTGCCCACAATGCGGCCATCGCCTCCCCTTTCAAGATACCAAATTTATCGCTAACGTATCGCCAGAGGATGCCATACTTCCCAAGTCCATGAAGGGTCCTCATAGCATCCTATAACGTTCTGCGAGCTCCCTGTTGGCGGGCTCGAAGGACCTACATGGCACAGGTATATGCGATTGCCATCGGCCGAGCCCTACCCGTACTGTCTACCGCGCCACAGGAGGAAAGATCGAGCATGGCCTTAGCACATTTATGGTCAAGAGACGATGCGTGACTGATTGAAGCACTTGTATTGTTGTCCCTGAAGCAAGGGCAACGTTCCCCTCAGGTACGCTTTCGATGTCTGGAAGGAGAGAACGTGCCAAGATCTGAAGGATCGACGAAAGAGCATCTTTCCTTACACACATGTGCAATGATTGCTCCACATACTCTCGGGTGATGGGCGTCTCTGAAGGGCTCTGGCACTGTTCAATGCTAGAGTGCGTATATCTTGTGACACGTTAATGGTACACCCTATGTCTGCGAAATATGAGTTGAGTTGCGATATCTCCAATTGGTTGGTCGGCGTCAAGTTCAGTGGAAACTGATGCTGAACAATAAAATGCCAGACGGGGCGTATGAGGGGCTTTTAGAACTATGGGCAACTATGCATACCAGTCGTTGCGAGTCTAGATGCAACGAGACCCTTGACCGAGAGCCAGAGCGACCATAGAGGTCATTGGAGTGGTTCATGGTGCCGCGTGATTGGTATGGCTCTAACCCTGCTTACCCCATCGAGGTGTTTCCTACAGAAAACGACAGTCATACGGTCGCTACATGTAAATAGATCTGTTGAATTGATACATATAGGTGGGTTTTCGGAGCGCAAGTATCAGCACGGATGGACTGTACTTGTGGTAAGATATTGTGGTCAATTTGTGATGCTCTCGCTGGCGTTTTTATGGCGGCACACATGTGCATGCAGTGTTCATATATCCTCATCCGCAAGGAGTGGTCTCCCGCAAAGACAAATAAGCGTGATGTTCAAGCAACTGATGCTCTCCTAGGCTTGATTTTGGATGATCAACTCTGAGGTTTGCGGGTCTTGGTGAATAAGACACTGAACGCAGAAAATCGCATCAAGACTTGGACGTGCCGGGTTAGCGGCGCGTAGCAATCTCAGGATTGCCGTGGGCATTATAGACTGGTATCGACGATACCTCCTACTGCTATGCAAGAGGAAGCTGTACTGCCATCTGACGCGCACGCACATGTCGCATCTCTCGCATTGTCGGATTCTCGGTTCACAGCGAGAGACAGCACATCGTCAGTCGGTGGTCATAAGCACTGTGATGCTAACGCACTCGTGGATCTGGGGGTCATTTCTATAGTGCACATTGATTGATAGGCTCTAAGCGAATCAGGGCTTGCCAAATGGACGGGTCGGAATTGCTTGAAGAGCAGAGACCGCCTACATTCTAAGAGACGCCAATCCTGCGGCACGGCCTACCAAAGATACCCGCCGACTTCATTACATCACCACTCTGCCCCTACGTTCCACGATTACATGTAAACATAAGAAGTGCCCAAGCACTTTCAGGTAGGCTCAAGATCTCTTTCACAAAGTGTTCTTCTATAGAATCATCCACAAACGGCTCCTTCATCACCTTACCAGACACCAGCAACAACTCAACCAACATGGGGGTCTCGCTCAGCACAGCACGTTATCTCGCACCATTGTCGTTCGCCTACGACTTTGCTCTTCAGCAGTATGGACTCAACTCCACGCCTAACATGATGGACGTCCACGAGCGCAACATCTCTTTTTGGTCTCCCAACCCTTACTTCATCGGCGCATTCTTCTTCCCACAACAGCTGTAAGTTCCCACCCATCCCAAACCACGACACAAGCACAACATCTACTGACACCCACCCAAGCTTCCAGCTCGCCTGGCTCTACAAGCTCTGGAAAAACAACGAGTCCAACCCAGCCCAAGCAAAAGAATTGCGCGAGATCGTCAAATTCGTGCCCTACTACGCCATCGGCAACTTCTGCATCGGCACCTGGATGTTCTTCTGGAACAGCGAGCAGCTCAAGACCTCCAACATCTTCGTCTGGGTCAACAGCCTCATGCAGCTGTGGTACATCTCCACCCAGCTCGAGCCCATGAACACCAAATCCTGGGGCAGCATCCTGACGCACGTCGTCGCCAAAACCTTCGCCGGAATCGGCTGTCTGGACTTCCTCCACAACACTGGTGTTGCGTACTTTGTCGGCCACGCGCCGCCGATGTGGGCGAAGGTCGCTACGGGGCTGGGCTTTGCGGGTCTGAGCGCTTCGAGCGATTGGATCTTTGGCGGGTGTATGATGTGGGATCTTGTTGCGCTGTGCGTGGGTCAGAGGCAGTATGGTAATGTTGGGTGGAGCAACCTGCTTGGAGCTTATGCTGTTGGTGCCGCCGGTATTGTTGCCGGCAAGAACTTGCTGAAGTAGGTGAAACCAGCTTTCGAAACTTCTACGGCCAGGGTGATGTATTCGACGGCTGACGTGTCGACTTCAGGCCTCCGTATGTGAGCGATAAAGGGTATGCTCAGGCTGCCCAGGATGAGGTCGACGATACTGTTTGAGTGCTGCTTGTCGATTGAGTGGCAGGGTGGTCGCCTTCGAATGTCGGTTTAGCATAGCAGACGTGTCATTGTATTTCTAGCATGTATGAAATCATCAAATTAATAATGATCTACTATATTATCAATGTTCATATCATCGCTCCTAGATAACAATAGTCGTAATAGCAGGTCGATATATGCCCTCTCTGCTTGCCATGATTGGCCAGCGCCAAGTCCGAACCCTTTCTTCATAAGGTTATCTGGTATGGTTACTCAGTATTGGAGACCAGTGATAATTGAATATGTAGATAGCATCCTTGGTAGCTTCTGCAGTCGTCCTCGAAGCATGAGTAGCAACTGAATCCATAGCAAGATAGTGATGTACACAAGCTTATACACAAGAAATGTGCCTAGATGCTGACGGAATATCTTGACCGATAACTCCATACTTTCAGGGCACTGGTATTGTCGGGTTCAATCGGTGGTCCCCGACCGACTTACCACGTGCTCGCCACGCTGGCCACGCTCCTGGTCTTCAGAGTTTCATGGCTGACGCAACAATCCAAGCTATGAAGCATGCATTCAGACACAGACCGAGGCATGCTCGTGATTATGCTCGCCACGCCGTCCGTTACACCCTGACGGATATACATGCAACAGTCGCCTTGCGCCGATATCCGAGCGCTTAGCAAGCTGGGACCGGAACAGTCGCAGCAACACCTCAAAGGATCAATCCGCCGGCACGTGGTGTCTGAGAAACATCGGGACCACTCGAGACGGTGACGAGGTTGCGCCATTATTCTGCACATCCTGTGCAGTTCTCGAACAACGGTCAGAGCACTTGTGATGTCGTGGCGTGTGCCGCGGCAGCGCTCGCTCGCAGAGAGCTTCCCGATCATCTGTGCAGAAAAACAAACAGCATCGTCACCGACGCTGTACTACTGCACTAGCCCGAGACGAGCAGTTTCGAAGAACATTCTTCGCGTCTTCCGGCACGGATTCTAGGCATGCACGGCATTTCACACTACTGCTAGGAGGCAGACTAGCTGGATGGCAAGCAAATCGAGATGTGCAGGGCCAAAGGTAAAAAGTCGGTACGCTCGGATCACGAGAGTTGCAACTGCTGATGAAAGCGCCGCGATACGCCCGCCAAGTTCTCGGTGCTTCAACGGAGTGTTGGGAAAACGATGTCCCCTAGCCTTGCTAGCTGTTTGAGAGGCCCGAGAAAGCTGGCGAGTGGTCGCAGAGCACTGTGGAAAATGGCAGACCTGCTTGCGAGAGCGCAACACAGCCCATCACCAACTTGCCCTGTGGTATACTGAAGGCACGACGTCAAGATATGATGGTACGCCACTTCCTTAGTAGCACAGAAAAAAGGCTTGGGAGGCTGACGGACCGGCGCATGTGGATCCCGCGACGCCTACCGCTTATTGCCGCGAGACTAGTGAGGCCACTACCGATCCGAAGTTTGGTCTCAACGACATCACACGCCCAGGAACTACTGAGCGCTTTACACATTTTGCATATCGCTCGTCATCGCGAGCTGCCCTAGATGGGCGTGATGTGATACGATGGTGCTCCTCCTGAGACTGGGGTGCATCGTGTGAGAGCTCAGAGCTCCAAGCACTCCACAGAGTCCACCGGTGCCAGAAGCAAAAACGATGTCCGATCAGGCCTACAGTTGCGTCAACGGCAGGACGATCAAAAACGTTACTGCACCGAAAGTTCGCTCCGGCAGCTTCGAACGGCAAACATTATTCATTTCGTTGATGCCGCCACTTTTTGCATCGCGGACCCACCTCACGCAAGACCCATTCTTCATGCGTGGAAATAGCATAGCTCGATATGGCATCGGAACGACGAGGCCTTCGACCACCGACTTAGCCCGCAACGTCCGTGATCACTGGCACGCGACTACGACAAGCGTCTTCCACCACCTTGCCGTTGGTCTGGGCGTCGCTATGCCACTTTTCGTAACCTCCACTTCACATCTGAGGGTGCCCCGTTGTAGGGCCCCGGACCCCGAGTGTCACCCAGCAATCTTCTGAACGCACCGACCTTCATTCTTTATAAACCGTCACACTCTTTCCCTCTTCTCGTTTCATTCCCCTCACCTCTCCTCCCTTCGCCCAAAGGACACTCCATTCGTTATATGTCCTTCGCCTGAACACTCTTTCTTAATCATGCCGTTCCTCAAGCGTACGGAGCGGGAGGCCAACGAGGCCGCCCAGCTCGAGAAGACCTCTTCTCCTCTCACCAACACTGCCCACGCTGGTAACAATGAGCTCTCCGCTTCCGAGCAGAAGGTTACCTTCATCGCTGTCTTCCTCGGTCTTGTCGCCTCTATCGGTGGTTTCATGTTCGGTTACACCTCTGGTCAGATCTCTGGTTACTTCCAGATGGCCGACTACCAGCAGCGTTTCGGCGAGTACACCGACAACCCTGCACCCGACAGCCCTTCCAACTACGCCTTCAACGCCACTCGCCAGGGTACCATCGTCTCCATGCTCTGCGCTGGTGCTCTCATCGGATCTCTCGTCGTTGGCAAGCTCGCCGATACCCTTGGCCGCAGACTCGCTGTCTCCGCATCTGCTTTCTGGATCGCCATTGGTCTGATCATCGAGATCTCCTCCACCACCCACTGGGCTCAGTTCGCCGTTGGCCGTCTCATCACCGGTATGGGTGTCGGTGCCCTCTCTGTCACTGTCCCCATGTACCAGTCTGAGTCCACCCCCGCCGTCATCCGTGGTGTCGTCGTTGCTTGCTACCAGCTCTTCGTCACCCTCGGTATCTGGACCGCCAACATGGTCAACTTCGGCACCCACGACATGCAGAGCAGCGCCTCCTGGAGAATCCCCGTCGGTCTCGGTTTCCTCTTCACCTTCATCCTCGGCGGTGGCATGATCTTCCTCCCCGAGTCTCCTCGTTTCGCTTTCCGTCAAGGCCGCGAGGAGGAGGCCCGCAACACCATTGCCCGCCTCGGTGGTGTCGACCCCCAGCACAAGTCCGTCAGCGACCAGATCGCCGAGATCCGCTTCAAGCTCGATGAGGAGCGCGCCGGCGCCGACACCAAGTGGTGGGAGATGTTCACTGCCCCTACCATGCTTCGTCGCGTCATGATCGGTGTCGTCCTCCAGGCCGGCCAGCAGCTCACCGGTGCCAACTTCTTCTTCTACTACGGCACTGACGTCTTCAAGGGCGTCGGTCTCAGCGACCCATACGTCACTCAGATCATCCTCGGCTCCGTCAACGTCTTCTGTACCTTCGGTGGTCTCTGGGTCGTCCAGAAGTGCGCTCGCCGCACCGCTCTCATTGTCGGTGCCCTCTGGGCCGTCGTCTGCTTCCTGATCTACGCTCTCGTCGGTGAGCTCGTTCTCGAGAAGACCGGCTCCTCCGCCGCCGGCAACGTCCTCATCGTCTTCACCTGCCTGTTCATCGTCTCCTTCGCCACCACCTGGGGTCCTCTCGTCTGGGCCGTCGTCGCCGAGCTGTACCCCGCCCGCTACCGCGCGCCCTGCATGGCTCTGGCAACCGCGTCCAACTGGCTGTGGAACTTCCTCATCTCCTTCTTCACCACCTTCATCACCAACGACATCGGCTACTGGTACGGTCTCGTCTTCGGCGGCTCCTGCCTGTTCCTCGCCGGCTTCGTCTTCTTCTTCGTCATCGAGTCCAAGGACCGCTCGCTCGAGGAGATCGACACCATGTACGTGCTCGGCGTCAACCCCATCACCTCCTCCAAGTGGGACGGCTCCAAGGCCCCTCTCGACGAGGAGAGCAGCCGCGAGAACTCCAACGCCGCTGCTGTTAACAACACTGCTGCCATGGACCGCGTGCCTACCAACACTATCAACGAGTAGACGGTTTCTTGAAGAAGAGATGGAAAAAAAGTTTCACGGCGTTGATTGTACAATTGTTTAATCATTTTTTCAAAGCATTGCATTGCGATGGTGTATATGGGATAGATGGAAGGGATGGATGACGGGAAAGATGGAAGGGTATTGGTTCAATCGACCACCCGCAGAGAAAATCCAAAGAGTCTCTCTTGCGTGCGAGAGAGAACTCAACAATATAGTTCTTTTTTAATTGAAGCTTCTACAAACTTCACTCAAATCCCTTCGCTTCTTATACATTTTTGTGCCCGTTGTTACTCATGAACAGCTCTCTCCACGAACCGGAAACTTTTCACGATCATGTAGCCACTACAGACACCGCGACCAGCTGACACGACACGATGAATGGACAGATTTCCTTCCGTGCTACTAATACAAGACTATCGACGGTCGCTCGAACACCATGGCAGGTAAACAACTCGCGTATTATCGTACACTTTCTACCACTACCACAACCCCGAAGCATCACGTGATGCCGCAGCGAAGAGCTGCAGTCCACCACTCCCTCCCCAGCAGAGCACACCGGGACCACGGCACCACCACCCCATCACCACCTCCGCACGGCGGAGAACACCGGGGAGCAAAGCGGGTTCTGCAGGCAAAACGCTGCTCCCACGGGGCAAACGGGGGATGTGCATATGTCGCGCACGAGGCTGTCGGTCCGATTGCTGAGACGATACGGACAATGGGGAGCGGAGAATTGTTTGGGGCAGAAGCTGGAACGGCGCCCCGAGGGGGAGGGGGCGGAGGACCACATGGAACTGTGCATGGGTGTCGGAGAGTCTCTCGGCGGTATGTATGTGCCCCGTGGAGGGTAGGTCCCAACGATGGCGGGATCTCGGTGGTATTTTGTGCCTTGCTTGGGGGTACGCGAGTCGAACTGTCCGGCTGCTAGCTGGACGGGCAGGTTCTAGCGGTAATAATCTATTCGAAGTCGCTGTGAGGGTTTGGAGCCGTGTAGCCGCGGGCTGTGAGATAGTTGTAGAGGTGCTTCTCGAAGCGGGCGAGCTGGTGACTTTGTCAGCGGAGATTCTTGCGGGTGGTGTTTGAGGCGTATCTGAAGATACGTATCGCCTGGGCTAGGGTAAACACTTACAATGTTGCGGTCTTCCACCACTCCGTCTCGGACCCATACGCTGTGGGCGCCCATCATGTTTGCCATCATCATGTCGGTGAAGAGACGGTCGCCTACGATCGCCACTTGCTCAGGCTTGGTGACCTGAGAGTCGGGTTTGCTGCGGAAGTAATCCATGATTTCGCCATGGCAGCCAGGTTTCTTAGTAGCATGTCTCAATACCGTAACCCCAGTATTCTTCTCCAGCAATTCGGCATCTTTGAACCCAGGATCCGCACCAGTGCCAGAAGAGTTGGAAACGATCAGAAGTTTGGAGCCGGGATATACGCGTCGTAGTTCGTCGAATTTGGCCTTGTTGGCTGGGAAGATGTCGTTCTCATGAGGGATCGCAAAGCAGTTGTCCTTGTCCAGGACCACGGCACGGATGTCAGGTTGCTTGTCACCTTTGGCTGTGTTGAAGGCGTCGGACAGCGGAAGTGGGATTTTGTCGAAGGACGAAACAGTGTGATGTGGAAGACATAAGGCGGGATTGACGAACAGCTTCAGGATGTTGAGGCTGCCGGAGAGATTGAGATTAGGCATTGCACCTACAGTCGAGTCCTCCCTATATTTGGGACTGCTGTGTATGCAGTCGTCTCCAGCAATAATGTTTGCTCTGCGTTGCGAAAGGGGAGCAGACGTTGTGAGGCGCGCGGCTCTCTGCGGGAGCTTCACAGCGGTCTGGGGATTTGATGTCAGTCGCGTCCGCCCAGAAGAGCTACTTCACTTTACGAGCACCCACCTATATTATTGCGCCGTGCTCTCAAAGCATCCGACCATACTCAATCTCTCTCAGCGAAAATCGCAATTCCTTGCGCCGATTCTAGGACAAGCTATTGTGAAGACGCAGCAGGACTCGCGGCTTCCAGGGCTATCTCCACCAGCGCATACGCCAGCTTCACACTACGCCTGCATAGCCTGCATAGCCTGACCTACGATTACGAACACGGCGACAGACAATACACATTGAGCACTTCACAGGCCAAGAGAAAGGACATATACCAAAGATGAGAGGATGGAGAAGCGCAGCAGGTTTGCTGCTATTGCAGCTTCTGTCTGGAGTGCAGGCAGCCGAGGAGGCGGTGGTAGGTCAATTGCTATCACAGGACACAAATCTTGCAGCAGCTGATCGATTGTTGTGATGCAGAACCAGAAAGACTCCAAGCGACAAGTATGCTCCGGCATGTACTCGAGAAAAGATTGGGGTGGTAACCTCGATCCCTTCATCTTGACCAAATTCATGAAACCCGAAAACATACCTGAAGGAGAGGACCCTATAGTCAGCTTGGTGGTGTTTGAGTGGAAGGATAAACCTTTTATAGGAAAGCCGGTGGAACCGGACGACGTGAGTACATTATGATTATTAGAAGTGAACGCTGGGTCGGGACTGACCGACTATACACAGCACGTTTACATTTGCGACCAAGGAAACGTCGATGCCGGACATTGTACGGACAAAGATCTTGGAGCATTCATCACAGCTGACAACACAACTGAGAAGTCACGGTCTCAGGTCATCTCAATGGCGATTCATCTGAAAGATCCCCCGGCAATCAACTACCCGATCAAACGAACTGGTTACTACTGCGTCGGCACGTTTGGTTACGACATTGAAGAATACAGTGCCGTTGTCGAGTTCCGCAATGCATTCGGAGAGTTGCCCGCCGCTCAAATTGTGAAGCTGCCTTTCTACGCTGCTTTCACCCTGGTCTACGCTCTGCTCGGTATCGGCTGGGGCATCTTGTACTACCTCAACCGCAACGACATTCTGCCTGTACAGAACTACATCACTGCGATCGTAGTATTCCTCGTGGTTGAGATGTTCATGACTTGGCTTTTCTACGACTACCAAAACCGACACGGCCTCAATACCGGAGCAAAGGTCCTCTTGGTCGTCGTTTCGATCCTCTCAGCCTTCCGCAACAGCTTCTCCTTCTTCCTCCTGCTGATCGTATGCATGGGCTATGGTGTTGTGAAGCTCTCCCTGGGCAAGACCATGATCTACGTCCGCTGGCTGGCAATCACCCACTTCGTCTTCGGCGTAATCTACTCCATCGCTTCTCTTTCAGTGACACCAGAAAACGCCGGCCCACTCGTCCTCCTGGTCGTGCTTCCTCTCGCAGCCACCCTCACCGCCTTCTATGTCTGGACGCTGAACAGCCTGAACTTCACCCTTCGCGACCTTACCCAGAGGAAGCAGACGGTCAAGGCTGCCATGTACAAGAAGCTCTGGTGGTGCATCCTGACCTCCATCATCGTCATCTTCGCCTTCTTCTTCGTCAACAGCTGGACGTTCGCCGGCCAGAGCGACGAAGACTTTGTCCCCAACCACTGGTCCACCCGCTGGTTCATCCTTGACGGCTGGCTGAACTTGATCTACTTCGCCGACGTCGCGTTCGTCGCCTACGTCTGGCGGCCAACGGCTAACAACCGCCGCTTCGCCATGAGTGACGAGGTAAGCCCAGCACATTCCCATGTCTTCTCGAGAAATCCACACTAACTCTTGCTTCCAAACAGATCGCCCAAGACGACGACGGCTTCGACCTCGCCTCCCGCGACTCTCTTGACCTCGGCGATGATCTCGAGAACGGCGACGGCGCCGCCACTCCCAAACCGCCCGCCTACGATTCTCTCCAGGGAAGCTCGCAGATCAACCGCGACCGCTCGCCACTGCCGGCTCCCGTCCCACGGAAGCCAAGCTCAACTCTTCCGCGCGAGAGTCTGGACGGCGAGATGATGTTCGATATTGGCAGCGAGGTCGACGACGAGAGTGATAGTGATAGCGAGGGGAGACGGCTGACCAAAGGTGGCAACTAAGCTGAGCTGAGGTGGGCTGGGCTCACCTCATACCGCTTAGATTGTTTGGCTCGCTTTCTTGCATTCGGGTATGGGGCGTTTTGGTCAACAAAATTCACGGTTAGAAGGATTTATAAGAGCAACTCTGTACAACTTTACAACATCTTGGTGCTCAATCAATTCGCCTCTATGAGCTCATGTTTCGTTGATCGACGGCGGTAGTCGTCCCGAAGATGCCTGTCTCCCATTGTCATGCAGGCCATCGCCTCCAACTCGATGCGATCCGTATTGATCAGCATTGCGACCGAGCGTGCCCGTCATCTGATCTGGTTCGGTCTGTTTCGAATCTCGACGGCTGCGCATCTTGGAATCCCAAGGCCTTCGACGATGCCCCCGCCTCCAGGATGCTTTGAAACCATTTCTCTCAGGACTTCAAGCGATAGCACTGAGTTTTGCTGCTCTGTCGACGGCGATGTCGCACATGGCCTGATTTGAGAAGCAACGCAAGTCAGCAAAGAGCTTTTCTCTTCGAGAGGGAAAGGGAAGAATGAACGGCAGCTGGTCTTTGTCGGTGTGTGAATATGCGATCTGGCAAAGAAAAGAAAAGAAAAAACCACCTCATTACACGCCGTAAGCATTTTCGGTCCAATCTACATTGGAGCTAGACATCGAAGAGAGAAGCGATATTAAGATGAATAGGCAAATGACAAGGAAAGGGGGAAAAAAGACCATCAAAGAAAGAAATCGAATAAAACTCACCTCGACAGCTCCATCCCTCTCCCCTTCCCAATCGCCCCTGCTAATCCTCTCCCTCATAATCTCCATGATCTCACCCCTCCCCCGTCCATTCACAAAAACTACAAACCTCAACCCCGGAAACTTCTTCTCATACTCCTCGTTGAGCACTCTCAACTGCTCCACAACCTCCTCGCTATCCCCGCCTCCTTGGCGGAGATTGGCTTGCTCTGCCTGGCTCTGCGCGGACTCGACTTTGGGCGCGCCGAGACGGGGGTGCGAGGCGAGGATGGAGAGGAGGAGGGAATGGTCTGTGGTGCGGAGGGAGAGGAGGTGGGTTTTAATGGTGCTTATGAGGGAGGGGTAAGTTTGGTGGGGAGTCTGGAGGAGCGGGGAGAGGGTGGCGTGCAGGGAGGGGGAGGGTTCGAAGAGGGCGGAGAGGATTGCTTGTTGCGTTTCTGCTGGGAGGGTGGGGAGGGTTGAAGCTGGTGGGAGTGGAGTTGGTGGTGCGGTCATTTTGGTTGGTTGGTTGAATGGATTTTTGAATGCTTGCTTGATTGATTCTTTTCAGGAGGTTGTTTTGTGCTCTTGCAAGGTCGAAGGTGGTGTTTGAAGATCGTTTGGTCTGGATGTGTGCTGTTTCCGTGGCGCGTGATGAGGGTTGATGGAGTCTGGAATCTGGAGAAGGTTTTGGTTTGGCGAGGTGTGTATGTTGATCGTGGATGGTGGGAGAGGGGAAGGAACAGTTCAAGTTCCAGATGACAGCGCGTGGCTAAATACAATTCGCTATATCATCGACTTATCGCTGGCAGTCCTGCTACGGTTACAATTCGTTATATGTGGTGCTTCTTTGCTGTCAGATGTCGGATCCCGCCGATAAGAGCAAGCTTCAGGCTTGAAGAAGGGGTGCCCGAGGCGCGTGTGCCATATGCAGGCACTGCAGAGCTCTCCGCGAGAGCCAAGCCTTCCGGAGATCTGATCTTCGGGAATTGACGACATGATGGATGCTTATCATGCAGAGGTGGTGCGATCAATACGTATAGGTACTTGCCACCCTTGTGATCAGACGTGAAGTCGACCCGGGGGAAGAGTATTTTATGCACTGTATAAGCAAGGCTTCAGCTGGCCTAGTTGGGATGTCTAAGTCCAAGTATGGTAACTGCAATCGGCGCTTCTTCACGCGCGAGGGATAGCGTAAGGAGGCGGCGGACAAGGCTCCTTTTATGGACGCGAAGGAAGATCAGTGGGGGAAGGGGAGATTAGAGGGCCATGACTCGCTACACGTGCCCGCCGTGAAGACGAGCATAATTGTTTAATGACGACGTGAAGAAAGACGGCTTGATAATACTGTGTGGCAGCAATTGGCCGTGTCCGTCGTCTGGCGTTGGAATACTCCTGGTCGGCTCAAGCCTCGGAGTGATCTTACATGCCTCACATGGCTGTTCTTCCACGGACGAACCAGTCGCCAGTGCCAATGTTCTAGCAAGGATGTCCGGGTGGATTAATCTGCGCGCCGTGTTCCAGGCGCATGGGCTGCTTGTCGTAGTGGCAAGCCGCAAGGCACGCGGCTGTCATGATTCGTCCTGTCTGGTCGGAGTTCAATAGAGGAGCCGTAGACTGGCTGCAGTCCTGTTGCCTCGTCTGTGCCACCGATCTCCACGATGCGATAGTTCAGCCAGCCAATGTTGAGGCGTGGACTGGCATACCGCATGCTGGCCTGCCTTACAAGCTTCAGTTGTGCAGAGCTGGCGATGGCGTTAGCGGCGTAGATCCACACGCCATGTTCACGACGCATCCTTGCTCGGTACCGTTGGCTGCTCGTGCGCGCCGGTAGAGGGTCGCCGGCAAGGTGTATCTGCATCGCCTCCGTGCGTCGTCGTGTGTTTCCCGCTTCTTCGCTCCGTCGACCCTGTTGGCAGTGGCTGTCGTTGTCTCACATATCCATGCAACCAGACTCCTTCCAGCCCGACCGTCAGCATTCGCAGCACGTGTCTCTGTGCCCAAGGAACACCGTCACCGCCGCCACCTCTACGGCCTCTGCTATGTCTTTGTGATGCGCCACCGACAATAACTCTCAGCGAGCGTCTGAGAAAGCCCCAATCTCTGCACACCCGCAGCAGCGGGATCCTAGCACTCTTTCCATACCCGCTGCAGCTGCCCGGCCATGTCGCTGAATGGCCTGGACGCCGCCCCAGTGAGCGATGCTTACTATGCCGCCATTGTCGAAGTCGGAGGTTGGTTTCTGTTGAGGTACACCAACAGGGACTCGGTCGAATTGCTTGCGAAAGGAAAGGGCGGCGTGCACGAGGCGCGCAATGAGCTGCTGAAATATGAGGAAAAGTCACCGCTATATGGATTGATCATTTATCGCCGGCGCAAAGTCCTGATCAAGTTTATCCCAGACGGCACATCGCGCCTTCTGCAAGGTATGTACAAGGGAAGGAAACAACGCTGCCTGGCTCCTACTGACCTTTGCGACAGCTCGAACCGCTGTACATTTCCAAGCCGTCGCCGAACGATATGCGCCCTACGAAACAATCCTCGAAATCTCAAATCCTGACGAATTGAGCGACACATCTCTGGCATCCTCCTTCCCTCTGCACACCGCGTCACCAGCACTCTCTACAACCCGCCTGGACGAAATCAGCGAAGATGCGGAGGACGGCGGTGGTAGCACATCCCCCAACAAGGTGCCAACGAGGGCCAACAGCGCCAAATTTGGCACTGCGCGGTACAAGACGGAGAGAAGGGTGGATCAGCTTATGCGAGCCCAACAAGCTCGCCCTACCAGTCCGCTGAGAAGCGAAGCGTCTTCCAACCTCTCTGCCTCACCTCCCGCTGGACTCAAGCCTTCCATCTCTCAATTTCTTGTGCGCGAGGACTCTGGTACCCGATCCATTACTTCACTCACGCCTTCTGTGGCCTCCGTCACCGACTACGCCGGATCAATTGCAGAATCTGATGTGACGACCACAAAAGAGACAGACACGATAGCAAGTACAGCTGAACTGCACAAGATTGAGACGGCAATTACTGATCGCGAGGTTGATGCGACCACTACTGAGCCGAGCGTTTCTGTCAACACACCCAGCATACACGAGCCGCCTACCGAGACTTTGCCTACACCAAACGAAAGACCGGTCTCCATCGCAGGATCCGACAGATCATCACAAATGCCGCACCTTTCTGAGGTTAAATCGGTACCCGACCGACCCAAAACTCAAATCGAAGAGCCTTTTGATTTCAGTTACCTCGAAGCAAAACCCAAGATCAAACTCGGACCAAGACCTGTCAACTCGACTGAAAGGGCTAGGAAATCTGGAAACATGGGCACTAGCTTACTTCCCAGTGGATATCTCGCGAAAAAGCAAGATCAACGACCGAAATCTACGGGACCATTAGGTCAGACACACTCACAATTGTTGGCCGGCCTTGCGACACTTCCTACGCCACCTCCCATCCCAGATGTGCCAGAATACAATCCCCGACCGATTTCGCGAGGCAGCGTGAAGAGCATGCCATCTCAGAAGAGCACTACCATGACACCGGAAAAGCTACGCTTGATGAAGGCTGTAGAGCTGAGGAAGAGACAAATGAGAAAGAGCAATCCTCAAATCAAGACCTCGTTGCCCTTGGACCAGGTTCCGGAGGTGCCAAAAATTGCACAAGACGCCTCAACACAGCCCGCTAGTGAAGCGGCACTGCCTCCCAAGCCGGACTCTGCCATTGCTTTAGAACACGACCGCCGAGTCATCGACAAGAAGCCAGATCCCTCTGTAGCGGTTTCTCATACCGCCCAACGTGAAGAGATCGTGGGAGAGCCGGCAGGATTGTTGTCAAAGCCTACCATCGTTGAGGAACCTGTAACACAACAACTTGGCAGTACAATGAACGAGGAGATTCCAATTAGCGCTCCAGAGAAGGTGACTGAAGAAGAACAGTCTGGAGGCGCAGAGGACTTGCCTCTACAGACTCAGGATGCGCCGGCGCCCACTGAATCACAAGATGCCACATCCGCACCTGCGAGCGATCTTGCATCGAAGCAGGTTGAAACGGCAGCAGAGGAAGTTACCCTGCCTCCGAGCAACGCCGAAGCGAAACATGTTGAGACGACAGCAGAGGAAACAAGCGCACCGCCAGCAGAACTCACCGAAGTCAACACAGGTGCAGTAAACCAGAACATTGACGAGGCGACATTTTCAACGTCCCATGAGAATCTTATCACCGATGTGCCGGCCATTGTAACAACGGCTTCTTCCAGGCCGCAGACTGCTGAGGACGATGCGAACGCGAATGCTACTGTTGAGCGATCCCCGTCGCCCTTTGAAAGTGGGGCACCAAGTAGTATGGAGAGCAGCGGCATCTTACCATTTGACGAGAAAGAAACAACCGACTTGGCCAAACGCCGGAGAGGCCTCGTAGAGCCACTGCACATCGATGTAGAGACTCGTCGCAACAGCGAAGCAGGCAGCTTGTCCGACAATGACTTCCTCGAGGAATTGCAGAGCGCCACCTTCCACAATGCAAAAGAAATGGTCGTTTCCAAATCTCCGGGTCCCAGCGCTTCATTCTTCCCGCCAGGGTTCGAACGGAGCGAATCTGCCGATTCAAGGTCTCGAAGCCCGATCAAGAAGATTAGCATTCCAAATGGCATGTCCCAGACCGATAGTACGTCAGTTTATCAAATGGATGTCTCTCCAGAGCTAGTCCAGCAAAAACGTTCCGGCAAGTCGTCAGGCAGTGTTTCTCCGATTGATCGCAACAGCCCGGTTGCTTCACTCAAGAGGAACGTAAGCTCTGGCATCACAAAGCGCATTCAAGCTTTGAATGAGCTTTCAAACAGAGAGCCCAGCGCTGTTCCAGTGCATATTCCCACGCGCGCTCTGTCGCCTGATCCCGCGCCAGTGTTCTTGGCCAACGACCGCAGACCGAACATACGCTCTCCTCATTCCCGCACAGGCTCTTCATACCGGCTACGCCCAAGCGCCGATCGTGCTGGCTCCTTCCCGAACGGCACCCAAGCACCTGAAATCCCACACGTCTGGAACACTAGCCAAGACACTACCAGCAACCGCGATTCTGTCTCCGTGAAAGCACGGATCGTTCGACCTACTACAGCTGGTAGTATTGAGAAGTCAGCCGACAACACCAACGACCTTCATGAATCTCAAATCGAAATAAACCACTCACGCGGCGTGTCCACGCCAACATCAGTCTCTCAAACTTTCCTTCCACCTATGCCAGCAATCCCGACCAATCCGCCATCACCTGACCACCGCTCTCTGCATTCCCTTCGCCGCAAATCCTTCGGCCGCTCAAAAGCATCGACACCTGGACCGACGCCTGCCAATACTGAGGATGTTCGCTCGGGTGCCGCATCTATTGCTTCTACCGATGAGTCAAGCGGCAGCCGCACAAGCCGCTTCTTCAAGCGCATGAGTAACTTTGGCAGCACTTCGTCAAAACGCCGCTCGATCATCAACCCCGTGGCACCCACTGCTGTCGCAAGTCCACCTGCAACCGAAACATCAGCTTCCAGGAACGCGAGCGTGGCAAACACTGCCCCTTCCACCCCAGCGATAGACCGAGACACCCCTCCAGCAGTCCAAGTAGGCGACCTCAACGTCCAGTTCCCAGATACCCTTGTAAGTTGCCACCAAAATAACATCACCGCAATATTCACCCTGTCCATGTCAACATACTAACATCTCCCTAGCTATGGAAACGCCGCTGGCTCTCCCTCTCTGAAACTGGTCACCTGCTCCTCTCCCCAACAACCACAAACCAGCACAATGCCTCTCAACACGTCAAGAAGTTCCACCTCTCGGATTTCAAAGCTCCCTACGCGCCCGATCTCGACCAGCAAGAACTGCCTCACAGCATTTGCCTGGAATTCGTGGCTTCATCATCCACGCAGCCTGACGCCGCAGACGATGGCTACGCTCCTGGAGGCGTGCTGCAGCTCGCATGCGAGGACGCGATGGGCCAGCGACAAGTGTTGAGGCTGCTGGGTGGGTACTGGAAGAGTTGGGTTGTCTGATGCAAGTCCTTCTCTTTGCACGAGAAGTCATGCTCTGCTTTCCTTGATTTGTTTCTTATTTGTTTCGGCCTAATGTGGCTATGACCCTGACCGCATACCCTGCATCTCATTATTGTTTTCTCCTTCTGGGGTTCGGGTGGTTCTTTGTGATAAAACAAAATTGATTCGTTCCCTTTTGGATAGGGTGCTCTTTTGTACATAACTTTGGGGTTAGTCGGAACGGGACTGATCGGACATGTTGACCGAGAGAAGAAGAAGATGTTGGATCGATCTCCCTTTACGTCGTCGTTCTTGGGAAATCTTTTTCATATGAAAGAAGATTTTGTTGGACTGAGCGCTTTTTTTTTTTTCTAACATTCGACCACATACCCCCATTCTGGATTTCCTTTTTTTTCCCTGATGTTTTGTATGCGGCTGTGTTCGATGGAAGGAAGCAGGGAGACTTTAGAAAAAATTATCAATGATCATCTCGTCGCTTGTATATCAAGATTACCAAGGATTCGCTTCTCTTGAAATACTGCAAAGTGGCTGGTGGCGACCAGTCTTTCGAAAGGACTGTTGAGGCTCGGATCCAGTTGAAATGTTGGCATGGAAGGTTGTATTCATTATATGTACATACATGGATGAGTCATCACGGCACTTCTTCTTACTCCCAAGAAAAAAAAAGGGGGTCTCTGGAACATTCGTACTGTCTTCAAGTCATTTCTTGCATAAGCTCTGTTCTCTTGAATCACAATCACGATATTGGAACCCCGTTTTCTCGCCCATCACATGCATGGTCTTCTTCAAATCCTTGTAACGTCCACCCTCGCGCGTTCAAACACATTGTGGCTCAATACTTCCGCTTCGCGCTCTTCGTCCGACGCTATTGTGCGAGGCACGAGGGTCATGGCAGCGAAAGTTCCCGCGCCACGGCGTTTGGAGAGCGTGCCTGGGTTGATGCAGAGGACGGAGTCGACGACCTGTAGAGAGGAATGGTCAGTTGGCATGTTTTCAAGAATGCGTGACAGACCTTGGTGAGATCATACTTTTGCGAATGGCGTGAGTGTCGATGGCAAGATGAGGACGTCTGGACGGACGGTGAGCCACTCGGCGAGTTTAAGATATGAGATGTCGAGGCTGGCGCCGATGGGTTGTCGTTCATCTTGGCCTGGGGCTGGGACTTCGCCTGCTATAGGTGCGAGTTTGGGCAGGTTCTCGCGACTTTGAGGTGGGAAGACGGGGAAGTAGTGGCGTTGGTCGATAATGTGAGCGCTCAGGCGAGCGAGCATGTCTTCGTTGAAACCGCCGCCGGATTTGCCTGCTGCGTAGACGTTTTCGCGGCGCAGCTCGGAGAGGATATCTTGGCTGCCGATGCCGAAGACGACTTCGTTGATTGAGAGGGTGATGGGGTTTGTGACGATTTGGCATTGTTTCGGCAGACCTAAGGGCGCGCGAGGGAGGCGGTCTTGGGGAAAGGAGACGTGCTTGCTGATTGCGTCGCGGAGTGAGGGGACGAGGATGATGGTTATTGTTGGGTGGGCTTGGGCGAGACGTTGCAGTGGAGCGGCGACAAGCACACGGAAGACATCCGTGAGTGTCGCTGTGTCGGGATTGAGCTTGACGTCTGAAGGCAGATGAGCCTCGAGATCGCCTGAAGCGAGGAGAGGGTGTTCAAGGTCGAGGAAAGGGCCCGTGAGGATGAGAACATCAGGTCGCTGGGTTGTGGCTGTTTCTACGAGGCTGTGAAGTGCGGCGAATGAAAGGTCTGTCTCAGGGGTATACGGTCCGCTGGCTATCGTGTAGCTGAGCGGACGTGATTCACCGGAGGCATCTGTGAGACGTTCGTTGTGGATATCGAGCTCTGTTGGTGTTGATGCAGCAGGTGGTAGAAGTGGCAGCGAGAGGATTTCGGTCACAGAAAAGTACTCGCCGCTCACATTGGTACCACGCAAAGCAACAATCTTGCCAGGGAAGAGATCGTAGCCTACGCCAGTTGAGAATTTCAAGGGTACTCGCATGCCAGCTCCCATCCGTCGACTCGTCTCTAGTACGACAGAGGCTGCATTGAGCTTGCCATCAGGCTGATCACAAGCTATCCTGCCCACTGCGACAACTTCTGAACTTGACTGTGCTGCAGGGTTGCCGAATGCGGAATCTGGAAGGCCGTGGTGTGCTTGAACCAGTTCTGTAAAAGAGTCGATCCTGTCGTCCAGAATCTCAGAAGCAGATGACAGCTGCATAGCCATTGGTTTGTATGCGAATTTTGGGATTTCAGTGTTTGCCTTCAGCTTGACTCTGCTCTCCGTGGATGCCATTTCAGGTGGTGTGGCAGCGGGTATTTGTGCGTTGAGGGTCTCCGTGACTTGCCCAGCATTCTGGCGGTCGGCGAAACTGCCATTGGCATTGTTATCTCGTGCTTGAAGAGGTGTAGGCGAGGCATGCGTTCCATTCCTCGCAGCCTTTGATGTGGGTGTCTGGTGTTCGCCAGCCTTCCTCTTCGCGCTTCCAAGATTCCTTGGAGTAGTAGACATGGCTCCTCCTAGCATGTCGAACATATCTCCTCCAGTGGCAGCGGCTCTTGGTGTTGCTGCCATGGCTTTTCTAGGCGCAACATTCTGGCCTTTTGCTCGCGACTCTCGCTCCAGTACATCTTGTAGATCTTTCTTGAAGTCTTTTGCGGTCTTGTACTCGAGTTTGGTGTTCTCAGTGCCCATCTTCAGCACGTAAGATTCCCATTTGTAGAAGAGTTCCTGCGGATCCAGGGAGAGCAGTCGAGTGATTGAGAGCAATTCATGCAAAACATCTTGGGGAATGTTTGTTGAGGAAGAGGCGAAGAGCTCTCTGATCTGAGCTTCTGTGTCGGCCATTGTGAGGTTGTGTAGTTGTGTTGTCAATTATCTTCTCCTACACGGGCTCACGAAACATCTAGGAGACGCGTTCTGGCTTGACGCGAATTAAGCACGCCGCTCAAAGCGGTATGGCGCATTTCCGGGACACGGATGTTGGGGGATGCGGCGAACGGGCAGCAGACCCGGCGCTCGGATTAGTGCGAGCACGCCCTATCGAACGCGAACGAGCATCGTCGTCACAGCTTGGTCGGTGAACCCTTGTTCTCAGACCATTGAATCTGTGGTTCTCAGCCCTTGGCGAGGGGTCTGCGGATGGCGGACAAGCACATCTTCCGATGCATACATAACTAAATACCACATGACAATTCCTCTCAAAATCTACCAAACCTAGCTTCCTCCCCCCTTGGCTAGGATCCTTATCAGCCGCGCGAATCCTCCGGCTGACTTGCATTGGCATCTTGCATTTGACCGCCGCACAGCATCTGCAATCCCTGTTACTCCGCCGTTGAATCTAGTCGTCGCCCAAAAAGTATATCTCCCATATCAGTCGCAATGGCCGACAACACACCTGCCGTCAAGGCAGACACTGTTGAAACACCTTCTCGCGCAGAGTCGTTCCGCTCTGCCGCCTCACAGCCTACTACCGCAGCAGAGACACCAGCAACCTCAACACAGAGCACCGTCGCTGGCGTCGAGCGCGATGAGCAGCCAGTACAAGAATGGTCACCGCCCACGGATGGCCCATTGAAGACGCCTGTGCCTATGCCTCCTTCCAATGCCACACCCAAGAAGCCTGCCGACTTGACTGCCGAGCAGGAGGTCAAGTATGCCACAGTCCTCGCCCAGGTCTCTCAATGGGAGACCTTGCCATCCACCACAGCAAAGAACGCTCCACAAGCACCTGTCACCGACCACGAGCGCATGTGGTTGACCCGCGAGTGTCTCCTGCGTTACCTGCGTGCCACCAAGTGGAACACCGCCAACGCTTTGCGTCGTCTGCAGTCCACCCTCAGCTGGCGTAGAGAGTACGGCGCCGACACCTTCACATACGACTACATCTCACCCGAGAACGAGAGCGGCAAGCAAGTCATCCTGGGCTACGACAATGAATCAAGACCCTGCCTCTTCCTCAGCCCGGGCAAGCAAAACACTAAAATGTCCGACCGCCAAATCCACCACTTGTGCTTCATGCTCGACCGCGTCATCGACATGACCCCTCCTGGCCAAGAAACCACCGCCCTGCTAATCGACTTCAAAGGTGCCGCCAAGGGCTCCGTCCCGTCTGTCGCCCAAGCACAAGCCGTGTTGAACATCCTGCAAAATCACAACCCAGAGCGTCTCGGCCGTGCCCTCATCACGCAGATGCCATGGTACGTCAACATCTTCTTCAAGCTGATCTCCTCGTTCATCGACCCGGTCACCAAGGAGAAGATGAAGTTCAACGAGGACCTCCGCTTGTGGATCCCGCCGCAACAGCTTTGGAACGAGTTCAATGGAGATTTGAAGTTCGAATATGATCACCCGGTGTACTGGAAGGGATTGCAGGAGTTGACCGACAAGAGGAGGGAACTTTACAGACAGCGCTGGGAGAAAGCTGGCAAGAAGATTGGTGAATACGAGGACTACCTGAAGGGCGGTAATGCAAAGAGCTTGTCCCAGGTTCTTGAGGAAGCTGGCGGTGTTGCTGATGAAGAGAAGAAGGCAACTGATCCCGACCTTGTTGCTGCCGAGGTCGGCAAGCTTTCGGTATAAATGAATAAGCATACATATATGGCATCGAGTGTGCCATGGAAGTTTTGAAGTCGACACTTGAGCACGCACGAATGTATAGCATCTTGGATTGGTTACAGGCAATGGGATAGCGATGTTTGTTCCTTGACTCTCGATTTGTTCTTGAGGTTACATCTATACATACCCTTTTGCATCTAGACAGGCCAAATGCATTTGAACAGCAGCAAGCGTTGCTTGATATGAAATGTTATGGATCACAGTTCATGCCCTTCACCGCATCTCACCTGTTTCTTTCGTCCAGTAAATGTGATTGAATAGCCGTCTTGTCGATTCAGACCGATGGATCGTTCTCGTTTCGTGGTCAACATCGCTTGAGGGTCAACAGCTCTTGCGAACCTATACGTTTCTATCGCTGCGTTTTCGTCATTATCGTCAACAGACCTGGAATCAAGCCGTCTGTCCTGGCATTTACGCAGCGACCATCAAACCCACACAACAATTACGATAGACCTACCACTGAACGATTACGACTTTCCCCTCTGCAGTCCGAACATCTTCCATCACAGCCAAGCAAAATATGCTGCCGCCATGCCGCCGAGAGACTGGCAATCCCTCCTTGGACCGTACATCAGTTTTAACACCCAGAACAAAAGATAAGACCGCGATCCCGCTACCCGAACTGGAGGGCATGAAAAATCGCAAAAACATAGAACATCTGTTACAAACCCCCGGAATCGAACCGGGAACCTTCTGTGCTGCCAATAGAGCTAATGTTGCAACTAATTGTTAGACAGAAATCATAACCGCTAGACCAGGCTTGCTTTTAACTGTCTGATTGATGGTGGAAGTGCTTTTGCAAAATCTATATAGCACATTTGTTTGTCCTGGAGCTTTCCCGAGCCGATTTGGGCCACTTTTGACCGTCTAGCGCGAGTTGAAGGAATTGATGGTATAAGTGATTGATCAGACTTCGGTAAGCGTCTGGGGATGCTACCATTGATGTAGGGAGGGAGACTGATCGATTATGAGACTGATTGGAGGATGAAGTGCCTTGGTGGCTGATCTGAGCAGGAACCTGCAATCTCTGCACCGTATCGATCGGAGTGCCTGGATCAATTGTTGAGCGGGGCGAACAACACTATCATGAGTGTCACGATCATATGTTATCGAAATGGAGTCCTCGTTGTTCGATGGATCTGTATTCAAAGGCTGGAAGAGGATCGATCACATCGACATTCCTTGGCATCTATCAGGCATCGGACGGACGCATTGATCGATTGAATAGGACATGTTCTCTGCCTGGACCATGAATTGATTTGCACGATGATGTCGTTCGGTTTTTTGGCTAAACAAATCGAAAAGTTAAATTCTTTCATGGATTTCCTGATGAGTAGCTCTGGTAGTCTTGCTGCCGGAAATTGTCGAAAAGTCTAAACACTAGCTTGAAGACTTCAATATCGTTGTATATGCATTTTTTTATACGCAGTAGATTGAGAGCCGGCTTCTCAAATCACTTCATCTGCAAAACTGAATTGAGTACCTCGACAAACAGTGTGCTTGATGAGCTAGCAAAACAATTGAGCTCGCCGTCGGACCACGTGAAGTTGGAAGTTTACCCTGAACCCTAATACACAAACCCTAGTGAGCCAATGGTACATGTACATATGAGCGAAACGTCCAATGCACTCTCCACCAACATGAGCTCTCTCTTTGCGCCGTTCATTGCTGGCACCCAAATACATGTATATGTATGAATCTCCGTCCGCTGAGTGGCTTCTGGAACCCGAGAGTGTCATACACTGGTGTCATAATCGAAAGAATACCCGCTTGGAAGGACAGTCTTCGTGAATCTCTCCTCCAGCTAAGTCCAGGCTGTACCACCGTTGTCGAGACGAGCACATCAACACCATTCTTGCCGCAGTGATCGCTACAAGCATGCATCGCTGATGGGCTTGCGACAAAACCACAGTAGTCTTTCTTTACTCATGGACTGGTAGATGGGCGTACTGCAACCCTGGCGCATGGACGCGTCCTCATCCGGCGCCACCAGCAGCGCGTCATTCACATCGAACGGAACTTATGTCGCCTTCGTAGAATCAGGCTCCATCACCATCGGCCACCTTGACTCTACTGGAGACTTTGAGAAGCGATGTAGTGCTTTGCGACCACATGCATTCGGACTCAATCCGATTTTGGCACTCTCCCCGCTGCAGACGAATTTGCTGGCCATCTCTACAGGAAGCCGGACTTCCATCTGGGATATCAAAACTGACACTCTGAAGCATACCATCCATGCTAGCGAGAGGTCTGTGACTTCAGCAGCATGGTCTAATCACGACCCTGATTTGATAGCTCTCGGTCACATAGATGGCTATGTCAGTCTTTGGAATCTGGGCCAATTTACCAGGCCCAGGGATGTATGGTCAGCAGGAGTTGCGCAGTGCCACTTCTTGTCATGGAGTCGAGCATCTCCTTCGATACTGGCGGCTTGCTGTGGGCAGAGAGTAAGCATATGGAATAATAGTGGCTCCCACGAAAGCCTCACCCGAAGCTATGATCTTGACTACCGGGCGGATTACGTGTTGTGGCGACCACAGTCATTTAGCAACTTTCTGACGGCGGGTCCGGACGGAATCATAGAGGAATGGAGCATGAGCGAGTCGAACGAATCGCAAGAGTCATCAGACTGTCAGGATCAGGATTTGTTTGGAGATTTTGAGGACTTTCAGCGATGCCGGCGAAGTCCAGCAACCACGGGTAGCATACCAACGGGTTGCAGCATACAAGTTCTTGGAGACACTGCTGTGCTAGTGTTGGCCCACAACGGGCGATCGCTACGCCTATACGAGAATTTACACACTGCCGAGAGCGATGAACCCATTTGGGACAAGCAGTTGATGGGTAGGTGTGAGTATGTGGTCATCCTACCACACCAAGATACCATCGACATAGCTGCCGTTGGCTACAGAGGTGTGGAGAGGGCGTCCATTGCTTCGGTGATTTGCGAACAGCTTCGTGGAATGTCTCTTAATGCTACCTCACACGACGATATTGTTCAACCACCAACGAAAGATCCCACGGCAGGTCTAGACAAGAGGGCATCAATGCGACCGATCCCAATATCTGCAACAGTGAAACCACACAAAAGCCATGCCAAATCGCGTACTACCAACCTAGGTATGCGATCGGCATCTTACATCCGCCCAGTAACAGCGCCCTCCAAGCAGAAAAATACCAAGACACATGGCGCCGTCTCGCCTCGTCAGGCAATGGCTTCCAGCCTTGAGCTTCCCGAGCGCTACGACGAGGAGTCACCAATGCCTTTCTTATCGCCAACAATTCCTTCACATCGGCCATCGCCATCAATAATTCCCACGTTAAGTGACGATATAACATTGCCACCACCCGGAAACGAATCGTTCGGATCTCTGCCATCAACCGCCATAGATGAGAGTGACTCGGATGACGAGACTTTCGATGGCGACGCTCTTAAGGGAAGCGGCACTCTGATGATGCCTGGCGGAGCAAATGTGCCATTGCCAAAGTCATGCGGTGCCTTCTTCTCACCCAATGGCCAGCTCATAACTTATTTTCCTCCAAAAGCCAAAGTCAGATCAAATGACATTGATGGGCTCTCTTCTAGCCAGCCCGAGGAACGCTCAACCAAAGCGTCACGACTATTTCCCCTTTTCGGCAATCTGGCAGTTGAAGCACACGACTATGAAGACTCTGACACGGAGAGCTTCAGTACGCAGAGTGACATTACATCGCAAGGGTCACCAAAAGCTGAAATCTTCTCCTTCTCAACGCCTGGTGAGCCATCATGGACGGAGCGGCTTGAGACCCTACAGGCATTACCACAGCATACTGCCGGGCAACAGACTGTTATCATCAGCGTTCGCGATGTAAGCGAAATTATACATTTCCGACCACAGCTTGCACGTAGCTATCAGCTATCCTGCGACTCTGAGGATACTGCCGGAAATGCCTCGATGAAAAATGCCAAAATCGCTCGTTCCGCCGGTCTGGATGACTTGGCAAACGTATGGGACATGCTGGCACTGCTATTCCAAGATAACTTACCTGGAGACCTTCTCACTGGTGCTGATGTAGACATACCAAAAGTAGCAAAACGCGCAAGCCGCTTATTACGCACCGCTAGCGGCACAAGATCCAGCTCTTTATGGCAATCCGGCGCATTCACAATGCCACTTTTGTCGCAGTCGAAAGCTGGAGCAGCTTGGCTAGTGAGTCAGATCTTTGCATGGACAGAGCTACGGGCGGATGTTCAGATGCTAGCATGTATTTCTGCGGTCTTACTGTCATCGACTCAGTCGGCCGCGAGTAAATTGTTGTCCGACTCACGGCCTGATATACCTACATTAGACTATTTTGTCGATGGTGCCAACCACAACTCACATCCATCAGCCCGTCACACACCGATCCTGAATGCCGAAAGAAGAGACGGAAATTTGCATCAAGCTGCAATCAAACAACCGCGAAGCTCCCAAGTGTCATCTCGCGACCCTTCGCAGCCAACAACACCATACGTCGATTCACTGTCGAGCACGCCACCCTTCCCATTCCCGAAGCTTTCTCGCCAGGGCTCGCGCCTCTCAGCCTCCGGCTCAGCCAGCCCAGAGCACCATCGCAGCAGCTTTGGTGCAGCAGCCAAATTCTATGCGCAGAGTATCACCGACAAGATCTCGTCGTACGGCACGTCGCCTCCCGCCAGAAAGTTCGGGACGAGTCCCAACAACGAGCTTTCTTCAAGTCTTCCGGGAGGCACGAGCTGGAGTAAATCCGTCTCGTTTGCTTCCGGAGTAGACTACGGCAGCCGGGCCAGCATCCGAATCGCACCAGACGACGACGGATACGACAGCGATCGCACAATTGAGGACACCAGCCTGCCTCACACGCCCAAACGATATGGCGGCCCTGTATCATTCACGCTCAAAAATAGCGGCGCTTTCCTACCGCTCAAAGAATCACAACCTTACACCCAACCACGACCAACCCCACTGCTCTCACCTTCCCTCGCAGCAAAAGCCAAAATCTGGATCGGCCACTACAGCGAGCAGCTCCGCCGCATGGGCCTGCAAGTCCAAGCCGCCGAGCTCGACAACATAGCCGGACTCCAGGACAGTGCCAGTTCCAAGCCAAAGCCCAAAAAGCACACTGGCATCACTGTCACGCCAATAGTCCCAGCCACCAAAGCCCGCAAAGCAACTTGCAGCCTGTGCTACTGCAAGATCCAGGGCGTGCAGCAGGTGTGTTCGCAGTGTCTACATACTACTCACATCACCTGCTTGAGCAGCTTTGCGGACGCTTGCGGCGACGAGGACGATATGGAGTGTCCGACTGGTTGTGGGTGTGTTTGTTCGCTGGTTCCGTTTGATGAGACAGTCTGGGTGGCGAGTGAGGAGGTGCCCGCGCCTGTCGTGCCGGCTGTGAGAAGGAAGTGGAGCTTCACCGATCCTAGGCGGTGGCGGGAGCAGGTGCAGGGGGATTCTTGGTGAGAGGGTTCATGGCTTGGTTGTCGTCTTTGGCGTTTCTTCTCCATCTTCCTGTTCTTGTCCTTCTTGTACGAGCAAATTGTGTATTCATCAAGCTGTATAGTATCTGATTGACTAGGATCAGGGTATAATTGCGAACAAAACTCTTCATAGTTATGTCTCCTCAACCGACCACAGGGTTCTTCTTTTACTGCGTTGGGCACTAGACTAAGATCTTACAGTCATTGAACATTGTGTGTCGGCCAATTCATCGGAACAATCTCGACTGAGTTGCCCCCCTTCTTCCCCCCTGACCTCTAGGTCGCCCGCCCGGTGGACGCGGCGCGGGCGGAGGAACAGGCGGCATAGGCTGGCCAACCCCCGGTTCGGCAACAAGTTCCTCTTCTTCCTCCGGCGACAGCTTCTTCAGCCATGCCTGAACAATCGCTTTCACTTCTTGCACGATGATCTTTGCGCTCCCTTCGTCCATCCACCCGATCGTCCCGAGCGTCAGACCCCGGTATTCGATGCGCCGGATGTCTGCTAGGTCCATTGTGATCCCCGTCTCGAGCTCTAGCCCTTCGTCCAGGCAGATGAGAAGTTTCGAGCTTGGGGTGTTGGGTGCCTGCGATGAGCGGGGAGATTGAGGTGATGTGTCTGCGGTTTGGTTGGAGTGAGGGATGCTGGGGCGAGCGTGGGAGTCGGTGTGAGTTGGATGAGGGTAGCGACCGTGTATTGCAGTTCCCGTTCTATCGTGGTGGTCTCGTGCGGCCGAGGCGCTGCTGGACAGCTGGTCGCCGGTTCTGGTGGCAGGAAATTCATCGACTTGAACTACTGGCCAGTATCTCTTGTGCGGGTTTGGGCGCCGTCGGTCCTTCCGTCGACGGAAGGGGATGCACAGCATTGTGCTACTGCGCTCCTCGCACTGCAGGATGAACACAATTGCTTGCTGCTGGATTGGCAAGAATAGCTGCTCCGAATACTGAGTTTGTTCTGCATCGTTGACAATATGGACGATGTCGCCGTGCTGTAACGGTTCGGCTGAAGTCGTGTCTTCTTCAAGATACTGCTGAGCCACGTCCGGGTTCTTGAGGAATTCTGATAAAGCTCTCAATCGGTTGGCGGAGGGTTGGTGTTCTTCGTGCGGCGGCGGCGGCGGCAGCGATGGTGGTGGTTGCGGTGGCATATTCGTGCCGGATTCATGGCTTTCCAGTTCTTTCAGTCGCTTGAGCTCGAATTCACGCATCCTGGCTTTGATATCGACATGCATCTGGAGCATGTAATCGCGGCAGGTCCGAAAGCAGAACGCCATCATCAGAAACAAGTCCGCGGCCAGGGAGGCTGCGGTAGCTGAGAAAGACTCTAGCGGCGGAGAGGTTGGCATATCTCTTAGCTCGGTTGATGTCGAACACTGGCTCATGGTTGCTCATCTCTGTCGAGTGTAGCCTGGTATAAAGCTGCATATCGTACATTCCCTCAAGCGCAGCCATCGTCGTGAAGTAGCGTGCGAGTAAGGCAACGAGGCTGTGCCACTGACAGCATCGAGACTGCGCATGCTATTCGCTTGAGGTGCATGCTATCTTATGTAAATGCAGACCAGCGCATAGCTGACACTCGGGACAGTGACAACACGTAGCACTGAGGGGGTGGCGCTCGCGGCATGCATGTTGAAAGACGCTTGCGCGAACGTGTACGCTTGGGCTCGATCTTCCCAGTCTTGTTCGGATGATGTGACACACCTGAAGTCTGCCTTCGTAGCAGGCCCTAACGTGGGATGTCGTTATTGATAGGGTTGTAGCAGCCCGGTCGGCTGCTTTTGATGAGAAAGACTTTGTCGCCGGAGGAATTTCCATTGCTGAGGTTGCGTATGCCACCTAGAAGACCGCATTTTCCTGGCACTGACCGAAAGTAATTCTTAGAAGTGGAAACACAGCCTTCGCTGGAACTGCCTTACAATCCAACTTCGCCCATGTGCTTTCATGGTGGTAGTTTGGCTCGCGATTAAGGCAACAAGGCTGTCTCACCGGCAGCATTAGACTGCGCGTGCGATTCGTCCGGGTTGCATGCTATCGCTGGTAGATACCGCACAGCACATAGCTGGCACTATGCACATGATGGCAGCATGCATCATTCAGAAGGAGGCGCCAGAAGCACGGATGACAGATTGCAAGCGTACAGATTGCCCGAGCAATGAGGTTCCCGTGCCGCCTCACAGTCTATATGAAGGCTGCGAGCATCATTAGCAAGGAAGGAATGTCGGTAGAATCAGATCTGCCGATTAAGGAACGGTCTCAGAGGAGATCCATGTCTGCAAGGATGAAATCTCCCTCTGTCGATACTCCTAAGTCCGCGCATGGCATCTCAGCGGCAAGTGTTCTCAAAGATGTGTCAACGCTAAAGATAGAACTCCGTTAGTATTCCGTTAGTATTCAAGCACCTTTAAAGTATCCTACATGATCTCAACCAGAAGTGATCTAGATTTTAAGTCTGTTTTCGCCGATACTTTCCCATTGCGATGCTGAGCCATTCGTAGACTTTTGCGCTAGTACTTGCTGTGCACAGCGTCCAGCTCTACGAAGACCACTCAGAAATGGGCGCATGCCTCCTCTATAAGGCTGAAAGCCGAAAGAAGGTCAACGGATACCGGAACCATCAGGTCGTGCTACCAGCGACGGCCGTGTCGGCATGCGAGCGTAGGGAAGAGTGGGGGGCCTGGAGGTCAAGGCCGAGTTTGGGGAGAAGGGAGACATGAAGCTGAAAAACAGGTGTGATAACTAACATTTGCAATACCTGTTATAACGAGTACAAGCGCAATACAAAAAATCAAACAATGGGCATCGTAGGGAAAAGCAAGCCAATAGGGTCGTCCTCACCCGCAAAAACGGGAGGAAAAGAGGAGATCCCAGTTGGTATCAGTGGCTTGCCGCAAACGCCCGCCTTTCCATCGACCGGCAAATTATTCGTTAACCAAAACCAGTTTCAGTGCAGAGTCCGAAAACAAAAAACTCCAATCAGTCGGCACGCGGAGAAAGAGCCACATCCGCCGTTGCCAACATCCGCCATGACATGCATGCCCCTCATCACTCAACGTCCATGCTATCCGCGTCGCCATCCACGCCACCCTCGCCGAGAAGCTTTCTGAAGTCCTCATTGGCCTTCTCGACAACCTCCTGGGTGGTGTCCTTCATGGCGTCATTGTTCCTCTCGAACGCGCCCTTAGCAGCGTCGCTCCTGTTGTCGCGTGTGCCGACGATATCTTCGACATCCTCCTTGCCGCCCTCGCGCTCAGTCAGAATCTCGACCCAGCCTTCCTCGGTGCTGGGCTGGTAAATGCGCTGGTAGTTGTTGACGGCGATGCGCATGACGAGGTTCTCCTTGCCGCGGATGTTATCGAAGCGACGCTGGACACGCTCATTCGCAGCGTCATCACCATCGGCGGGAGATGGTGGGTATGAGACTGAGTTCGGGTCGATACCGGTGGCGCGGATGCTGCGTGTGAGCATGGGACGACTGAGTCTAGTGAAGTCGATGCTCTCCGTGGGAGCGAGGCTTGTGTAGGATGCGAGGTAGTAGCGCCAGAGGTGCTCCTTGTCGGCTGTGGAGAGGGAGTCATCGAAGGTAGGATCGTCCTTCTTCGTCAGATAGAAACGAACTTGATGTTGCTCTTGGTCCTGTAGTGTTGTTAGCCGGTGCCTCGCTCTTGCTATCAACGCACGCCACTTACGTAGTCAATCCTGTACAGGTCACCATCCTTCAACATCTTCTCGACAGACTTCCTGTAATCAGTCTGCTGTTGCGCCGTGGTTGTGTCCTTCACGCGGTCGCGCTTGAACAGCTGGTAGATATCGTAGCTCTTGTCCTTGCCCTCGCTGTTCAGCACGTTCTGTGCGAAGCGCGAAAGCTGAGTGATAATCTTGTCGAGTGAGTAAAGAGGGTAGCCAGACTGCAGATAGAAACGGCGCAAAGTCTCTTCGATGTCCGCGTAGTCCAAGTCGCCTGTGAAGCATCGGACAAACTTGCCGAGCATTTGGTTGTAGTAGTTGGCGCCCGAAGAAACGTCATCAAAGAAGTCTTGAGGCTGCCTGTCGATGATACCCAAGTCAACGGCGGGTTTCTGCGTCTTTGCCTTTGTCACAGTCTCGGCGCATTCATGCTCGCCCATCTTCAGCTTGAGCAGGCGCTCGTAGAGCATAACGAACAGTCTCACAAAGCCGTACATCGGTGTGTTAGACCACATGCGGAATGTCTGACGAGCGTATGCCTCACCAGGGTCAACCGACCTGTCACCCAGGACGTTGCCCACAGCAGGGTGATCAAGCCAGCGGCTAGTAGCAGCATCAGCCTTGGGATCGCTCTCCTCAGCAGTGTCAACAGCCATCTCATCGTCAGCGACAGAAGCCACGTCAGGCGTAGATGCACGGCTGGCGGAGGCATTGCTGTCGTCGCGATCCTTACGTCCAGCGCGGCCGCGACCACGATCCAAGGCATTGCGGAGCAAGTTGTTGGGCTTGGTCTTGCGACCTCTGGATGGCGTAAGGTCTTCCGCGCCTGAAGCGTAGTCGTCGACGTTCTCGTTGACAGGCGTATCGGTGGCACTCAAACGGGCATTGATCTGATTGTTGAATTCTTCGGTATCCAGGCCAAAGAAGAGCGGGACGAACTCTCTGATAAAGGGCAGCAAGCGAGGGGTGTCAGTTGACATAGCCTGGTCAATGTGCACAAGCAGGAGATGCGCAAGGTCCAGAACAACATCAGTGTCCTCAAGTGTGTACTGAAGCTGAGGCCTGTGCATGTTGCCGGGGACTTGCTTCTCCTCCCTCTTCATCTCTTCGTGCTTCATCTGGATCTCGGCTTGAAGCACCTTCAGCTGAAGGGCGCGCTTGTCGACGGCCCTGGTGTTGACAAACTGGTGATCGAGGGATTTCCAGAACATCCTCTGAGTCTGTTCGCGCCACACCTTCTCCCACTCGCGCTGCGCAAGCTTCCAAGTCTCGAGACGCTCCTTGAGACGGTTGAGTAGAACAGGGATGACCTGGTATGGGCGAACGTGGAGCTGATGAATAACGTCCTGTCCCTTCTCGCGGCCGTAAAGCTTCATGATGACGCGCTTGTAGATGGTTTCGCTCTGTCCACCAAGACCTGGAGGAAGCTTGAAGGCCAGCTGCTCCTGCTCAGAAAGGCGACGCAGAGACTGGGCGAGAGGCTCGAGCAGCTGAATTGTGCGGCTGCATGCCTCGATGTTGTAGTCATAATCGTGACGCTCTTCCTCAATGCGGTGAAGACCTTCCTCGTGCAGGTTCTTCTTATGAGCGATGAAGCCGGAGTCTTCACTGGCCCAGGTAGGGTGGGATGCCCATTCATCGTTCAATACGGAGTTGCAGAGTTCGTCTCTGCCGCTGCATGTCTTCTGCCTCTCCTGTAAATTTTGCAAAAGCAAGTTGTTAGCCTTCAATTCTCCATTCACAAACATAACATCAGTGCAATCGTCGGGTAAGTTTTCGAGGTAAGAGATCGCTCCAGAGATGCTCCCGTAGCCCGATTGAGTCACGCCGTCACACTTTGCTGCGGTTGCATCCCAGACTTGTTTGGTGAGGACGGGATCGGAGAAGAGTTCGACATCGTTCTTCGTGAGTGCCGGGACCTGGCTGAGTTCTTCTCCTGATGGGAACTTGAAGACTGGATAGAGCGGTCGAGGCCCTGCAGGGGAGAGCTTGTCGCGGCAACAGCTGCGTTCGAAGTCTTTTGAAGCTGGATAGTCTCTCCCGGAACGCGGTGGTGAGCGGCGAGAAGGAGGACCAGGATCAACCTGAGCGATGCGATCTATTGACAGATGCGCCGGCTTTCTCGTTCTGCTGTTGCGTTTTGGCGGGATCATGTTGAAAATGCGATTCAAGGAGTGTAAATGCGAAAATGCGGAACCTGCCGCGAAAAGACTGCTGTCGAAAATGCGATGAATATGGGCGGTCCAGCCGCAACGAAGAATATGCGAAAGAAGATGGTAATGGTGTATCCGGTTTGCGTGAGGATGAGAACCTCAGAGGTGAAGGGCGCTGGTCCAGCTGCAGATGATCCTGGGTCGAAAAGTCGGTGGCTGGGAGCAGGGCACAGCCACAATCTAACCTCACCTCACCTCACCCGACAATAGCAAAACACGCGACAATATGAAAGGAAAAAGTGAACGTACCCGTTTAGGAAGCAATCTGTAGCTCGGACCAAGTCCACGACAGTTGCTCAGGCTCACGCGACCGCCTGGGATGCGCGCCTTGTTCTCCACAATCACGTCCTTCTCGTCGTAGCCGACGAAGTCCTGGAACCACTTCATGAGCTCAGGGTTAGTACCGATGAAAGAGCGCGCGCGGTGGACGAGAACGGTGCGATCGACGAGATCCTGGCTGAAAAGGTTGCAGAGCTTGAGGAACTCATTGAAGGTGTTCTTGTTGCTGATGGCCTTCTTCGCGCGGTCGAAGAAGTTCAATTCCTCGCTCGTCGCAGCTGAAGATGTTGTCGGCGGAATCGGCGACGGAAGGGCAGGAATAAGGGTAGGCGAGGTCGGCACCTGATCGTGCTTTTGCGCCATGGCGTGTGTCTGCTTGGGGCGCTGTTTTGGATGTCAGTGTTTGTCGAGGGAAAGCGGCGGAAACTAAGCTTGCATAAAGTCGGGGGTAGCCGCGCGATCACATGAACGTGCCAACTTAACTATTCGCAAACATTGAATAGGAAAACTCACCTTGCCACCTGGACCAGGATATGGGCCCTTGCCATTCACAGGTGCGGGCGCACCATCAGGGACGCTGCCAGCAGTGCCCTGCCTCTCGTTCCTCTTGCGCTTATTGTCCTTCACAATCGGTGTCGGCGCAAAATTGCCAACAGGAGGCAGTCCTCTGTTATGATTAGGGGTGCCCATGCCGACCTCCTTGGACATCACGGGGCTGGCGTACATAGGTTCGCCGCGAGCATTCGACATCATCGCCTGCTCTTCTGCCTGTTGCCTGGCCTGTGCCTGTGCCTTCGCCGCTGCCGCAGATTCTGGGAGAAACTGTTTGAAATCACCGAGAAGATCCGGAGCAGTCTTGAAGAGGTGGGTGACTTGGCCGTACACGTCCTGGATGGGCTTCGATTCGCGTTGGTAAGTTTGCAAGATTTCCAAAAACTGCTTGTAAATATCAGGCTGCGTGGCAAATCGGTTCTGTCAACGAGAGTTAGCATGTGATGAGCTCATGATCAATACCCCCAGAGTCAATCCTTACCTTGATTTTATTCACATAGCTAATAGCATGGTTGAATTCAACAGGTCCACGCTTCTCCATTCCATGACCATCAATCATGGCGTCCTGACCAGGAAGCGGCGTTCCTCTGCCAGGCGCAGGAGACATTGCAGCTCTCATAGTTGCACCGCCCGTGGCTGCTGAAACAGCGTTCTGGAGCTGGTTCACGCCTTGCTCCTGCTGTCTGTGCATGGCTTGCTGCTCTTGCTGACGAGCGACGTCCATGGGCGAGATATGAGAGCCATGCATGGCCGGTCCAACAGCACGACCACCAGGGCTCATGATCATTTGGCCGCCTTGGCCGGGCTGAGGAGTGTAAGTGCCATTGGCGCGCCTCATGCTCTCGCCGCCCTCCTGTCGACTGAGAGGACGCGGCTGGGGCATTGATTGCACTGTTGTACCCATTGGCGTGGTGACTCTAATAGCATTTGGATCGTCGCCAGCTCCACATTCAATGCGATAACCAGGCGGGAGGAAGGTGTTAAATCCTTGGATGAGCTCAGGGTTACCGGCAAACAGCTGGCTGACCCTTCCGATAACGCCAGGAGTGTCGATCGCACCGCTCTTGAAGTCCTTCATAATATCAAGGAAGCGATTGTACACATCAGGATGATCGGCAAACTGGACTTTGACCTGATCGAGATAGCTGAGAGCGTCATTCAAGATCGGCTGCTGACCTTGTGGCTGACCCTGACCCTGAGCTTGACCCTGGCCCATTTGTTGCTGCTGTGCAGCTTGCGCCTGTCCTTGAGCGAACGGCATGAGCAGAGCTGACGCGTTGCTTTGGTTCTGAGCTTGAGCAGACTGAACAGGCCCGCCTCCAAACATACTATTAGGTCCTGCAGGTCCACCCATACCTGGGAATTGTCCCTGTGGCTGTGGCCCAGACAGTCCTGGGTTCCCAAGCAAGCCATTTGGTCCATGGACAGTGCGCGGTCCCACAGCCACGGGCTGATGCAGGTGCATAGGCTGACCTTGAGACTGATGTTGCGGCGCCTGTTCCAGTCTCTGACGCTCCTGCTCGCGATGTTGCCTGTCCTGCTCTTCTTTGATGTGGATCTGCTCAACTTCGCGAGCTCTCTCGCGGTCGGCCGCAGCAGCTTGACCGGTTGCTTGGCTGAGGGTGGGTAATGGGAAGCTCGGGCCCTGGGGTCCCTCAGATCGATGTGTTGAAGGCGGTGGCTGTCTGGGAGAAGACTGGTTCATCCCACCAAGGCCGTGTTGTTGCTGCTGCTGATAGGCAAAGTGCCCGCCAGGAGGAGGGAGGCCTGCATGGCCGGCAGACGGAGATTGCTGTGTCGGATGTTGAGGGCTGTTCAAGCTTGTGTCAGTTGAGGCGTATGAAGTGCAAGGAGAGTTGTATTGCGAAACGACATGTCTCGCCAGCCACATGTCGGGCATTTGCGATCAGATGCAAACGAGAGCTTACAAACGCGAATGTATGTACAGATGCGACAAGAGGGAAAAGGGAAGGGAGAGAACACACCCAAACGAAGCTCCCGGCCTTTGCGACTGGCCCTGGTCTGCGCCAGGCCCATGTGCGTTCCCGGGCTGCGCCCACCCGCGGTGTCCTGGATCCATGCTTGCGACCAGCAAACGACGTATCGTCCAATAATCGCCTGTTCTGAACGTATTCAGATGCTAGATCGAGCCTTCACTGTTGTTCGATCGCGGTGTGCAATGCAGGCTTCCTGTCTCCGTAGTTTGCGCGTGACAATCGGCGGCTTTTGCAGAAACGAATAGGGCTCGCGCAGAACGCGTGCTTAGAGCGGCATCACCGTCGCAGAAGTGGTGTTATCGTAAGCGGTCGTGAGGGGATACGGATAGATGGGTGTTTGGAGGTTTGAAGCGTGAATGTGTTAAGCGAAGAGGTGTCTTGCAAGCAGTTCGCGAGCTGGACGACTTTGCCATGCTTCTCAAACGCCGCCGTCGCCAAGCACTCGTGAACTCTACCGCTGCCTCCCTACGTCAGGCTTTACTTTCGCAGGGTCATCAATGCGAACAACTATCAACAACCACTTGAATGGATTGTTTATTACACGTGATATCGATTGGAGACAGTAAACAATGACTGAATATACTGATACTACATGGCTCGGCACGTGCTATAGCCTGTGTTTGCAAGAACGTGAAGGGACAATAGGTGCATACCTTCCAACCCTCCGCAATCGCTCCATCGACTTTAACCTAGGCCCGCCTGACTCGCCGAAAGTTTCTCGTACCTAACTATCAGCATCTCAAGATACCTCCTAGCATTGTATAGCAGTCATTGACCATATATTCACATCCACGTGAAGGCCTTCTCTTTTTTTTCTTATCGTTTTCCCAATACACTTATCAAACATGTCAACCTCCGACGCAGGCTTCCAAGCTGCTCTCGAAGAAGCAAAGCAGGGTTTCAACGAAGGCGGCGTGCCCATCGGAGCATGCCTCGTCTCTGCTGATGGCAAGATCCTAGGTCGTGGCCACAATATGCGCAAGCAAAAGGGAAGCCCTACCATTCATGTAAGTCCGTTGCTCGCATCACTCCAGACATGTGCAGATGCTAGATCTACACTTCACTTTTTTGTGCACGCAAAACATATATAGCTTCTGACCAAAGCTCACACTTCGCTTTACCAGGCCGAGATCTCAGCTCTCGAAAACGCAGGCCGTCTGCCCGCCTCGGCCTACAAAGGCGCCACAATGTACACGACGCTGTCGCCTTGCGACATGTGTACGGGCGCATGCCTCCTCTACAAGATCAACCGCGTCGTGCTCGGCGAGAACAACACTTTCCTCGGTGGCGAAGCGTACCTCAAGCAGCGCGGAGTCGAAGTTGTCAATGTGGAGAGCAAGGAGTGCGAAGAGCTGATGAGCGAGTTTATTCGCAAGCAGCCAGAGGACTGGTGAGTTGACTCGACTGCGGTCGGCCTTTCTTTACTGATTGACTATTTTACTTTTTATTCCAAAATGGGTTGCTCCGATTGCTGGAGGTATCTAACTTTGCTGACATCTGTCATTTCGCGTGTAGGTACGAGGATATCGGCGAGGGTACATCCAAGTCTAGCTGAAGTTCAGAAGAGTTCGAGCGGAGCTCTACCAGTCACTGTGGGTGATGTTGCGCTCGTGCATTTTCTGCTCGAACGTGGAAGCAGCCTTGGTGGCTGGCGCGGATTTGGTAGATTGACCTAGAGCATTGTTGGCAACCTTCCTTTTGCTCTGAGCCGGCCAGGTGGATTTCATCTACCTGCTAGCCTGTGGATCTCGGAGAAGTAGAACTTGAGGTCGTCGGGCTTGACGAAAGGTGTGATGCCTGTAGAATATTAGCAACGTGGAAAATATGAATGATGAGTATAACACGTACCGTGTCCGAGGTTGGCGATCCAGCCTTGCTTGCCACCACCGAAACCGTTCACCATGTTCTCCACGACCTTGGTCATGGCTTCGTTGCCACCGTAGAGCACACCAGGGTCAGCGTTTCCTTGCAGGACCTTGCCGTACTTCTGGGCGACAGCATACGCCTCAGAAGGCTCGTGCAGCCAGTCGAGTCCAATGATGTTGTAGTTGGTCTTGCAGAGATCCTCCAGTGCGTACCAAGCGCCTTTGGCGAAGACCACCATGGGTACAGGCTCTTGGCCAAGCTCCTTCAGCTTCGCAGGGAGCTTGTCGCAGATGTGCACGAGGTAGGGAAGAGCAAAGTCCTTGAAAGAGGCAGGGCTCAACTCTCCTGCCCAAGAGTCGAACACCTGAATAATTTGCGCGCCAGCAACGACCTGCAAAGCAAGGTATTCCACACAGAGCTCCGCGATCTTCTGCAGCAGCTTCTTGCTCTCAGCGGGGTGCTTGAAGATCCACGCCTTCATTTGCTTGAAGATCTTGCTTCCACCCCCCTCAACCATGTAACACAGCAGAGTGAATGGTGCTCCGCAGAAGCCGTACAAAGGCACTCTGCCGTCCAGTTTTTGCCTTGTGAGGGTAATTGCCTTGTATACGTAGTCCAAGCTCTCCTTCACATCGACCTTTCTCTCCATGACTTCAGTGTACTGCGGATCCTCCGGGCCTTCGAGCGGGTTGGGGAAATGAGGTCCCTTGCCATCGAGCATGACGACCTCCATGCCCATGGCTTGGGGAATGACCAGGATGTCGGAGAAGATGATAGCGGCATCGACCAAGCCTGCGTATCTGTCGATCGGCTGGAGGGTGAGGTTGGAGGCAACCTCAGGGCTACGGCAGCACTCAAAGAAGTCACGGCCGCCCTTCTCTTCGTGGTATTCGGGCAGGTAGCGGCCGGCCTGGCGCATCACCCAGCATGGTGGGCGCTCGACTTTCTCGCCGCGGGCGGTGCGAAGAAGCAGGTCATTCTTGAGGGGAGGAAATGCCGAGCGTTCTTGTGTTGTAGACATGGCTGCGGTAATGTTGTATGCAAGGGTCATGAATGTAATACAAGAATGCTAAACCAGACGTCAAGAGCGGGCGCTCGCTGCAGGACTCGTACCATCAAAGTGCTGCATGCCCCGCTGTCGATGATGGGCAAACAGAAACGGCCAAATTTAGAGTTGCACGGAGAAGCAGGGGTCTGGCCAATGCGATCACATCGACTTTCGAGACAAACATGGCCATAGAAACAAAATGTTTAATATGAAAAAAGGTTAGGAAATACAAAGACGAACACTGGATACGACTGAACCTCAACGGCGACCTGCTTGCTGGGCTCAATATCAGACTCATGACGCCTCCACGTTCCATCTCCCTACGCGTTCATTCATGAGCGCCAGGAACATCTTGCGGCCGGCAAGATGTCGTCTAGCATGTAACTTCCTGGCACATACTCATCAAAATGCCTTCTTTCGCAAGACGACTTCTGTCGGTCTAACCAAAACATTCACGCGAGGTGCCAAACGAAAGACAACAATCAACCTCGATGACCTGCCACAAGGCGCGCTCCCAGCTTTACCCAAGGTCGAGATCGACAAACCACCCGAAAAGGCCTATCCACCAGTGCTGCAGCAACATCTCAACAATGTCCGCAAATTCAACGACTGCGTCGTGCTGACGCGAGTCGGCGACTTTTACGAAATGTACTTTGACCAAGTCGACCAATATGCCCACCTTGTCAATCTCAAGAAAGCAAAACGCGCCACCGCTCTCGGCGACGTGGCAATGGCTGGCTTCCAATATGGTCAACTCGATCGTTATTTGAAGATGTTCGTCCAAGATTTGGGCAAGCAGGTAGCCATCAGTGAGCAGATCCGTCTACCGGAGACTGAGCGATTGCAAAAGGCTGGTGCGCCTATGTACGATCGAAAAGTCACAAGGGTCGTCACAGCTGGAACTTTGATCGATGAAAACTTCATGGATCCTTTCGAGAACAACTACCTTCTTGGAGTACACATCGATGGCGTAACTGCAGACCAACTCAAAACAGGCCAGGCTCTCGACCAGTACAATCGCACAGCCAAGGTCGGCTTGAGCTGGGTCGACTTGTCGAGCGGAGATTTCTATACACAAAGCGGTGACTTGACGTCGCTGGCATCTGTGGTTGCGCGCATTGGGCCACGAGAAATTGTGCTGGATTCCTCGTTTGAAAACGCCGGCTCATCAACCCTACAACGACTGCTGGGCAATGCAGGACATTCCATCCACTTTGAAGCATCTTCTACGACAGTAGACTCTGTCGAAGATTGGTCGGATATGCTGGAGTCGCCAGTGCCGGAGGATGAACAGTCTGTATTTACGTTTAGTGAGGTGGCTGCAGGCTCTCTGATATTGGAGTACATACGAGGCAGATTGCTTGACACGAGCATAAAGCTACAGCCTCCTGTCAGACGGTCGCCCGATGAATACATGGTCGTTGACAAGCAGAGTCTGCGTGGACTTGAGATACGTCAGACCCTTAAGGATGGATTGACACAGGGCAGTCTCTTGCAAACGATGCGAAGGACCGTCACGAAGAGCGGAGCTCGATTACTCAGCCAGCGTCTTGTATCGCCTTCGCTGTCTCTGACAACTATCAACGATCGCTTGGATCTGGTCCAAGAATTCCGCTACAGAGATGCACTCAGAGAAAACGTGCAAGGGCTCTTGCGCAAAACATCCGACACATTTCGACTGCTGCAGCGCTTTTCGATTGGCAAAGGCGATGCTGATGACATGATCGGACTCGCTAAAACGATAGCTGTCATGCAACAGACAACGGAAGTCCTCCACGACCATATACTGTCAAGTGATGAGGCCGACCCGTCACTCTTGGGTACGGAGCAAAAGACCTCTGGGCCACTTTTGGAGCTGACCTGCTTCTGGAACATACTCGAGAGATTCGATCTCACCGGGCCAATGGAAGTTGCTAACAGTATCCTGACCATCATCGACGAAGAAGGTCTATCGCGAAAGCACCAAGCTGAAGTCGAGCAAACAGCCGAATCGGAGCAGATGATGGAGGACGTCGAGAGCGCAGATGCATCTGGTGAAGCGCCTCCCAAGCTGTCTCGACGAGCATCGAAACAAGCCAGTGCCGCTTCTGGTCTTGCGTTGGGTAATGGCGAGCAAGACATTTGGATCATGCGTAAACAAGCATCGCCTACTTTGTCCAAAGCCCACAAAGATCTTGAAAAGCTGCTTCTTGAGAAACACGAACTCGCCCTCAAGCTCCGCAAGGAAACCGAATCCGAAAGCCTCACGCTCAAATGGAGCGCTCAACTCGGCCACTTCTGCCACCTCAAAGGCAAAGACGCTAAAGGCCACATCGAATCCCTCCCTGGCGCCCGCAGTATAGGATCTACAAAGTCCACCCGCACCTTCCACTACCCGGAATGGACCCATCTAGGCGTCAGCATCGACACCGCCAAGCTGCGCATCCGCACCGAAGAAGAACGCGTCTTTAACAAACTCCGCGGTCACATCCTGGAGAACCTCATGCGCCTGCGCCGCAACGCCGCCGTTCTCGACGAGCTCGACGTCGCATGCTCCAGCGCGCTCGTAGCAAAAGAACGCAACCTCATCCGACCCATATTGAACACCAGCACCGCGCACAAAATCGTCGGCGGCCGCCACCCGACTGTCGACGTCGGCCTCGCAGATTCAGGCCGCCAGTTCACGCCCAATGACTGCTTCGTTGGCGACGCCGGCGAGTCCATCTACCTCATCACCGGGCCTAACATGGCTGGCAAGAGCACCTACCTGCGTCAAAACGCTCTCATCACCATCCTCGCGCAGACGGGAAGTTTCGTGCCCGCCGACTACGCGGAACTCGGCCTCGTCGACCAAGTCTTCTCGCGCGTCGGGTCGGCAGATAATCTTTACCAGGACCAATCGACGTTCATGGTCGAGATGCTCGAAACAGCTGAGATTCTCAAACGCGCCACGGCCCGCTCGTTCGTGATCATGGATGAAATCGGCCGCGGCACGACGCCTGAAGATGGCCTCGCAGTAGGCTATGCATGCTTGCACCATTTGCAGAGGGTGAACGAGTGTCGGGCTTTGTTTGCGACGCATTTCCATGCTTTGGCGGATATGACGCCGGATTTCGAGGGAGTGGGCAGGTATTGTACGGATGTGGCGGAGGAAGGGGATGGGAGCTGGGCGTATGTGCATAAGTTGAGGAAAGGGGTGAATCGGAAGAGTCATGCGCTCAAAGTCGCGAGATTGGCTGGGTTGCCGGAGGGGGCGATTGAGGTTGCGGGAGATGTATTGAGGGAATTGGAGGTGAAGAGGCTGGCTGGGAAGGGTTAGGCGGGAGAGTGAGGTGGTCTGCTGGTGGGAGGATTTGTGTGTATTTATATGTATTATAGTATAGCTTGAGCATGTCTCGAGAACGATCTGTATAGTATTCGGAATTTATATAATATGTACACTCATCGAGAGGGCCTTTGTACAGGCGAAATAAAAACCTGCGTACATAATCGTTGGCCCTAAGTCTGCGCATGGCATCTCCGTGGGGACTGCAATTGTCACTTCAACTGAGGCTGAAGGCACGAACTTACCAAAACCTGCGGGTTTGTCTCAGTGACCTCTACGATCTCAATAAAATTCATTTCGAAAGCAATTACCTGTATCTGCCGATACTATCACAATACGATATCGAGACATGGGCAGACTTTTGAGCTAGTACTATACGACTACTCACAAGTCTGCGCAGTGCAACGTCGCTGTTGTGGGCAAATCCATCAAGTGGTACTCGGTGTCTCGACACGAAACCTGAAGCATTGTGTTTCCTGGAAGGTGTAAGGTATCTTCAATCGATCTATCCCATCTGTGATCATTACTAGAATTGAAGGCCGAATGAAATGGTAAGCTTTGCTAGGACGCCTAAGGCGGTATCGTCTCTAGCCATTCATACAGTCGGCCACAAGGGGACGAGAGGTTCCGGCTGATGGGACGAATAATGAGATGAAGTTCCTGCGAGGACCAACAGCAAGTCCGCGTGCTCAAGCTGACAATCGTGACACTCCACGAACAGTCCTTGAGCTATTGGAATATTGCTTGATCGACATAAGTCGCGCCCTGGAGCTCGCAGGAGACAGGCATCTTTTCTTGCTCAGTATGTGGAATGTCTACTTGAAGGCCTGGTGAGGCAAATCTACCTCCTGCTCCTTACCTTCAGAGAGACTTCCGATGAAGAAAACTTGACCCTTGGTTCTGTTACGGACGCAGGAAACGATGTATCTTTACTACATGTTGCATCCATCCTCGTGCACCTGTCATGTAGTCTGGCTCTCTGGCTATGATGATTTTCAGCGCTACTCAGCGGCATCACACCCGAGAGCAGATTGGCGACTTGCTAGCTCAGCACTTGGCCGAATGCGCGCAATACAGCTTCTTGACTAGAGGACGAGCGTGGCGCTCGACCTGCACTCTGGCCAGGAGAATGGCCGCCGACCGTTGTGCGGTTCGTCCCCTTGATCCCGGAGCTCAACGTTGAGGGCGAGACATGCAGAAGCCGCAAGATCGCGCCGGGACGCTGGGTAGGAGGTCTTGATACTCGATCGATCATGTAGAATGACAACGGAATAATAAATGCTACCAGACACAAGATATCAGCCACTGCTTTGCAGTCTAGGCAGTCTCCACTCGAGGATGAAATGCAGTTTTAATGCCGGGCCCGGCCAAGCTGTGAGGCTGGTAGTGCCTCTTGAGTGCGCGCTAGCCGTCGATCACGCCGCGGCGCTCCAATCAAGGTGCGTCTACTCTGCGGCCTCCCACATGAAACAGGGAGAGCAGACGCCTGGGCCAGCATTATTTGAGCACGAGAGTGAAGCGAGATGACCGACTGCCATACCACCTGCTAACGCAGATCTGTTCCTTTCCTTACTGACCTCACTGCCACGAGAGACGACCGCCACGAGACTTCCCCGTCGTTCTGGAAGCGACTAATAATATCAACGTCCGACCACACCTGCGCGCAACCAGCCACGCACCACCGCACCACCCACCCGTGCATTCGGCCTCCCTGCGACGCTCGTGCGACTACCACCGTTGCAGCCACCTTACTCGACTACGACTGTCCCGATATACGCACGTTCGGGTCTCAGTTTGGGCGCACATTGCTCAGCACAACGGCAGCGCATACACTAGTCTGGCCTCGACATGGCTGGAGGCAGGCCTAACCTGGTGCGCGCCGACACCATCGACCTGCAGGATCAGGACGCGCCCACCGCCGCCGAACACCACAAGCATATCGAAGCTGACAGCATTGCGCCTCACCAGGCTGCGCAATACCAACACGTCCAGGAAGAACGCCGATCAGAAGAAGAGACATTGGCAGACGCTTGGAATATGGCAGGCCAGCACGGAAAGAATCAAGATGCCAATGCCAACGGCAAGGCAGAAGGCGAGGCTGAGAAGAAGGTGGACCGAACAGAGGCGGCCAATGGTGAGGCCGAGGACGGAAGCGACGATGAGGACGACGACGATGATATGATGGACCGAATGTCGTCGAGTCCCAGTATTGGAGATGGTGCGTTCTCACGAATTTCTTCTACAGTTGCAACCCCGATGTCCCAGGAAGGACATGGTACACCTCAACATGCCGAATATGAGAGGGCGACTTTCAACCAGTCGCCCATACCGATCTTGGACTCTTCACCGTTTATTGAGGTACCGCGCCATATGCCGTTGCGATTCGGAATGCCTACTTCGCGGTATGCGGCCTCACCACAACCAGCGGTGGAGGAGATGATGTCTCCGTCCATACACACCCCAGAAAGCTCTCCTTTGGTTACCACAGCAGTCTTTGGTAAATTCTATAGTGCATCGTCTCAACATCATCGTCTTCATGGTAGGTATGGATCTAGAACTGGACCTGGACTCGAACCCGACTCGGTGCCAGCGGACGACGAAGGCTTCAGCGAGGATGGACCAGACCTCGGAAAGGGCTTATCAGAAGTTCTGGAGAAATGCGATCATGAGGGGTACGGAGAGCAAGGGCATCTTGCTGCAAGATCTCAAATACCTGGAAATGCATTTTCTCAGCAACATGGCGGACGACTGTCTCGCGCAGAAATGCGCCCCGACTCGGCCTTTCCTGACGATGACTTCCAAGATCTCCAACCCACTCCTCTCGTCATGGACGAGATTCTTCTGAACCCACGACTATCACTTGTCCCTTGTGACGATGAATGGATATCTGACTCTTCCGAGGACTTTGACGAACAGGACTACAAAGACGATGATGAAGACGCTTTCCTTAATCTTGATGACCGCTTTATTGATTCTGGTTGGGGAGGCGAATGCTTACGTGATACAGAGGACATCGATTTCGAATTCGTTTATGCCTTACATACCTTCGTTGCGACCGTGGAGGGACAAGCCAACGCCACTAAGGGTGATACGATGGTGCTTCTTGATGATAGCAACTCGTACTGGTGGCTTGTGAGAGTTGTGAAAGACAGTAGCATTGGTGAGTAAGACATGTAGTTCACCAAAAGACCGCACACTAACCAGGTCACACTAGGCTACTTACCCGCAGAGCACATTGAGACCCCAACAGAACGTCTGGCACGGCTGAATAAACACCGCAACATTGACGTACGTTTGCTGCCTTCCACGAGGACCGCAGAAATTATGCTGACCCAACACAGCTTTCACAAACTATGCTCGGTGACAACCCAGAGAAGACAAGAAATCCGCTCAAAAAAGCCATGCGCCGTCGAACCGCGAAGACAGTACAGTTTGCTGCTCCAACATATGTCGAGGCTTCCGACTACGACTATTCGAGCGATGAAGAAGATGGCATGATCGATCCTTACAGCAGTGCTATAGATCCCCAGAACGACCAAACGTCCGAGCGCGGTCAGCCAGCAGAGGTTGAAGAGCGCAATGCACCAGAAGAAGCCAATGTGCATGCTACCCGCCGCTTCAGCGGAGAGTCATTCAATGGTGGCAAGCAATCTCTTGACTCAACAGGGAAAGTCAGCTTGGACAGTAAGCGATCATCTGTCGACGATCCGCAACTCAGCCCGAAGCTTGTCGACCGGTCAGAAGCAGCACCGCTCAAATCACGAAAAGGCACACCTCGCAATGCAGATTCTTTCCTCAAGGACGAGAGTATCGAGACGAGGAAGATTTCACTCACGCCTGGATTACTACGTGATGACTCTGTGTCAAAGGCCAGCTCCACCGAAAGTGCCCGTACCAACAGCTTCGAAAACCTGGTCAAGACGCCCTCCCCACAAGAAGAACGCAAAAGGGACAGCAAGGAGAAGAAGAAAGACAAGAAGCCTGATAAGAAGCAAGGTGGTATGCTCTCAGGACTCTTCAAGAGCAAGAAGAAGGATAAGAAGTCTGCTGGCAGAGACGAAGGTGAATTGAGTGACATGGAGAAGGTCTCTGGTGAGATGTCACGTGCCTCGCCTCAGAACAGCACCGCGGCTGGCGCCGGTAACGTATCACCTGTGGACCGCATGATCTCAGGACCAATGTCTGCAGATAATAGAGCTCAGGCAAGAGCCAAGCTGCAAAAGGCACCACCTCCTGAAAACTCAAGGGTCATGAGCCCTATTGAGGAACCAGCGCCGCAGCCACAACAGCAGTACTATCAACCACCGGGGGCATTTATTGCAGAGCTGGAGGGAGACAACGCTGCATATGAGATGGCTACGGGTCAGGAAGAGCACATGGCTATCCATCAGCCAGAGCCTGAGCCTGAGCCTCCTGTACAGGAGAAGACCAGCTCACTTGCTCCTATCGCCAATATGCTCAGATCAGGCAGCACGAGTGGAGAGCCCAAGCCGAAGAAGGCCAAACGTTCAAAACAACGTGTGGAGCTTGATGACTTCGACGAGCCTGAAGAAGAAGAGCAAGGGCCGAACCCATTCCTCGAGCAAGAACAGCGCTCGCGCGAGAACAGTGGAGAATCTGACCGCTTATCTGCAAGCCCTGTTGAGATCCTCTCTCCAGGCTTGGGCACTTTCATGCACGGCACCGAGAGCATCCACATACCTCAAATGAACGTTGACGACAGCGACGATGATGACGACGACGAAGACGAAGATGACAACGAAGAAGTCGAAGAGATCTCCGCCAAAACCAGCAGCGACAGCCACTCCACCTCCACAGACCCAAGCTTCATCGAGAAGCCTACCGAAGCCACAGCTCCCACAACAGCAACTCGAGACCTTTCCTCATCCGCCTCAGACCACACTCCAAAGGCGCAAACCCCTCAACCGCCGCTCCTCACAACCTCGACCACCAAACCCGCCTCGCCGACCAACGGCACTCCAGCCTACGACACCCCACCCCTCTCCTCTTCTACCGCCACCGACGACGAAGAAGGCCTCTCTTCGACAGCCACAGCCGAAACTCCAATTTCTTCCTCCCCTCAGCAGCCCACAATCACAACTCCCCGCCAGCAGCAATCAGAATGGGACGATGCCAACTTGCGCGCTTGGTTCGATGCCGACGACGTCAAGGATATGCTGGCGATTATTCACAACACCAAAGCTGACGTCGGCGAAGCCGAGGCTGGTGAGCACCCTTCCATGCGAGGCTTGTATGCTGAAGAGAAGAAGGGCATTGAAGGCATGATGGGCGAATTGGACGGCTTATTGGGTGGCTTGTTGCAGAGGAAGGGCGTGGTGTTCTCTTGAATTTAACGACAAAGAGGAGCGGCGGTCGGATGGCACTTCCGTCCGCCCATCTACATGGTTCCCATTTGAGTATTCCTTTTGCCCCTCTCAGACCCTCGGAGCTCCCCGCACCGTCGCTCGTTACCGGTCCTTCCAAACCTTCGGCCGCTTCTTCCACTTTGCATCATCGGCGCAACGAACAAAAGACCAAACACGATACGATTAGGAACGGAAAATTGTTGCCTTATACCCTTCTTGATAGGCTGGAGGGAAACGTATATAGAAAGAAACTTGTATTTCGATGGCTTTTTTCTGCTACAAAGAAAGTGAGAGTCCATGGTTACAGCATTTTGTGCGTCGTGTTATTGTTGTTGTGTAAACTATGTGCAATCACACGGATTGGGGTTTTTTGGTTATGGTAGGCATTTCTCTTGTGCTTGTCTGACTAATTACGCACATTGAAGCCATCGCTGTTCCATCCATCCGTGTAATCCCACAAGCAATCCTTGTTGGCTTCTTGCATCTCAGCCGGTGGCTTGAAGACACGCATTGCTAGCTCGTATCCCCGAGCTAGTCTCGTTCAATGGGAAGAAAAAGAAAAAGCCAAAAAGCAAACACCGTTGGTCGTGAAAAGAGCCCGGCCAGACCAGTTCACGCGATGAGGCGGACTGGCCAGCCAGGCATGAGGTTCAATCAGTAGGATTTCGTCATTCATCGAAACTCTCAGAGAGCTTTCGCAGCACCAGGGCTGATCAGAGATGTGCTGATGTCATCATTTAGAGCCCCATGGTCTTGATCCGCTCGTTGAATTTGGCGGACTCTTCAGGTGTCATCTTCGCCATGACCGAGGCATGGAACGAGGTGTTGCTCCCGCGTCCAGGAAGCTTCCAAGAAGGATCTTTCTGGGCGAATGCACCAGGTCTGAAGCTTGGAGCATCTGGGCTCATAGGCTTGGATCTCACGGGACTCACTGGGCTGACGGGACTGACGGTTCCGTCGTTGACAGGCGAGATCATGGGCGAGACCAGGGGCCTCTGGCTAGCGGAAGCGATGTTGAGGCTCGGAGTCTGCGATGCAGCCGCAAAAGTGACGTTCTTAGATTTGCCGGGCGACGACTTCTCGGTGGAAGGGGCGGGATCATCTGCCTGGACTTTCTTTATAGCGGACCTTCCAGGTGAGGATTTCTCAGTAGGGGCAACCGAATCAGCTGTCTCGACCTTCTTGATCGCACTCCTGCGAGCGACCCTGCCAGTGTTGGCAGATTCAGATGCTTTGTTGATGCCAGAAGGAGACGTGATGCGATAAGTGACATTTGGACCTGAAGGTGCAAGGTTGGCACGTGGGACTGCGCTCGGTTCGTTGGACAAGGCGGGTCTGGAAGCTGCGCTCGCAATGTAGTTGCCCGTAGGCACACTGCTTGTCAGCATACTCTTGATGTCACCGACAGAAGAGAGCAAGGGTGAAGGTACAGGTTTCCCCAACTTGGCCTGCACCTGCTTGGCCTGTGGCGGTCTGTTCTCATCTGGCGACTTCATATCCTGGAATACGCTCGTGAACTCTCCAAAGGAGCGCTTGTTTGTTGAAGCGGAGAATGGCATTTCCTGCTTCGGCTCCAACCTGTCGCCCTTAGGCGGCAATAGGCTGAATCCTCCCAAATTGCTTGGACCCGAGGCGACGGTATCCTGTTTGGGCTTCAGGGGATTTGTCAAAGTCGCCTGGTCGGCAGTCTGCTTGACCGCGATCGGTCCCTTTCCAGCGTGTTCAATTTTTAGAGTGCGACCAGCACCCTCAAGCGCACCGCCCAAAGTCCCAACATCGACGTTGTGCAAAAACGATTCCTTTGTGTCTTCTTTGGTTGCAGCAATCTGACTGTCTTTGAAAATTGGAGGATCGGTCCACTTCTTTGCCTTTCCTTTTCCCTTGGTCTTTGAGGCCGACTGACCAGCGGCATCCGGAGTTTCGAAGACACTATTACCAGCAGCGTCCCAGAGAGAAAGCACAGGAGGATTGGTTCCCTGAGAAGTCGCTGCTTTTGGCCAAAGATCTCTTTGAGTAGGTGCAGGCTCGGTCTTTCCGGACTTGGTAGTCGATGTGGTAACAGGAAAACTGGTAGCTGATGGGACGGGCGGAAGTGGCTGCTCGAGCAAAGCGTCAGTGGGAAGTTCATCCGCGCAAATCAACAAGAGCCAGAACCTTACCTTCTGTGAGGCCTCGAGGCCGGCTTTCGGGAGACGAACGATACTCTCAGTCGGGTTTGAGGAGGAGCTGGCCACATCGCCATCTTTCGTTGTCGTGGATCCATTGTTAGGCGGACTGGATGGCGCACTGTCAGCCGCGATTTCCGATGGTGTCGCACCTTGAGATCGAACAGATCTGTGAGGTACGAGCGCCTGTCCTTTGGGAATTCTGATGATGATTGTCTTGCCATACCTGGTTTTAACTTCGAGATCCAGTGCCATCTTCGGCGGTTCAGGTACCACGTTCCTCTGTGCAGTGAGGGCACGTACGAGGTCTTCCAGCTTCGAGACACGGCCTTTGACCTTGTCGAGGTCATCAACGACGGCCAAGTGGTCGTCCCTGAGTTGCTGAACTTCCTTTTTCAAGTCCATTTTTGTGTGGTGGACTTGTTGCGCAGTGAGAATAGCTGTCAATGCGACTTGGTCCTCGGTTGAAATGGCTTCCTGCTCAAGCTCATTCATGAGCCAAGCGGACCGCTTGATGACAGCTTTGGGATCGGTGTCAGAAGGAGTGAAAGACTCGAGAGCTGCTTGAACGGAGCGGACTGAGAATGGTTAGCTCGAGTCATGTGAGACCTCACTTTCACATGCTTACCGCCAGTGAGTGAGATGGCGCGCTCGTTGTTGTGATGGCGTACACATGTCTTGATGGTACGCTCGAGTGAGTCTGTGCGAGACTGTTGAGTGGCAGTTGCTCCTCTGAGCTCTGCCAAGTCGAACATAGCAGACTGGAACAGGCGCTCATTCTCGGCACCACGATCGAGTTCATACATGGCCATCTTGTAGACGGCAGTGGCGGGAGGAAGACGGTTCTTGTTGCGGCCATTGATTTCGTGCAGCTCAGATGAGCTGTATCGGCTTTGCGCCATGTTGGGCAGTGTATTGGTGATATGGTTGAGAGCGGATGTTGTGAAGTGTAAGAGTAGGTGGGAGAAGAACGATACGAGTGGTTTGGTTGTTGTTGTCGGGTGCGTGCGTGCGGCGAGTTGAGGTCAACAAAGCAAAGTGAGCGCACATGAGGAAGGTGCACTCGATTGTTGCAAGGAAGGAGCGGAGGGAGCTGTTGAGCCACTTGAGAGTGAAAGTGCCCGAGCTGTCGAGTGGACGTCTTTGACACTACCTTGCCTATCTACAAGCATATGCTCGAAAAGGTACAGAGCAGGCGCACCGAAGAGAATCGGGTTCTCATGATCCCGTTGCGAGTTGAGAATCGCACACCTACAACGACGGTAGAGGATATATCTGGAAAGTGAAGGCAGAGATGAAGATATTGAGTTCCTACGATTGTAAACGTGCATCGGGTACGATGATATCTGAAGAGGTCTCTTGATTCTGACAAGCATGAGCCATTTACGTGAATATCGACATGAAGTATGGTAGAGGCCGATTGCAGAGGAAGCCACCTCAGATGACTGCGATCACGTGGTCAGCATGATACCTTACTTCGTGCGCCCGGTTGATTGCCTCGAGATGATGCTGCTCTTCTTCTGCCAATACTCGTTACCTCGCCATCTACATCCCTCTCCATGATCATTCCGATGAAGATGCCTACTTGTGTTTGAACGGGAGACGAAACGTGACGACGCGATGTGCCGTGATCTGTCAGGCCGCGATCTCCGGGTCAAAGGCATCGCCGTATTTCCGTCAATGGCACAGACGTGGGCAGGTGGACCTTCTGAAGCACGCTTGACGACGGTCGTCTGGTGAGCGCAAAATCACGAGCCAGACAAAGAGTCGAGCTCCCACGCTATGACACGTCGACTTCCAGAAGCGGGCAGATCAAACAATCAGATAAGACGAGATGATCTGATTAATTGCCGCATCTTGCGTGACTCGAGCTGGGCTCGGACCTCGCGACAGACAAAGCGAACAGCGCTAGGCGATACAGAGTAAGAGAAGTTGACGTTTCTCGCTTGTCTTCCAGGTTGTTGTGAGCCTCACTAGCGCCGGGTGCTTCCTTCCTGCACGCGTTCGCGTTATAATTTAACCAGGCGCGTCTGCTTCTCTCCATTGCCTCTTCCACCATTCGCATCAACCCAAGCTCTTCCTCCTCATTGCGTTGCGATACCTTCATACAACCTGCATATCACACACCAGCATCCACAATGAGCTTTGAGACCACTCCTTCAAAGAAGGTGAGCCATGACGTCGACCATTGAAAACCTCGAATCACCATAGCTAACTCGCATCCCAGGCCGCATCCGCCATTGAGAACTTCAAGATGGAGTCCCCTGTCAAGCAGCCGATCTTCAACGCACAGGCAGACAAGGAGAACATCCTTGACAGCCGTTACGAGTCCGATGAGGTAGCTATCCCCATCAAGGGCATTCCTCTTATGGATGAGGAGCCCGCAAAAGAGGCAGAGGTTGCACCCACATTCAGTGAAGAGGAGGCTTCCGAGCCCATACTGCAAGAGAACCCGAACCGTTTCGTCCTCTTCCCCATCAAGTACCACGAGGTAAGCACGCGTTCGCAAACTTCGAAGCGCGTCCATGACGCGTAAAGTGGGTACATTGGCTAACACCTTCCTCAGATCTGGCAAATGTACAAGAAGGCCGAGGCCTCCTTCTGGACAGCAGAGGAGATCGATCTCTCCAAGGACCTTCACGACTGGAACAAGCGTCTCAACGACGACGAGCGCTTCTTCATTTCCCACGTCCTTGCCTTCTTCGCCGCCTCTGATGGCATTGTCAACGAGAACCTTGTCGAGCGTTTCAGCTCTGAGGTTCAGATCCCTGAGGCTCGTTGCTTCTACGGCTTCCAGATCATGATGGAGAACATCCACTCCGAGACCTACTCCCTTCTCATCGACACCTACATCAGCGACGTCCGTCAGCGCCAGTACCTCTTCAACGCCATCGACAACATCCCCTGCATCCGCAAGAAGGCTGACTGGGCCCTGCGATGGATCAGCGATGAGAAGTCCACCTTCGCTTGCCGTCTCGTTGCCTTCGCCGCTGTTGAGGGCATCTTCTTCTCCGGCTCTTTCGCCTCCATCTTCTGGTTGAAGAAGCGTGGTCTCATGGCCGGTCTTACCTTCTCCAACGAGCTGATCTCCCGTGATGAGGGCATGCACACCGACTTCGCCTGCCTGCTCTTCTCCCAGCTCAAGCACAAGCCTGCTCCCGCCCTCGTCGAGAGCATCATCACCGAGGCCGTCAAGATCGAGCAGGAGTTCCTCTCCGATGCTCTTCCCTGCGCTCTGCTCGGCATGAACGCCACCCTCATGTGCCAGTACATCGAGTTTGTTGCTGACCGCCTGCTCCTCGCGCTCGGCAACAAGAAGTTCTACAACGCCACCAACCCCTTCGACTTCATGGAGAACATCTCGCTCGGCGGCAAGACCAACTTCTTCGAGAAGCGCGTCGGTGACTACCAGAAGGCTGGTGTCATGGAGTCGCTCAAGAAGAACCAGAAGACCGATGGCCCTGCCGCGGCTGCGCCCGTTATGAACGGTGACTTCGCCTTCGACGAGGACTTCTAGATGAGACGCGAATAATGTATGGCTAATGGGTGGTGGGCTGCTTGCTTATGTACGACACCGGCGTTTTCAAAGGGTTTGATGGTTTTACGATACCTTCGCGTCTCTTCTATAGATGCATCAACACAGGCGTTGGGTATTGAGGGTGGGATTAGGAGTTAGCACAGAATTCAACTCCAGACATATGATCATTTGTATTTCCACTTTCCTGTCTCAAGTTCATTGTTTGAAGTCTTACATCTATCCGCCGGCTGCAACGCGATCCTGCAAGTCGGCAACGGCGGCATGCATGGTCCTCGAGCTTACGGTGTCACGGCTGCGAAATAACAGCTTCATATCACGGTGACTCTCGAGTTCGAGTACATTGTACTCTTGAACATCATCAACCTGCACTCTTGTCATTTCTCGAATCATGGAACAAAGAAAAGACAAGACCTAACTTAACTTCTATTCTTGGCGACGCCGTCACATGTCTCCGCCAACGCCGCAAAGCCACGCTAGCACAGCCCTGTTGTAAGGCGGGTCTTCACGACTCCGTCCATTGTTACACCACGACTGCTGATTGCCTCTGCGATCTACTGGACAATCCCTACTCACAGCAACGATCAACATGGCACCGCTCGAGGAAATGCACACCGCTATGGTGAACCGCTCCATCCGCACCATCAAAGCCGTATGTCTCGGACGATCAACCCGCTTGCCGAAGCCACATCTAACAACATAATCCCAGGAACTCGAGTATCTCACTGATGCCGGCGTGATCTCTCCACAAAGCCTTTCAGACCTCCTCCAGCGACTCCCACAGCAAACCGCGCTCCATGCACCGATTTCCGTGGGCGCAGTGCCTACTGCCCCGTCACAAGCCGGCACCGTGCAGCCTCCTACATCCGCCATGAACAACATGAACCTCCAGAACAACGGCTACAACCAGAACAATGGATATGGCGCGGCAGATGAGAAGAGGGACAACTCCTACTACCAGCCCCAAGCCGCTGCCACACCACAGCCTCCGCCTGCTTACGGCGCTCCCCCTGGACCTCCACCGCAAGCAAACTACCCTCCTCTTGCCCACGCCACTGCTCTCTACGCTTACAACTCTACCGACGCTGGGGACCTTGCGCTTCAGCCCAACGATCAGATTACTGTCACCGAGTACATGAACGCCGAATGGTGGAAGGGTCGCTCGGCACGCACAGGCCAGGAGGGTATCTTCCCGCGCTCATATGTCAAGGCTGACGAGAAGTCGGCACCATCCAGCACTACTAACAACTATGGCAATGCTCCGCTTGAAGTCTCTGGTACGTTGTGAAATATCAGTCCTTCAGGTGTTGCTCCAGCTAACATTATTTACTAGGCATGGGCAATGGTGAAGGCAAGGCTCCCAGCAAATTCGAGGAGAACGGCAAGAAGTTTGGCAAGAAGCTTGGTAATGCTACAATCTTCGGTGCCGGTGCTACTATTGGCGGCAACCTTGTCAACAGCATTTTCTAGGCTTGTTGCGTTTCTGATCATCATTTGCGAGTTTGGCGTTTTGGTTTGGTTTACATTGGACATACTGGAGTCTCTAAAATACAACAGATTGACATTGAAGGTCTCAATTCGATGAAGACTATCTTTCAATGTCATTCACAGGCCTTTTCGTTTTTGTCGACATTGACTTGTCCTTGCTGAGGACAATGACGCTAACGTTCAAGCAGTGAAGACACGTTCTAAGCAGCCTATTGTTGAGGGCAACGCCACTTGAGCTTGATACTCATTAACTGCTGCCTATTGACAATCGGGTACAATAGTTGATATATGACGCGTTCCCGTCACCTTCAACAAGTTATACAGAAGTTAAGCAATCGATCTCTTCAAGTGGGGCCGACGACACTCGTTAGCAAATAAAATGGGCATCCCGACCTGGTGTCGCAGTCTGCCACCCATCGTTCTTTTATCGCCATTCAACCTCGAATTTTCGAGTTTGTACTACAACGAGCCCCCAAAAGTTGTCAACATGTCGGCTCTCCCGGACTTCACGATCGAGTCCATGAACCAAGTCGACACCCCGAGAAGAGCCTCGTCGTCGTTCATCGATGCGAGCCGTTACAACTCCTATGCATCCAAAAGACACTCTACGCCATCGGAACTGCCACCGAGAGAGAAGAAGCGACGCTCCTGGCTGCTGAACTACACCATGGAACGTCCAGGTCGCAGGCGATCGATATTCCATGAGCACGACTCTCCTTTGGACGCGAACGGCCGCGCCGAGCATGACTTCGAAGACATTCCTCTCGAAGACAATTTCACCCGGCCAAATGAAAGAAATGCAGATGCTATCCCAAACCCAACTCGCCGTGCCATCCGCGACAGCTTCCAGCGCTTCTCCAATCGCATCTCCCTGACACCAAGCGACATACCATACCCGACACCACTGTTCCATCGCGAAAACTCCCTTGAGAACACCGAAGATGCATACCTAGCACGCACAATTCTTGGTGTCCGCCCCAAAACCCCGCCACCAGTCCCTCCTAAAGATGATCCGATCAGGCCTTCAGGTACATCGACTGCATCATCTCTCCCGTCGCACAACAAAGGCCTGCCCGACCGTCCTCTACCTCCGTTGAACGGCCGTACGGCTTGGTTTCACGCCCTTGCCGCGATTTTGGTAGTCGGAAACTGCTGGGGCATCAGCAACGCCTTCGGTCTGTTCGAAGCGTATTACACCCGCAACTATCTCCCCGGCACATCGCCATCCACCATCGCCTGGATCGGTAGCACACAGCTTGCGCTCGTCTTCGGACTCGGTGTTCCAGTCGGTCGTCTGGTAGACTTAGGCCTCTTCCGCGCCATGTTTCACGGCGGAACCTTCCTGATGATTCTCGGTCTGTTTGCAAGCAGCGTGTGCACTGCTTTCTGGAGCCTGTGGCTGACTCAGGGCCTGGTCACGGGTCTTGGGATGGGCATGGTGTTCTGCTCTGGCATTCTGGCTCTCATGAGCTGGTTCGACGAGCGCAAGATGGGAGTTGCCATGGGCCTTGGAGCTGCTGGAAGCCGCATTGGAGGAATCGTATACGTCTTGATCGCCAGACATTTCCTCGTCACCAACGGCTTCGCGACCACTATGCAGATCCTAGGCGGCGTAGCAGCAGTCTCCATGATCCCTCCGAACCTCATCTTCCGCATGCGCCACCAGCGGGACCTCACTCGCCGCCACGCCAAGAACAAAGCTAGAGCATCTCTCAGCATCAGAACCTTCACTTCCCCAGCCTACGTCTTCGCAGCCCTAGGAATGTTCCTGACCTTTCTCGGAGTCTACTTCGGCTTCGTCTACATTGTCTCCTTCGGCTCCGCTGTGCTCAAGCTCTCCGACACGGCTTCCACAAATCTGCTGATCTTCATGCTCGTCGCCAACTTGCCGGGCCGTTTCCTCCCAGCCCTCATATCAGACAAATGCATCGGGCCTCTAAACACCATCATCCCCGCGGCTTTCCTTTCGAGCGCCGTCATCTGGCTTTGGACCGCAAGTTCCACGCATCCCAGCCAGGCAAGTCTAACAGTCATAGCTTGCTTCTATGGCTTCGTCAGTGCAGGCGTACAGGTGCTCTATGCGCCAACGGTGTACGCGTTCTGTCTTGAAGAGAACACATCGGCTGAAGGTGGTACGGCAGAGCTGGCTACGGACAAGATGGGCGTCAAAGCCGGAGGCATCTTCTCGTGCATCGGACTCGCTTGTCTGATTGGGACGCCTATCGGAGGCGCTCTGATAAGTCACAGGGTGGACAGGGGCATGGACCAGCCGTACTTGTGGGCACAAATCTTTGCTGGGGCGTGTTTGCTTGTTGGAGGAGGGTTTCTGTTGATGAGTCGTGTGGCGAAGATTGGATGGGCGGCGAAGAGGGCGTAGGCGCGCGCTATGTCATGGTGTGTTTGGTGACCTTTGGGTCGGGATTTTGTTTCGATTGTGCATACTGCATTGGAGTCCATTGGAGTTTATTGTTTCTGCGGGTTGATGGATTGTTTTACAAATTGGCAAGTCAAATGGGTTTGACTTGAAAGACTTGGTATGTGTGGGCTGATGAAGTGTGACGGTCGAGGCCACCATACATTTCGCGATAAGATAGCATCCTGACAGCACGACGTTCTTGAACGCAGTAATCTGATCAAGCCGGACAACAGTAGTGCACCAATTACTTTTTATACCCCGATACCTCTTCCTGACCCAACAGAAGGACACTCGTTGATCTTCTACTGGAAGCGAAGCAAAGTGGCGACAGAGCGTGAATCACAATCATACTGTAGAAACCTATCTTCTAACAAAGACCACAATCAATCTTTCCCTACAATACTCCCCTACCAAAGACCCCATGCAGTCCATCTTTTTCAAGGATACTCAAACAACGCCACCGTCTGACAGAAGTTGTTCAAATTTGCCCGTCCCGGCACCAAACTGACCCCATCCACTTCAACCATGTTCTCCACTGCGATAGTGTTCAGTCCGAACAAGTAAATCGCCTGGCTCTGCTCGATCGACACCATGAACTGCTGGCAGTTGCCCGTCACAATGCAGCCAACGTCGTAGTTGTTGAAGAAGCTGTACAACCCTGCGCCGTAGTTGTAGATGTAGGTGCTGTTCTTGATTACCAGACCGTAGGTTTTGGCGCAGGTTGGCAGGAAGCAGTTGGCGAATTGGGGGTCGTAGTAGTCTTCGCGGGGTTGGAAGGAGGCAAGGGCGTTGGGGTTGTTTTGCATGTAGCTTTTCTGAATATTAGCTCGGGATTTATCTTGAGGATGCGTGGGGGTGCTTTGTTCAAGAGCAGACTTACGCAGTTTCATGCTGGATGACTCCGATGAAAATATTCTTTGCATTGGCGAAGTTGTAATTATACAACATGGAGTGCTCGAACGAGCTGCCGTAGATCCACACGGGGCCCTGAGACTCGACCAGCAGACCTCGTCCGTTGTAGATATCGATCTGGTTGTGGTCGTCGAGATCCATCTCGTGATCTGCCACCCAGCCCCAGTTGTTCGACATGAACAACGAGGCCGTCTTGGTGATGTGTAACAGCAAGAAAGCGCAATAGCACTGCGGGTTAGCACCGTGTGCTCTGGCTGGCGTCTTCGCGCAGTTGCTGGATTGCAGCAGTGTGCCGTTCGTGCCGCCAATACGGAAATGTGTATCCCACATGCCTGCAGCGCCAGGCGCTGTTTGAGCGAGGTTCCATTCTATGATGATTGCACCAGGAGTCGGGCCACGGGTCTCGAACAAGATATCGGTAATCTCAACAGCGCCCACATCGCCGGGCTGGCCGACACGGAAAGCGACCTTTGGGTTGTCGATATCTCCGAAGTTGCCGGTGTCCTGCACCATGAAGACAGGCCAGAACTCTCCCGTGATCTTGATGTTGATCGGACATTCGATCGTATCTGTGATAATGTAGTATCCGTGGTCGAAGTACGCGATCTCGTCTAATTGGATGGAGTTCAAGAACCTTTGCACGCAATCGGTCTGGTCGGTGAAGCCGTCGCCAGAGCAGCCGAAGTCCATTGCAGACTTGAACTTCTCAACAGGCACACCTTCGTATTGGGGCTTGCTTCGAACGAAGTATCGATTGCGGGCGTCGAGTAGGGGTGCAGGTCTAGGGACTGCTCCAGCAAGTTGCTGCACTCTGCCTGATCTGGCGACAGGTCCGTAACATGTGAGGTTGTTTTCTCCCTGGTATGAGCTCTCATATGCAGTATATACTCTACCCTGCAGATAGTGGTCGATAACCCGGTTTCCTGGCACGATGACGGTCAGATTGGGGAAAGAGATGGCTGGGTCGGTATTGACGAATTCCACGTTTTCCAGAACGAGAGAGCCGGCACTAGTGGGCGTACTCTTATCATTGAACGAGGTGAGGATTCCGACTTGGGCGTTTGTTATCCTGGTGTCTATCATAACGATCGATCCAGTGGCTGGAATGTCGCCACCTTGGGTCATGTCGAATCCTACCTGGCAATCGATGATCTCAATATCCTTGTACAGGAAAACCCAGCTCCAATTCTGGAAAATGGCGGTGGCGCAGCGGTGGAACGTTGCGTTGACGATGGTGAACTGCTGGTTACCAGAGAAGAGACCAACAGCACCATCGTAGAAGACGAGATCTTCTAGCCAACCACCGGAGCCATTGTCCATGAAGATACCCTTTTGCTGACTGCCATCACCCAGGGTGGAAGGGGCCATCAGGAAGACGATGTTCTGCAGACTGGTCGCTTGTGCTACTTGCCAATGGATTCCACTGACCACTCGATTGGGTGGCACATCTCTGATGTCGATGATGAAATTTTTGACCTGCCTCCACATATTGTTCTGGTTTGCGTACCAGTTGAACCCGTAGGGCAAATAGACGTTGGAATCAAGCACACCGATATCGTTGAAGGTAGGGGCTGCCTTGATGGTAGGCAAATTGTTCCGGTCTCCCCAAAACGCCGTGTTGTACCACATAATGACACGTTCCGATACCAAGTACGTTCCAGCAGGGAAGTATACAATGGCAGATTCGGATAGTCGGCTGTCACAACCAAGACCGCACCTGTTGCCAGTATTACCAGCAAGATTGAGAGCTGCAGCATCGTCTGTCACGCCGTCTCCTACTGCTCCAAAGTCCTTTACATTTCTCCATACCACAAAGTTCGTCTGATTGCCGTAAGGTGTCTTTCCCTGTCGCTTGATTTGCGATACCCAGTAGGGCAGTCCAGAACCATAGCGTTTCTGGTGTTGGTGCGTCTCCGGAGGGGCTTCCTCGAGTTCTGGGATTATCTCGGCTTGTGGACCAACCAAAAGCGACGAGTCTCTCACGTTCAGGTCGAATTCTGATATCATGTGATCTTCTAGAGATCCGGATCCGAGATTGATTCCGTCAAATGCGATGACGGATGTAGCTAGCATAAGCAGAAGTGTGATTGTCGCAATTGCGCCACGAAGGAGAGCCGGTGGAGCCATGTCAGGTCGTGTCTCTGCTCAAGAGAGCGACGCTAGTTGGAAGTATTCGTGGTGCTCTGGGTAAGTTCGGTGACCGCAACAAGAATAAATAGAGATTGTCGCCCGCTCAAGATGACAGAGTCGAGCAAAGTAGACCGCGGGCGTGGAAATGTGGTGTGCCGACGCGTCTGCCAGCCATGTTGCCATAGCTGGCGTGGAATGTGAGCGTAAAATGTCCAAGGACGATTTATTATGCAAGGGACACCTTGAGACTTGGCTTAGCATTAGCACAGTATTCATCGTACTCGTGTTTCTCTGTTCAAACCTGTGTATGCAATGGTGTGAACGTGGTCGACTGTCAAAGCTACTTCGAGTCGGATTCATCCGCCCATTGGCCCTATCGCTCCATTGCCACATGCGCGAGATACATGATGTGCGGTCTTATGCTTTGCACAATCTGTGAGTGACAATTTCAACAGGGAGGCTGGCTCTTTGGCGTCTCTTCGAAGCATACCGCATCCCAACCGATCCCACAATGTCACATATGGCCCTGCCACTCAGCTCCAATGATACGTTCTTGTTACCTGCGAGCTTAGGAGATTCATTTCTTGTGCAGAATCTTCAAGATTAAACGCACAGGAAGCCACATTGGCGACTTCCGATGGCTGTAGCATATCGAGCAGAAGTCACTGCAACAAGGGGGCACCAAATCATGTGCGACCCGTACGTCAGTGCGAAGCCTGAGCGACAACGGGGAACCAAGCCGCCGCTTCAGCAATCAACAAGTCTTGCCTGCTTTTGAAACGACCACTGCACATTCGATCTGTGTCAGCTGTCATCAATAATCGCCCCAAGTCGGACTCGATCACTCGCACCAAAGGCGGCCATCGCGGCGACCATCCAACATGGCCACCATTCCGCAACCCCTCTCGTACGCTGCTGTTGCCCGTACGGCACACGACCAGGCCCAGGATCAACAGGTAAATTTCCCATGCCGGAGACCAAGGGACTCAAGCTGACAATACTTACATAGATTACTCAAAGCTACAGCACTTCCATGCGTGCCACGCTGGCTTTCAACCCGCGCCCTGACGCCGTGTTGAATGCAGCTGAACAGGCTTGGAAGAGCTTCTACAGCATGCGAATGGAGAAGCATCAGAACATCAGTACCTTCTCCCACAGCGTTCAAGTCGCAAGCCAGAAGATCAACGATGCAAACAGGCGCTACGCCGCTAAGACGGTAGTTTGCACCGAACAAGTTGCAGTGGCCAAGTTGCTGCACAGTCTGACTCCAGCATTCGACCCCATCAAGATCCAGTACGATACCCACGTTCGGAATAAGACGACGCCCTCCTGGAAGCGGGCTCTCGATATGCTGCTGAGGTTCGAAAGTCGACTGGTAGCCAAAGCAGGCAAGCTGTTCCCGTTCATGGACCTGCCTAAGGAGCTGCGTGAAACCGTCTACCCGTTTCTGTTCACGTACCGCGTCGAAGCCATGTTGCCCACATATACTCCAGGAGTCGACCCTGACTTTGTACCTGCTTTGGCGCAACTGGGCAACCAGATGCTGCGCCTTGAATGTCTCCTCGCTATGCTAAGACGCGCAGCATTCAGGGTAACCAGCATTGAGGACGCCAGTAATATGAAGCTCTGGCTTGCGAGTATCAATCTTACCCCTTTGGAGAGACTCCATGGGAGCACTGCTTTCAAAGATGGTTTCGACACTGTGGGTACGCTCTTCTTTTCTGACATCAACCGCGTCGTCGTCCACTGCATCCAGGGATACTCCAAGCGCGCGTACACGTACGATTACAAGTACACGTCCGAAAACCCATCCAGTTGGGCTGACGACCTGGAGCTCACGCGCATGTGCAAGAATCTCCACTCACTTGAGCTGGAGTTGATGCTGCCCGCAGATTTCCTTGATGGTCTCAAAAAAGGACGCGAGGTGGACGAAATGATTCAAGAGGCTCCGTCCGCAAACTACCAGATCACTAAGGTCCTCGAGCTGGAAGGGATCCAGGTCCTGCACCTGCGGTTTTTCAACGCCTTGTGGGAGTCCGCCTATCTCACTCGCAAGCAGGAGTCCGTCATTATCGACTGGCTGAGCGAGGAGTTCCAGAAGCTCGGTCAATCGATCCAGATCAAGTCGGAGTGGGAGTTCTGGGCCGAAGATTGGTCGTAGGGGACAATTGATCAGGACGGCCTGAAGTCGTCCAGCGAGAATTGAGGCGGAGAGAACCAAACAGGATGTCGAGTTCAAATGAGGACACGGTCTTGCACGTGTTCCGTCTTGGCATTGCGAAGTTCGGGTTTGTGTTCGAAACGACGTCGGTGATTAGCATACAGTACAACAAAATGCAAAATGTTCAAAACAATGTCTCCCACTATGTGATGAAGCAAGTCGATCACCTGCTCTGCAGGGATAGTCCACACTTGTGATGTGGCATGGTCTCATTTTGCATGATTCTTGCACACATAGCACTGATACACGTGTACCAGTATTTATAGATGCTGTCAAGGTGAATGTTCGCAGTGACGCGATTTGAAGGTGATGTCGCTGCACCAAAGCATCATCATTCCTCGAGCAGCGAAAGCCGAAGTCGGCCGGACATCGACGCAGACAGCCGGCGCACTCTCATGCACGGTGTAGGCTACATGCTCGTGACATACATGCTACCACATACAGTGTTAACCTCGTTTGAATCCGACCGCCAGCTACCTCACCGTCGGGAATGCAGCTGCGAAATATCAGTATAGCTGCAGCCGGCGCACAGGCAGTATGCTACAAATACTACGACCCAACACTGGGCGGCTGACCCTGCTACACTCCCAAGAAACACTACGAACATACACAGCAATCTACAACCTTCGGATACCCTATAAACATGGCTTCCATGCATCTACCACGCAGCAAGAGCAGAGACGCTCGCGATCGCCGCAAGTTGGCACCATGACGCCTGTTCCGGACGAAGACCACAAACCCGAAAACAGATCGCCTTTCTACTTCTTGACCGGCTATGCAGGCTGGGCCAAACGGCCGTCTCGACCTTTTCCGCCACCTTTCTTCTCGCCGCCGTCAGGATCCTTCTCAGATCCGCTATCTACACATAACCGCAGCCGTGACCGGAGGCCCAAAGTCAATGGCGAGATGATACTGGGTGTTACGAATGGCGACGATGCTATGCTGGTCACGGAGAACCTCTTGGCGGCGAATGATGGAGTTGGAGCTTGGGCACAAAAGGAGCGTGGACATGCGCCGCTATGGAGTCGACTCATCATTCATTTCTGGGCAACTGCGGCGGAAAAAGACGGGATCGGAGCAGCGAGTACAGGCATTAGCGTGGATGCGAAGCAGGCAGAGGGCAAAAACAAGCCGGACCCAGTGCGATATCTGAGCGAAGCCTATGAAGCTACCAAGGATGCTTTGGGTCCGCCGAACGAGTGGTTGGGTACGACCACTGCAAGCTCAGCACTGCTACACTGGGAAGGAGACAAGGCGGCGTTATATGTGACACAGCTCGGAGACTGCAAGGTCCTCGTCCTCCGGCCCGACCAAGAATACAAAGAGGATGAAAATGCTGCGAGCGAAGAGCACGAGAATGCTGGTGGGCAGGTGGTCTTTGCTACCAAAGAGCAGTGGCACTACTTCGACTGCCCTCGTCAACTCGGCACGAATTCTCCCGACACGCCAGAGGAGAATGCTGTCATCGACATTATTGATGTGCAAGAAGGCGATGTTGTCCTGGCCATGTCCGACGGTGTAACTGACAACTTGTGGGAACACGAAATCTCAGCGAACGCGCTCAAGTCTCTTCGGACATGGTCAGAGAAGCACGCCAAAGAAGCGTCCGCCTCAGACGAGGCAAGCAAAGTCTCTACGGATGCAATGAGGTTCCTCGCACAGGAGCTTGTACTCGCGGCCAGGCAAATCGCCGAAGATCCATTTGCTGAGAGCCCCTTTATGGAAAAAGCTGTTGACGAGGGACTGGCGATTGAGGGAGGGAAGCGAGATGACATTAGTGTTGTCGCTGGCTTCGTGAGCAAACGTAACACGGCTTGAGCGGGCGCAAGAGACTTCCGGGCGACGAGCTCTCCTGGAACCAAACGTGTTACATTCTGGACACCCAACCCACTTACAAGAAGGTCACTGTCATGGGACAATACCAGGCTTAATCTGTTGAGCTCGCCTTCCCTAGGGCTGTACAGAGGACAGGACTCTGACAGCATGTATCGGGCCAGATGTAGCTCGAACACCATTCAGTCAACTAGAAAGGCGTTGTATATTAAGGTACTGGATACCTCTGAACGCAAAGAGGAGCTGGCATGATGGAATTTCAACGAATGCAGTTGGAAAAGCGTAGTGCTTGTCAAGGTACATGGCATACGAGTATATATAATTATTGAGCATGACAATACATTCACGAAGTAACGATTTGCTATATTTACGCATTATGTCATCTGTTCTACTATTCCATTGTCAAGTATTTCACGGGCCAGCTTTCACTTCCAAAGCACAAAGCACTCCCCGCAAAAGCCTAGCCTAGAGAGGTTATGACATCGTGTGCTCAACTTCCAGATCGCCCGCTCCCGCTCCACCACCCCCAAAACAAAGAATGCAATGACTTCCACCTCACAGCTCGCCGCCTCACTGGCAAGCGTTACAGATTCGCTCAAAAGCACAAATACTCTCATCACTCGTCTCGCACGACTCACGTTCCCACCTGGCGCAGAACCGCTAGACGACGAAGGCAACAGCGTACGCATTGAGCTTGCCCAGGACATTCACGAGGGCTTGAAGCAGTTGGAAGAAGATCTCGAACTATTGCGAGGAGACATCGAAGACTCGACACCTGTAGCGAAAGCGCCTGCCACCGGCCGATTGAGGAGCGGGAGCGTCAGACACAGCAGCAAAGGCCAGGAACACGAACGGTTAGGCGCTCAGGTCGTCCGCCTAGGAGAAGATCTCAAGAACGCAAGGAGTGCTTTCCGCCGCGCGCAAATATCTGCCAAACGCGCCGCCGACGAGTCAAAGGTGAAAGAGCGTGAGCTCATCTTTGCCAGCCTACAACAGGTCTCTGACCCATCCACACCGACTTCTGCCAACGGTAGCACGCAAGATCTGTTCGCTGGACGCTCTTCGCTGCAGAAACGTCAACAGCAGAAGCATCTCACTAAAGACGAGCTACTGGTCGCGCAGTCCTCAGACGTCACCGCTGCTCTCCGTCGCACCACGGACCTCCTCTCTACTGAACTCTCACGTTCACGATTCGCACAAGAGACATTTGACGAAAGCACGGCAGCGCTGAAAGATCTGGGAGATACATACTCAGACCTTGACAGTGTGTTGAAGAAGAGTCGCGATCTGCTGGGGACATTATTGCGCAGCCAGAAGAGCGACACTTGGTACCTGGAGACTGCATTCTATATTCTAATCGCGACGCTGGGCTGGCTGATCTTCCGGCGAATCCTGTACGGACCATTCTTCAAACTTCCGCTCTTCTTATACAACACTTTCGCCTTTGTAGTCAACTGGGTCTTCCTCAAGCCTCTCTTCCTCTTCTTGACAACGGTCGGAATCATCACCACCGAGCCCTATAACGCTGCACACAGCACACGACTAGAATCTACCCGCTCACGACCTCCACTCATCGTCCAGCCAAGCGCATCGGGCCGCGCTCAGCCTATAGAAGGAATGGCGGACGATATTGCACGCGTAGGCGGTGTGCGCTCTGGCGCAGGCGGCTCCGGAGCCAAAGTCGGCAAGAACGGTGAGCTGAGGGGCGAGATGAGCGAGGAGATTGGCAAGATGGCTGAGAGGAGAGGCGATGGGACCGTATTGCAGGATCGAGGCGATATCCCTAAGAATCCGAAGAAGAAGCAGTTTGAGGCTGATGTGGAGGATGCGAAGCATGCTGAAGAGGAGCGCAAGGCGAGGGAAAGGGACGAATTGTGATAGACTAGTCGACTACCCTACTTTCTGGCATATTGTTCGATGCATGCAATTGCGAGTAGACGAATATATCGATGTGTACATCTCGCTGCGCTCGTGTGCATGCATGTATGAGGATTTCATGGGCCTAGCTGTAATGCGGATGAGAAGTGTGTCTACGATTGGCCTGTAAACACCCACTTCTCATGCTTATCATCAGTGTCCAGATGCTTGATTCCCCTTGTCGAGAAGGATGAGGTCTGGAATGATGTACAGTATGTTCAATGTTGATATTGACGGTTGCTCAATGAAACGGGCTTTGACAAGCCACAGCATGCTCGGCATCGAACCCGAATACACGTATACATGTCACCAGAATCCTGAAAAGTGTTATGTTTGTACACGTGCCTGTCCCATTTGAGCTTCTGCAAGCAGTTCGCAATAATACATAAAATCAGTTATGTTGCCAGTCTTCGATCGAACATTGAACGACATGCGCATACCCTTACCCTGTCAACACTGAGTTGTGTGATCAAACATCATGAGACCTGAATGCGGCAAACATGTATGGAAGAATAATTGGAATTATTAGACGACACCCCATGCATATCTTACTGCTGAAGTACACGTATTCGTACATACATGTAACAGCTTGCTTCATGAGCGTTGTTGCTGCGAACTCATTACCTAACGCACTTTCCCAAAACTTGAAGCACGTGACAACATAAAGGTATGTAGAAATCCATAAGGTACAAATGCTCGTGCTGAACAATTTAGTGGAAACAGCATCAAGCGTGAATCCTTGTTTGACTAGCAGAAACACGTAACGCGCGATCTCTTCTACAACATGGCGCACCCGAAGGATGCACCATGGGTGTTAAGCAGGCGGCTTGAACTTGCTAATGTCGGTCAAACTGAGTTGTACGGCTGGCGATCCCGTCTTGCGAGTCCTGATCGAAGGCCGCAAGTTTTGGACCATATTTCACTGCAGCAGTGTATTTAGTTTCTTGCCCTTGGGAACACGTGCATGTCGCTTAGGTGAGGTAAACACTTTCGACGCATCCTGTAAAATCTCGCGTGGCCGCCCTATCGCATCCTGGACAAAGCTCGGGGACGGGCCTGAAGAAGTAAAGTCCCTGCACGAACCCTGCCGCAGAGTGGCCCGCTAGCTGCACTACACTCGCACTCCACGCCCTATGTGACGAGTTATACGATATCTCCAGGGCCGTTGTAGGAAGGCCGGAGTAATTACTCCACCACACAAGGAATCACTTGCACCGTCTCAGCCCTGGAGAGGCATCCGTTCTCTGCCGAGAGGCAAAAGCAAAACATGTAGACGGCCGTTTGCTATCGCGTCGAAGATCGCACAACCACAACGTTCGTCTGCCAAGAAGCAGCACTCTTCACGCGTTGGTTGCATCGAAATCGGTTTCCGTTACTCTCACTCGCAGCAGACATGGATATCAGATACTAGACCCTGGCGGCCTGCTGCTATCTCCAACAACCGGGATACCAAGGCCAGCCTAATAGTCTGCCAAGAAGCTATCCGTTTGCCAAGAAGGAAACTCTTATCGCAACCAATGCAAAATGTGCGATTTGTGCGCCACGGTTCGAGAACGCAATAGGGTCCTATAAGCGTGGCCGGTAGGGTTCTGGAAACTTTGATGAATTCTTATACTCGGCGCTGACCACGCGACATCGAGAATTCTGCCCGCGTGTCTGTCTGTGACTCCGGTCTTACGTCTTTCGCACCCAAACGCCTTTTTGGCAACTCGCCACTTCGTTGGACGCTATGGCTTTGAAAGAATGGATTCATCGTACCAACGCCGCCGTGGCGAAGAGCCCGGTGGGCAGGTACTTCCGTCTGGAGGGTTCTGGACACGTGAGTTGATGCGCCAAAGATGACTGCCATATGGCATTTCACGTCGCAGGGCTGATACCCTCCTAGCCTAAGGAACGCAAGGGCTCCTACTTCTTCACGGAGATTCGCGCTGGTCTGGCCACTTTCTTCGCCATGGCCTACATTATCTCGGTCAACAGCACGATTGTGTCGGAAACTGGTGGCACGTGTGTTTGCCCTGCCGATAGCATGGAGGATCTTTGCGCGACCAACGTCGAGTACATGCAGTGTGTTCAGGAAGTCAACCGCGATCTGGTCACTGCTACTGCTGCCATCTCTGCTTTGACGACCTTTGCTATGGGTCTCTTCGCCAACATGCCTATTGCCTGTGCACCAGGTATGGGTTTGAACGCCTACTTTGCCTACACTGTCGTTGGTTACCATGGATCTGGTCTTGTCTCCTACGAGGTAGCTCTGACGGCTGTCTTCGTTGAAGGTCTGGTTTTCGTTGCGCTCACAGTTCTTGGTCTTCGTCAATGGCTCGCTAGAGCTATTCCCACTTCGATCAAGCTTGCCATCGGCGTTGGTATTGGTCTCTACCTCACTCTCATTGGCCTCACCTACTCTGCTGGTATCGGCGCCGTTACTGGTGCTACATCCACCCCAATGGAACTCGCCGGTTGCCACGAAGCGAACAAGGATCCCGACACTGGCATGTGCCCCAGCTACGACAAGATGCGCAACCCTACCATGTGGATTGGTATTTTCTGCGGTGGTTTCCTGACAGTCTTCCTGATGATGTACCGCGTCAAGGGTGCAATCATCATGGGCATCTTGCTCGTCAGCATTATCTCCTGGCCCAGAGGCACCGAGGTCACCTACTTCCCGTACACCGAGCTTGGAGATAGTGGGTTCGATTTCTTCAAGAAGGTCGCATCTTTCCACCCTATCCAAAAGACGTTGAATGTGCAAGAATGGAACGTTGGTTCTTACGGTGGCCAGTTCGGTCTCGCTTTCATCACGTATGTTGCAACACCTACCACCAGCAACTATTCATATCTAACCAGCATCCAGATTCCTCTATGTTGACATCCTCGACTGCACCGGCACCATGTACTCCATGGCCCGCTTCGCCGGTGCCATCGACGAAGAGACCCAAGACTTCGAAGGCTCCGCCGTCGCCTACCTCATCGACGCCTTCGGCGTAACAATCGGCTCTCTCTTCGGCTGCCCCCCAGTTACCGCCTTCGTCGAATCCGGCGCCGGCATCTCGGAAGGCGGCGCGACAGGTCTCACAGCCATCACGACCGGCCTCTGCTTCTTCATCGCCATCTTCTTCGCGCCAATTTTCGCCTCCATCCCGCCCTGGGCCACCGGCTGCACGCTCATCATCGTCGGATCCATGATGGTGAAAGCCGCCGCCGAGATCAACTGGAACTACATGGGCGACGCGATCCCCGCTTTCCTGACCATCACCATGATGCCCTTCACCTACAGCATCGCCGACGGCCTCATCGCTGGCATCGTCTCGTACATCTTCATCAACACCACCGTCTGGCTCATCGAAAAGGCCACCTGCGGCCGCCTCAAACCCGCCGACAAGCACCTCAAGGACCCTTGGACGTACAAGCTTCCCGGCGGAATTTTGCCTCCGTGGGTCAAACGCGCTGCACACGGCAAGAGAGACTTCTGGAGACAGTATGACGAGGAGCTCGGCCACCCTGCCGGCCGCACGATCGACGGCAAGCCCAACTCTCTGGAGCTCAAGCAACCTCAGCAAAGCGAGCGGCCCGTGGGAGCCAAGGGCGAGCCTAGCGGCGAGAGAAGCAGCGCCAGCAGCTCAGATACGCCTACCGGTGGTCCTTTGGGCGCGCAGTAGAAGATCTACGTCTTTTTCAACAAAAATTGTCAGCTTATTAACGGGATTGCCACCCGAGGAAAGGCAAAAAAAAGAGATGATTGTTGTGTTTTATGTGAATGGAATCCTTAACAAAAGCTTCAGCAGTCCAGAAGTAACTTAGTCAACGAGAATGAGAAATCGAACAACCAAAACCATGAAGAATTCCAATGCGCAAGCGATGAGATTGTGGAAGTGAGATTTCGATGTTCCTGGCACGGTGAATGTATGCTATTGCGCCTGAAATCCACGCTGAATGCGATCTGACATGTATCGAATTGTGTATATGCTCCGTGGCTAGATCCGGAAGTATATGCAATGGTAGATGGTAATGAGATCAGCCCGCTCCCTAGTCGCTTGCTCCAGCCTGCCAGGGACGACGAGCTCTTCAAGCGTCCAGCGTCAACTCCTCCAATAGCTGATCGATCTTTCCCAGCAGGATCTGATAGTTCAGCGCGTCCTGCGCAAACTCGTCGCCTGCAATCTGACCGTCCAACGTCCGCACAACACCCTCCGCGTGAGCCTCCAAATCCGGCGCAGTGAACCCGCCCGCGCCATCGTTCGGAGAGCCGGCATAACCCTCATCATCACCATCTCCCTCGCCCTCTTTCTCGCTGCGCTCCTCATCCATCAACTCGCCCAACCCGGAGTCTTCAAAGCGCAACCTGAAACGTTCGGATAGGTAGTAGCGAATGTCGTCGACGATTTCAACCGTGTCAGTTTCCTGACGCAGTTTGATCCGCGCAGCGGATTCGCGGACCAGCTCCTTAAACTCTTCGTCGTCGATGTACGATTCGAGTCTATACGCCATGTAGCGCGCGCCGAACTCTTCGAGCCGGTGCACGCGGCAGTCCCAGCCGGAGCGGACGACTTCGTAGATCCATTCGAGGGGTTGCTCGTCTGCGTTGTCGAGACTGGAGTCTGGCGAGGCGGGTTTATGCTGCTTGTGCAGGCGGGGAGACTCTGTGTCGGCGACGATGGCGTTTTTGCCGTTGCCTAGCGTTGAGATGAGAAGGGCTGCGCGCTGCTTGAGCTTTTCGATGAAGAGCATGTCGGCTGCGTGCAGGACGTCGAGGGCGATGGAGAGCGGGAAGGAGACGCTTTCGGTGTAGAGGAAGGTCAGAATTACGGAGAGGACGGCGGGGGTGCAGTCTACGGGGATGATTTGAAGGGGTGCAGAATCCGTCGTGTCGTTGGTAATGTCTGTTGCTTCAGATTCGGTTGTGGATGTGATCTGGCCTTCTCGGAAGGGAGAGCTGAACATTGTGGCGAAGAGCTCGGAGCGGAGCAGCATGGCGCGATGAGCTGGGAAGAGGGTCTTGGTGCGGCTGTTTGGGTTCTTGTCTTGTGATGGGCCTATGGGTATGCTGCTCGCTGGTGTCTCGTCTTCCCTCGATTCGTTCTCGATATCATCTTCTTCGTCCACGTCTGCCAAGAGAAGAACGTCTGCAAAGCTAGAGTTGTCTCGCGTCCACTCAACTTCGGCGGTTTTGTCTGCGTCCACATCGAACTGCTTCTGCAATACATGCTGTCGGAACCACGATTCCATCTGATCACGTCCTCGCTCTACTTCATCCTGCCTTCGCTGACGTGCTTGTCGTCGATCGCCGGGGTTCAGAATAGCTTCAAAGACTTCAGGGATCTCCAGTTGTCTCGAGAGCTTGTCAATACCCCCAAGCACCGACGTCTCCTCCGCATCAGTGTCCTGCCCGCGAACACTGGCCTCACCGAGATAAAGATAACGAATGCAGGTCTCAAAACTATCAGTCGGGATCTTCGATGCAAGCTTCCAAGACTTGGTCTCAGGCTTCTCGCGAAGCTTATTGCGGAAATAAGGCGACCGTGCCGAGAGAACAAATTTGTGCAATTGGAAGCTCATGTCGGAGGTATGTAAAGTGATGTCTGCCGTCTGAGGCGAGTCTCGCGTAAGGAGGCTGGTAACATGGGCAGCCAGCGGTTGTAAAGGATCGGTCGACTTCGAATAGTCATAACTAAGCAACAGATTGCGAATGCGATCGTTCAATGCATTGTAGAGACAACGCTCTCCCTGGAAAGTGTCTCTCTCGCATTTTGCACCTTGTTCCAGCAGCATTTGCACGAGCTCGAAGTGGCCACATAGTGATGCCAAGATGAGAGGTGTATAATCATACTCGTCCCGAGCATTGATATTGACGCCCTTGGTGATCTGTTCCTGTGCTAATCGCAAATCTCCTCGCCGGGCAGCCTCACACATGAGGAAGAAGTCATGTGACTTGTCGAGAGGATTTTCATCTTTCAGTCGTCCGGCTTGGATGTCTTGTTTTTCTTGTGCTAGCGCCTTTTCGATGTTGTGCTTCAAGGTGGTAGTGCGCTCCTCGGCGGCGGTGGCGTTGTTCTCTTGATGCTCATACTGTTCTGCAGGATGCTCGGACATGGCTATGATGCAGCAAAACAAACAACAATGCTGGAAGTGGATTTGATGTGTCTAGTGGTGCCTTGACACGGATGTCTGGGTGTATCGCCGCGATCGCTACTATTGCTGGCACATCTGGCGCATGCTTGCCTCGATTGCTCCGATGCACAAATCTGAGCTGGACCCCGTGACGTCGGCATTCGATGAATCTGACGCCGTCTCGACGCTCGTGCACTCGGGCCTGCTGCGGGTTGCCGCTTCTTCAGCACCCCAGAAACTCGTTGCTAGGCACTCTAGCTCCCCTAGCAACCAGTAAACACGGGCCCTGCACTATGTCCCTGACACTTAGTAGTATTGCTCCTCTTGTTCTGGGAACATACTACGACGCACCCGCGATACTAACAAGGCACTCTCATTGCAGCATCTCATCCGTCCGTCTCTATTGCAAACATGATACGAATCTGAAGCGCACTCATTCGCACAAGAACAGTATCCCGCACTTGATTGGAGGCACGAGATACAGCAGTCTTTACATAGACAAACCAGCATAACCGGCACTATACAGCACAACACGACACCCACCGGATCAGGACATATACAAACGATTGCGAACAACGACAAACATCCACCAGCATACCCATATACCCCAGCATGACATCCAACATCAAGCGCCCCGGAAGCGGCGCCACTACCGAGAATGGAGATCCCTCAACAGAGTTTGAGGTCTTGAACGAGATTGGCCGTGGTTCCTTTGGTATCATTCGCAAGGTCAGGAGGAAGGCGACAGGCGAGGTGCTGGCGCGCAAAGAGATTTCATATGCCGCCATGTCACAAAGAGAAAAGGAACAACTTCATGCAGAGATCAGGGTTCTTGAGCGTCTGCAACACACAAACATTGTGCGATACGTTTCACGGCACCATGTAAAAGCTTCGAACGAGTTACATTTGTACATGGAATACTGCAGCAGTGGTGATCTTGGCACATACATCAAGCGCCTCCAGCGAAATCACACATATGCCGATGAGGTATGTTTCTTTCTTTCCAAGAATGCCCATATGTTCTATTGCTAACAATGATGCAGGAATTTGTTTGGCAGATGTTCAGCCAGCTTGCAAGTGCGCTCTACCGCTGCCACTCTGGACAGGATGCGCCACCACCTGGACGTGAATCAGATCTCAACCAGCCCAAACCGGTGGTCGGCATCCGCAGGAAGGATGAAGACCAGATCATCATTCACAGAGATTTGAAGCCTGAGAACGTTTTCTTGACCAACGGTTCAACTGTCAAGCTGGGTGATTTTGGTCTCTCCAAACTTCTATCAGCACACGACTTCGCCAGCACATACGTTGGAACACCCTTCTACATGAGCCCGGAAATCTGCAGTAGCGAGAGGTACTCTGGCAAGAGTGACATCTGGTCGCTTGGTTGCATCATGTACGAGCTTTGCACATTGGAGCCACCCTTCAATGCTCGCAGCCATCTTGAGCTCATTCAAAAGATCAAACTTGGCAAAGTTAAGCCTTTGCCCTCACGCTACTCAAAAGAGCTCGGTATGATCATTGCATCGTGTCTGAGAGTCAACCCCGACGAGCGACCCGATACCGCACAAATGCTTCAGACTACTGGCATCAAATTCGCACGACTGAAGCTTCAAAGCGAGCTTGCACACGCAAAGGACAACTCTGACCGCGATGCTCTGCTTGAAAAGCTCAAGCGCGCCGAGAAGGAGAACAGCACACTCCGTGACGAGGTTGCAAGGTTGAAGGAGGCCGAGTCGCACATCAGAATGGAGTGGCATACCAAAGCCACTCTTGCAATCGAAGAGCGATTCAACGCCGAAAAGGTGCGCCTTGACGCCATCTTCGAGAGCGAAGTCGAGAAGAGGCTACAGATCCATCTGTCAAGTCTGCCAGCTTCACAAGGTGTCACCGTGGGCGTACGATCAAGTACTCCTCCTCCTCAAAGCACTACGTCTTCCTTCAACACCAATGCCACCACTGCTTCCTCACCAGGACGCGCTGCCGATGACGATGGTCTTGAGACCGACATCACAAGCCTTAGCCTGGGCGACGATATTTCACCTCTTGGTCAGCGTGTGAAGCTGCCTACTCGCAGGACTGGACGCACGCCTTTCACCCGTGCAAGAACCGCAATCGATGCCTTCCCAGGCTCCCCAATGGACGTCCAGATGGCAGACCCCAGTCCCATGCCAGCTAGCAACCTGCGTGGTCTCGGTCTGTCTCCTAGAAGGGAAGCTAGAGCAAAGCAAGGCGTTTCTGGGCAGCCTCTTCGCCGCAACATCTTCGCTGAAGCCGCAAAACTCCAGCCATCATCCGGTCTCAATGTCGCCACTTCAGCAGACCTCTTCGCAGAAGAAGGCGACAACGCTTTCGCAGACGACATCCTCGAAGACGACGAAGAGCCAGAATCTCCTTCCCGCCCCAACAGCGGCCTGAGCAACAAGAACGGCGACCCATTCAAGTCCATCGCAGCCCCAGCTCTACGCAAACCCGGCCCTCGACCCAGTCTCGGCCGCCAACAAACCATGCCCGTCCAACTCCCCCAAGCAACCAACGCCCGCCGCAACACCGCCCTCTTCAAGAAAGACGGAACCAGCGCCCGTCCCAACTCCCGCGGCACAGAAAAGGAAAACCGCCCGCCCCTCTCATCCTCCAACTCCCGCACAAGTGCCGTCCCTGTCGTCGCCGCAGCATCACCCAAGCGCACCGCTCCCACACAGAAGAAAGAGCTCACGCCTTCGCGTCAAGCGCCCAAAGCACCCGGCGCGCCAGGAAACCGTACTCCGCTTGCTACTGCCCGCCGTGCAGGTGACATGATGAAGCTCGCCCAGCGTAACGCCCTTCAAGGCCGTACCCTCGTCGAGCTCAGCCAGGCGCCTTCAAGCCCGACTAAATGGGATCGCCTGGTAGAAAGCGGCGAAGTGGCCGAGATGCCCAGTCCATTCCTCGAGCGCAAGGGCAGGATGGTGTTCTAAGCGAGTCGCTTTCTTCTTTGATGGACTTCGGAATCGGGAGGTTGGGTTCGGCGTTATTGATAAACACGGTTATCGGGGCAAATCGGGCGAGCAATCGCAGAAATTCAGGTCTTGGGCATGGATTTCGGGAACTCCTACGGCGCCTCTCTTTCAAATCTTCGGCAGTTCGCCTTGGATTTATGGTCAGCCTTGGGGAGCGCAATACCCCCTCATCTCGTATGTCCCATCTCGTATGTCTGGGCCAAGGGGTTGTTGGTTGGATACACACAGATAGAACATGGGAACAACAGTACAGTTCGAAACTTCAAAGTGTTTCCAAAAAAGTGACCCGTTTCCGAAGTCTTGAATGGTGTGAACATGGGTCGTGTTTGATGAGACAGTACCTTGTGATTTTGGTACCGTGAGATCGTGAAAAGTGTTACGTTTGTTTCTTTGGACTAGTCCCCACCGAGACGAATCTTGCAATTTATTACGGAAAGTCGCCCTTCAATCCAACAATACAGGAAGGAGTGCCGCCGGAGCCGAGACTCTGCCCGCGATCGGAAGGCTCTTTTGACTTCTTACCCTCCCTCCCATCACGGAATGCTAGACACGCTCAAGGACTACCCCCCTCAAACCGCCCCGTCTTCGCGTTGCTCGCCTCATCAATCGTCCCTCTAAACTCTTTCCACAACTTCTTCAACACGCCTTCATCCGCCATGCGATCCACGATCTTATTCGCATACTTCCGCTTCTTCTTCGTGCTCATCTTGTCCCGCTTCTTCAACTCCTTCGCACCACTGTAGCCATGCCCGTCGATCCAGAGGACAACCCACTCGTACAAGTGGTAGCGCCAGTGGTGCAGCGCGTGCGCAGTGCGTGCGTTGGACATGCAGAACTTGCCCACGTACCAGACTTTGTTTGCGGGTGGGACGACGCGGCCTTGGGCATCGTAGGCTGGGCGGTCGGCGGCGGTTTCGCCGGCGGAGTCACTGCTGCTGTCATCGTCGTTGTCTTCTTCGTCGTCGGAATCAGTGTCGTCTTTGCCGACTTCGTCGAGGGTCTGGCGGTGGTAGGGTTTGCCTTGGAATTGGACTTCGCGTGTGGCGGGGTGGCCGGTACGGTTGCAGGCGTCACATTTGTCGCGGTAGGCGTGTTCGGCTGTGTGGCGGTCGATGGTGTTGTAGGCGATTTCTGGCCTTGAGTGCAGCGCCATGTGGAACTCACTCGTCCATGCCGACGAGGCGAATTTCGATCCTACGAGGCCGCTGACTTCGTCGTCGAGCTTTTGGAATGTGAGATTGTAGATTTCGTCGTCCATGTTGAATGCTGGGTTGATCTTCTTCTGCACCATCCATTCGATGGCAAATTTCCAGAGGTCTTTGGCTTTCATTGACGCATAGCGGGTGAAAGCTATGGGGACTCCGTCTGGGACGCCTAGAGTATCGTCATCTCCTTCTTCGATGAAATCCTCGTCATCTTCGTCGGCGTCAAACATTGCCCGACTACTTGTTGGTGCGGGTTCAGGTGAATCCTCAGAGTTGTCGTACATATCGTCCAGTTCTCGTTGGGCAGCGTCATCGTCTTCTTCTTCGTCTTCTCGAATATCTGGTAGTCCTGCTTTTTGACTTGACCTGACCTGCTTTAGTCGCTCCAAAGCCTGCAGTCTTGCATTCTTCTTCAAAGTCTGAGAATCTCGTGGCGCGGGGTCCTCGTCAACGTCGCTGCTTGGCCCAATGAAGTCCATGTCCTCGTCAAGGTCGTCCTGCTCTTCCTGTTCTTGTTGGGTCATCTGCCGTTTTCTTGGTTGCAAGCGTCGCCTGCCTGGTGTCTTGGGTGCCGCCTCTTCGTCGTCACTCCCGCTTGGTTCCTTGTTATGTGGATTCTCAATGATCTGTAGGTCGTCGTCGCTTTTAGCAGTAGCAGCAGGAGGAGAAGAGCTGAGGACTGAGGATTGCCTTGTTCTTCTGCGACCTCTCTGTGTGCCTATGTTCGTGGGAAGCTCATCTTCACTGTCGTCGTCATCCATGACCACCATCTGCGGTTGTGGTCTGCGTGGCTTTCGAGCGCTTGGTACCACAATGTCGTCCTCTTCCTCGTCTTCCTCTTCCTGAGGTGTGGGCTCTGCCTGTGCTTTCCGAGCAGACGTCACCACAATCTCATCATCCTCGTCCGATTCTTGCGGAGGTGTTGGGTCTTTCTGTTTTCGTGACTTTTTGCTGACCTTCTTGCCAGCCGGACTCATGAAGCTCGTTTTATGTTTCTTGCTTCCCTTCTGCTTCGTGGGGATGTTATCACTCTCGTCGCTCGAGAAGTCCGCTGTCCGTTTCTGTCCTCTCTGTTTGGCGAACATGTTGGGTGCTGTGGGAGGTTCCAGATTCACAGTGCCGCTGGAAGGTCCAAAGTCTAGTCTCTTTTGCTTTGCTTGCTTCTTCTTTGATTTCTTCTGATCTCCAGACAAAGCGTCTTGGATCGCTGCAAGATCCTCCGGTGTCGGCAGCATGGCGTCTGCAGGTGTGTTCTGGCTGGCTGCATCTGACGGGACGGACGATTGCAGCTTGCGGCGTTTGCTGCTTTGCGATGCGTCGCCATAGCCGACTGCTGCAGCACGCGCCTGGATCTGTGCGTTGTAGCCCTGTACGGCAGGCGACGAAGACGGTATAGGCGTGAAAGTAATTCGTGCTTGCTGTTTGCGCTTACTGGACGGCATGGCGTTGGTGTTGACAATTTCGGGAGGCGATGGGCTGCATACAATTACGCAGGGAAATCAAGAACAATTAGGCGGCTGTCATGTATGCGACAAGTTGTAAGCAAAAGGAACAGGTGCGGGCGTGAAGGCGTTGAATGCATAGTTATACAGTAGCAAGCATGTGATAGCGGGCGACACGAATTTCTGCCGGAGGCGCGTTCAAAGTCGCGTCAGGTGATGTCATTCACTTCTGTCTTCACGAACGCGGATCCACGTGCTGACTTCAATGTACCTGCCGCACGAAGGGTGACTTTCTTATGAGACGAATTCCTTCTGCCAAAGCGACCAGTGCCATAACAAAATCTACGCATACAAGAGCTCTCAGCCGTCGATCGAAACGGCCAAAGATGTCAAATCCAAACCTCGCCACAGCAGATGACTTCGAGGAACATGTACAAAGTACATCAGTGCCCGGCAAGCAATCGACTGAACGCTTTCCTCGCTCGTCCAAGCCGAATGCCTGTAAGATGACCCCGATTCCTTTTTGCATATTGTTATCTGATCATTGATGCAGTCACAGAGCTCATGAGGCATAAGCCCATTCAAGAAGCCGACAAACCAACTCAAAGGACAGTCTTCGCTGGCCGTGACGGCTTAGCTGCATACACAATCGATCCAGAGTCTTTCCCTCCAGAAAGAGTGGTGTACTACAACAAAAAATTTGTCGTCATCAACGATCTCTACCCTAAAGCCAGCGTGCACCTCCTTATTCTGCCTCGTGATCCGGTCAAGAATGTCCAACGACCACAAGATGCATTCGACGACCCTCAGTTCCTAGCAGATTGCCGAGAGGAAGAGCAAAAGGTCCGCGAAATCGTTGCCAGCGAGTTGCGACGACGCTTTGGCAAGTACAGTGCTAAAGAGCAGCCACGATTAAAAGCACTCGAAGCCGACGATCCGCCCGGAGAGCTTCCCAAAGGACGAGACTGGAGTCAAGATATTATCTCTGGCATTCACGCCAACCCCTCCATGAGCCATGTGCATATTCACGTGCTGAGTAAGGATATGGTAAGCGGCAACATGAAGAAACGCAATCACTACTTGTCGTTCACAACGGACTTCCTTGTGGGGTTGGAGCACTTTCCATTAGCGGAGGACGACCACAGGAGGGCATACAAGCATTTCCCTGAAGACATGCTGTGCTGGCGGTGTGGACAAAATTTTGGAAACAAGATGGCGAAGCTGAAGGAGCACCTAGATATGGAGAAGGAGAACTGGATCAGGGAATGAAGGATGGAAGAGTGCCCCGTCTTCCAGGTCATAGATGAAAGATCATACAGCCAAAGATGCAAGTGCGCCGGCACAGGTAATGTCACATTCTAAGTAAGTCCCAATCTCATTGGTCTCGCAAGACAATTTGCGATCTCGCTTTTCGATCTCGCCAGTCCATTTCACTTGGGGTACTGAGGTGCGCTGCCCGGTTGCCTGGGAAGACTTGTGACAGGTAAAAGCCCAAGGCAGCGGACAGCGGACGCCTGCATGGCCCCGGATGCAGGCTGCCATCAGACGCCGGCAGCCAGGATTCTAGACCGCAAACGGGCGGGTGATCTGTCAGTGCGGTGGCCATACGAAGGCTGGTCGCAGCTGTTGAGACTCCCGACAAACGGAACTGCGTGGGGGTTGTTGTGGCAGGCTGGGTCGTCTTGTGTCGGGCCAATGCCTGAGCGTGTGCGTCTCCTGTCGCTGATGCCGGTTTGGCCTCTTGCTTGTCTGATAGGTGAGTAGAAATGCAAGACATAGCCGTAGACGGATGACCTCATGTCAACACGTTCGGATATTCTAGTCGCTCGCGGAGATGGAAGGAGCGAACAGGCAGTCACAACCTCACTCATAACGTTCACTTTCACAAGCCCCGCCACCGACCACCCGTCGCCTCGGAAACTTGCACTTCCTGCAAACACACGCGAAACGCGAAATCACGTCACTGTTCATTCACTTTTCCTGTACATAAACACAAAAGTCTTGCGCGTCCGCAGGCAACGGGCTCCATCCATCCGAGCCTCCTCACGCGCACTTACGCACTCCTTCGATCGCCACCAAGCATACGCACGCAATCATTCAAGATGAACAATCTCGGCACACCAGCATCGCAGAGCATTGGCGTTATCGGCGCCCCATCGCTCAACGCGAATACTGCTTCCACGGCCACAAACGGAAATTCCCAGTCTTTCGCGCAAGACCACTGGGACCGCTATGTCCATCTCAAAGGAGTTGATGACGCGAAGAACACGCTCATCGAAGATATTCTCAGTCGCTATGACGCTGTCGTCCGCCAGTGCAACAGTCTCGTGGCGGAGCAAAACGGCCAGAACATCAACACCGCGGACGCAAATGGATATACGCCGACGTATCAGCAGCAAACCGAATACATCACGTACCTCCAGAACCTCATGGACGGCAATCCATTCATCACCGTTTTCGTGGATGGCAACAGCCTCTTGTTCCGTGATGAGTTCATCCGCAGCGGCTTGGACGGAGGACGTCGTGCGGCAGTGATGTTCAGGGATGAGCTGACCGAGTGGGTTCCGAAGAACGTGGAGCATCCTCCGAGTGATTTCAAGATCGTTGTCAAGGTGTATGCTGATCTTAAGAGCTTGGCTGGATGGCTCTTCAAGGCTGGAGTTATTGACACACCGTCCCTTATGGGAGATTTCGCGCGCGGGTTCAACACGCTTTTCGAGTTCGTTGACATCGGCGGTTGCGATGCTAATGGCAGAGTCGTGGGTAAGTCATTCCTTTGCATGGTCTTGTAGTGCCACCCTTGCTTGCAACGATGTCTGACTTTCTTGCAGAACAGCTCAAGCTCTCATTGCATGACTATCACTGTCGCCAGGTGATCTTTGGCGGCACGCACACGCTGCTGGATGCGAACGTTGAAGACGAGAGACTTAGGAGCCGCGCGACACTGCTTCAATGTACACTTTCTGACCCGAAGGCTTCGTGCAAGTCAGTCAGCTTCCCTGAAATCTTTCGCACCACCAGGATCACTACAGACTTTGCAAACTCGACACCACGCACCGCGACTCCTGTATCCGCAAGCTATGCAACCATCGGCAACGGCCAGTATTCAGTGCTTCCATCTCCCAATCGCACCCAGACCCAGTCTCCCGCATCTTCAATCGCCTCCGGTGAATCGCCGAGCGTGAAGAAGACTTCATGGGCCAAGCTCGCGGCTTCTGTTGCACCACTGCCACAGAAAGATATGGTCCCGCGTGTTGCCACCCCGACACCGACACTTAAGAATCACAACAAGAAAGGCCAGCGCATCGACCCGCCTTTCGACTACGACTGGAATACTCTCCAGAGCGTCAAGAAGATCAAGATGTGCAACATGCACTACCTTCATCCGGACGGGTGCAAGTGGCCAGCCTCAAAATGCAACCACCGCCACGACTACGAGCCCACTGAGGCCGAACTCAAAGTCCTCCGCTGCGTTTCGCGTGAGACGGCTTGCCACAATGGTCCCAACTGCGATGAAGTCGTTTGCGTCTACGGTCATCGTTGCCCTTTCCCAGCTGTGCCTGAAGGCTCCATGCGTGGTCTCGGCTGCATTTTGGGCGAGAAGTGTCGGTTCCCAAGGGAGATGCATGGTATTAAGGATTCCACGCCCACCAGGGCTACCAATACGAGTCTCCGCTGAGAGCGAGTGACATTCTGGCAGAGCAAAGTGTTTCTCATTGTTTTTTTTTTGTTTTGTTGGACAGAGAGTGTGTTGCAATTGAGTGGATACCAGTCGTCAGAGTACCAGCCTGCTAATGCCATGTGTCCCATGAGTTCCTCGTACCGTCCTTTCCACCTTCTCGACCTCGCCGTAATTATCTTTACTGAACAACTATAATAACGTGACACCCAGACAAAGCCCGAAGTGCGTATAAAGTGTAGACGTAACCGCAGCCCTGCCAATCACCAGTGCAGATCGGACGTCAGCAAGCCACCAACGCCCACACAGCCCTGCATGTCTGACTTCAGCTCCTCTCTTGCGCCCAAAAATAGCACGCCATGCACATCACACCTGATCGACTCGAGATAAACTTTTGGCAGCGTATGTAATACTAGCTGGCCTGAGACAGTTATGGTAGCACCTCTCACCGACGGCGTTGTATGGTGAAACGTGGTACGTCTGACGTGAGCTGCCAGCAGAACTTGTCGTCGTGGACAGGCACATAAGGATTCAGATACTCCTCGATATGCTTGAAGATCTCCGAAGACACAGACGCGTTTCTTATTTCTTCTAGCATTGACCACGATGAATTCATTTCTCTTCCCCGAGGATCTTGATGCGCCTTCGCCGCAAGTCGCCCAGCGGCGGCTCGCAACATCCACTCGCAAGCCAGTATCTACAGTAAAGAGTACACTGCCGCAAATGCCGAGTCGTGCACCGCCGGGCATACCAGAGCGAGGGATCTCTGTTCCGCCGCCTCCCAGTCGTGCACCACCGTCCATACCACAGCCAGACTCGTCTATCCCGCCACCACCAGCATACGCGCCACCTCCTGTCCCCGACCACGAAAAGAAGGCCGCCATCTCCATCCTCACATGTGCCGCTCCAGATCATGAGCAAGACTTGAAGCTTCAGAGGACGAAGAGCAAGCGATCTTACCGCCACATGGCCAGCTTGTCAGGCTTCAGGGAGAAGAGAGAAGCAAAAGCTCTTGCACGAGCCGAAGAAGCTGCTGCTACAATTGAAGTCATCTTACAGCCGCTTTCACCTGTTGTTGATGACGATTTCTGGCGCACGGGACGGTATCCTACTTCACCGTTGTCACCGCTGGGGAGTGGATTGGTGCACGTGGCATTTTGATCGAGGGAGGGTGATGACGCATTGCTTGATGGTGACATGTGAATCCTGTCGGAGCTGATCGCATCTACAAAACACTACCGACCAGAAATTCAACTACGACATCACAAAGTTGTTACAACAGGAAGCAGCTGCACCAGTATCTCGTCAAAACGACTCAAGTCCGGAAACCAATCCAGATGTCTACCTCGACCGACATTGACAGCCTCGTCGAGTACGCAAATCTTCACTTCTTATTCATTCCTCTACTGACAAGTTTCCAGTGGCCTTGAAGACAGTAAAGCAATGGTTCCTGTGGCTACCAAAGGCTTCTACCGACGCTACTGGATTCAGTACGGTGTACTTACGAGCGTGTCACCTAAGCTCGCTGCGCACTGGGACTGTGTGGACCAAGATAAAAGGAAAATTGATGATGGTTTAATCCGCATCTTCATCGCCTGGCTTCTCTCGCGTACCATTCCAGACACAGCCAAATGTCAAGCAACCCTTGCTAGTGCTTGGAACTTCGGACTCGAATACGAGATTCCGGCATTTCAAGATGCTGTGATGTGTAAATTGGCAAAGCTCTTCGGGATGAACGACCTTTCTCCGGCCGCCGTACTCGAGGCCTACAAAGTCAAAAGTGGCACTCACCTACAACGTGCTCTTGTTGCGCAACTCGCCATCGACATGCTGACCAACAACGCGGATGAGTGGAGCAAAGCAACATTTGCTGAGAAGTTCGAGAAGGCACCTGGGTTCTTGATAGACTTGATCAAAGAGATGCCGAAACTTCAAGGTACCATCGACTTTGGCGCGCCCTGGATCAAGGCGGAAGATTTTCTAGTCTTGGGTGTCGGCCAGTGATCCAGACCACCATTCAGGAAAGTGGGATCACAACATGGCGGACGGAACTAGCGGTGAATTCAGTCGGCTGGGCTCATGTGGAAGGACGATCCGAGACAGCAAGTTTAGGCGAAGCAAGTGGATGAGTGCCACTGGCGTATTGGTGTCTATACCTGGCATATACGGAACTGCAAAGCGAGTATTACGGCGAACGGAAGCAGTGTGATACTATAAGCACTAGAACTTTATTCACACGGAATCTTGTTCACGTCAAGGTAGGTACGAAGGACCTCTACGGGAGCCTTACAAGTCTTCAGGAATAGAGTCCGGAGTGTAAGCCATATTTATCACACTAGCATGCGCATGATTCACAAGCAGTATTCTGCTTCATCGCTGGACAGTAGGTCGGTGCATGTGACGTTTTGAGTGAGGGATCGGTATGGTGGCTCACCCTTGACACATGGTAATTTGAAGTGAAAGAAGCTTATGAAGATTTACTACTGACATGTCAGAGCCTGCTGACATCGATCTCATGTGACAAATGCTCCCTTCTTCAATTTAAAAGAACCTCGAGACCAGCCCAAACCTTCAACTATGTCCCTCTTCTTCTTGCGACGAGGACACCGACGCCAGAAACATCCACAACACCAAGAAGAGACAGCAAGCTCAAGATGTCTACCTCCCAAGAAGAGTTAGAGGTTCTCATCACGTATGTGTCTCCAGAAGCCATTAGTGCGCCCTCGCTAACAGCTTACTAGGGCGTTCGCAAGCGACGAAGAGCCCGTCACGATACATACATTGAATGACGGATGCAACTACAAAATCCAGAGACCAATCTTGGCAACCGTATCCAAAACACTGGCCGATCACTGCGGCAAGAAGCACAATGATCTCGATGTCTGCGATGGCCCCTTCCGAATCTTCCTTGGCTGGCTGCTGCAGCGCACAATCAACGTTACCGACTATGATCAAGAGGATATCACCCTGGCTTGGATCTTTGGATCGGAATGGGGCATCCCGGCGTTTCAAGATGCAGTAATGCGCAAGCTTGTGCCTCTGATCCGCGGGAATTCGCTCTCCCTAGACGCTGTGGCGGTGGCTTACAACGACGACTACCACGAGGGCACTCCTCTTCAACGTGCATTCGCTGCGCAGCTTGCCATCGACATCCATACTGAGATATGCGCCGTATGGGATCGGGAATATTTCGGTCACGAAGGGCTCGCTGAGAATGCGGCTTTTCTAATGGACTTAGTCGAGGCGCTGTCGAGTCTGGCGTCCAGACACGGGTCTGATGAGCTGACGCTCGATGTGGATGAATTTCTGTTGAATGGCTGACCTTGGTTTCTTATCAAGATCCCGAGGGCCAAGAGCGATACATGAGGTCAGAGCTCTGTTCAATTAGAATCTGGAATCACAGCAGATCTCAAAGGGTGGTGCAAGCGAGGCGGAGTATTGCGAGAGCTTGAGGGGTAACATCTTGTGTGCTGGTGTGTGACCGCTAGAAGGAGAGGTCCACATTGAGAAACATGAGATAGATCACAGCTCTCGACAAGACAAGGTCAGCACAGCCAGGCTATCAAAGCGGACTTTGTACATTAATTAGCGACGAGCTAGCGTTCAATAAGCTCTCAGACCTCATTGGGTATAGAACCCGGGATATGGGTCAAATTCATAAGACCAGCGAGTGAAAATTCCATGAACAGTGCCCTACTTCACTACTGGGAGGCGCGTCGGTGCACGTGACATTATGAGTGAGAAACAGGATGGTGGTTCGCGTTCTCGTGACACGTGAGATGGTTTCCCAATGTGATTGCAGAATCAAGAGCGTCGAAAGAGTCTTCATATAAGCGGCAGCTGTCTGCCACCTCTTTCACCGACATCACAGCGTTTGCACCGTCACGTCATCGACAGCATACGAAGCAAGAAACCCCAACAAGACCAGAATGTCGGTGTACAACAACGAGATCGAGTGCCTCGTCGAGTACGGACTTCCTCATTCCAGATATAGGCGATCACTAACATTTTCCCAGTCTGCTCCAGGACGATGTAGCGCCGATCCGGATCTACACAAATGATTCTAAGAAAAGCTATCCGATACAGAAGACCGTTCTAGGCTGTGTGTCAAGCAAGCTAGCCGAATACTGCGACCAGAAGTACAATTTTCTTGATGTCAACGACAGCGCTTTCCGCATTTTTCTTGGCTGGCTGCTATGCCGAAAGGTCGACTTCCCCAACAGCAGCGACGAACAACAAGTGCTTGCCGCAGCCTGGAACTTCGGGATGCGATACGAGATTCCGCAGTTCCAAGACGCGGTGATGCGGGACCTTATGCTATTCCTCCGCAGTCAGATGCTCTGCACACGCGCCGTAACGGAGGCCTACAAAGGCCAACATGGCAGCCTGCTCCAGCGCGCTCTCGTTGCAAAGCTCGCCATTGATATGCGTGCCCAAGAGGGTAATCAATGGGGGAGGGAGTATTTCCCATGGCCCCAGAACAATGAATTTCTTGAAGACTTGATCGAGGCAATGGCAAAAGTTGATCACGTGGCCGGGTCTGCTGTCCCAGAGATCCAGGAGAAGGATTTCCTATTGACAGCCACTGAGTCCTAAGCCGACTCTCGTCAGAGGCACCAATGCCTCCAGCAGGAGCGCAAATCTCCTGATCAAGCATTCTAAAGAGAACCATCGACACATCACACACGAGCTGAGCAAGATGTCTGAACGTCCGGTCGAGTCGACTTATCAACACTATCGAACAGAAAATACTTGCTCACAACGAGGGAATGCGGCGGCGTGGCACTTTGAAATCAGGCAAATTTTGCGTGCTTGGAAGTTTAGAGGGAGTGTTGCACATAGTCTATAGCGACAGCATGGCCCCCAGTGAGCTCTCATAACTCGTCAGGTATCGAGTCCGGAATATAAGCCAAATTGACAATACTAGCAAGCCCATAATTCGCAGCTTCATTCGTCGAGATCCAAGCAACCTCATCAACAGGCGCCAGTACCCCACTGCTGTTGATGTGCTCCACCTCCCATGTAGCCGATGTGTTCAGACCATCAGCTTCAAACTCGCTCCACGCGCGTTTTGCATAGGTTGCGTTGTTCGTCAAGTAGAACGCATGAGCTAGTAGACGAGAGTGATCCTGACGCAAAGTAGCTGTCTTCGTCCAATTTGTGCCATAGCGGGCTGTTTGCTCGGCGGCAGGAGCTCGGTAGTAGTAGCAGTAGTCTAGCCATGCTTGCTCGAAGCCTTCCGGAACGGCGTCACCGAATTGCTCTAGGATTTCTGCGACGACTTCCATGAGGCCGAAAGCGCCCGCGAGGTGAGAGACGGCGACGATGCCTTTGTTTTCGGGGTCGGTGGGCGGGGGAAGTAGAGTGCCGTCTTCGCGGTTGTACAGAGCGGAGCCGGTGACGAAGCCGTTCTTCAGATCGACCACGCCGATCATGGTGTTGGTGAGCTTTTTCTTCGCTTCTTCCCATCTTGAGCCGCGGCGCTCCCACTCGAGCAGCCATGAAGCAGCGAGGCCAGACCAATCAGTTCCGAGGCCAATGGTAGCAGGTTCGCCAGGCGCAGGAACCCAGCCATCTGTACGGACCTTGCGATTGGGATCAAGTCGCTCGTATGTCAAGTCAGTGTCAAGCGTCTCTTCAACAAGCTCGCCAACACGCTCATCGCCACCAGAGACGAAATAGAAGATCTTCCGGTACTGTGCGGTCGAGATGCGTGCTTGCTTTGCAGAGTCACCCCAGTGCTGGATGCCGTGTCTAGTTCCAAGACCCTTCCAGTCGCCGGCATGGTAGACGTCGACCTCTCCAGTGTGGCGGGTAAGTGCTTCGGAGAAGCGGTAGATTGCTTCACCTCCGGTTCGCAGGAATTGTGGCCAGAAGAAGAGGTCGGGCGACAGCTCGGAGTTGTCCCATGCATATCCGCCAATGTCATAACGCCACTGGTGTCTGTCGACATCGTAGGTGTGCATGAAGTCTCCAAAGTCGAAGAATCCATACCATCGGCGCTGTTCGACTTGGTCTTGGTAATATTTGGCAAGGAAGGCGAGGTTGCTCTCGATTTTGGCAGCAGCTCCGCTTGAGGTGTTGGAAGATGGAGGAGCCCACCAGGTACCGGCAGCTTTAGTCTCGTGGACGTACTCGGGTTCAGCGTAAAGAACAGGCGGGTTGTTGGTGTGCTCAATAATCTGCTTGAGATCACCCTGCGGCGGTGTCTGGTCGAAAGCATAGATGTACAGCTCGTTGGTGCGCGCGATGCCGTACGGCGTGTCGAACCCATCTTCCCAGTCCTCGTATGTGATCTCAAGTGCATCAAGCTGATCTTCGTAGGTGTCTAACCCAAGGCCATCATGATATGGGCGGAGATCAAGTGGTTGTGCTTCAGGGCTGTAGAGCCATGCAGTGACCTCGCCCGTGTCGGTCGCGGCATTTCTGATGTCAAGGCCAACGGGGTAGTGCTTCCAAAAGTTTCGCAAGCCGACAGCAAGACCACCTTGGGTGGCGCCTCCGAGATAAGCCAAGCCTTCTGATCGCGTAGATCCAGGGATGTTGATCCAGCTTTGACCAGTCTTAGTGCGCTTCTTCAGGGTAAAGCCATCAGGTGACAACTGTGATAGAGAATAGTCATTCCAGTCAGGGATCCAGTGGAGCCTGCTGGACACGCGCGTGTCCCAAGTTTCGACATCTGGAGTGGCTTCTCCCTTGTATTGGGCAGATCTCACTGCCTCGCCCGGATCTCTGCGCAGGCCAGTGATGCCTTTGACGGCTTCACTGAGCACGCCGCCGTCCACACCGGCAATCCTTACATGGCGATTGTAAAGCTCTTCCCCGGCCAATGGAACTTCAAATCGCACACCAGCGCCTGTGACAAAGTCTTCGTCGGCTTTTCCATCGAAGACGAAAGTGTGGATTAGTCGAATCGCATCCGAGTTTGCATAAAGATAGAAGCGGAGAACGAATGGTAGCCAGTTGTCGTGAGCGTTGCTGTTTGTGACTTGGTGAGTCCCGCGGACTGTCACAAGAGTGCGAACCGGAGTGTTCTCGGAGATGGTAATATTGTCGATGTTGCTCTCGAAGTTGAAGTACTCAACAGAAGCGTTACTTCTGTCTGCGATATCACTGCTAACACCAGACTGAGAGTGCAGGACAAGCTTGCCATTTTGCCCAACAGTCTTTCCCTTTGCGGTCACAATCTTGCTGATCACGTTACTACCGGACTTTGGGAAAGCAACGGTGATCTTGCCGGTATTGACGACATGCTCATTACCGGAGCTTGTGATTGTTAGACCAGTAGCCTGTGAAGAGTTCCCACTGCCAGACGACGCAGTGACGGTGTATTGCTCTGAGCTTGTCTCTACTGCTGGGATGGCATGTCCGGTCCACTTGATTGATCCATCGTTCCAGTAAGCGGTGATCCAAGATTGCAGGTCACCCTCGGAGATGCCGAACGTCGTGCTGTTAGGGTAAAATTTGCCACGGGTCCATGGGAGTCCAAATGTCGTTCCGGAGCTGTATGATGGTACGGAGCCACTGATCCAGCGTACGTTCACACTCTCCTCGCTAGTGTTGTGATACTGCTGCGCCTTGCTACCCTGAAACACTGTAGCAGCAGCGGCGGCGACCACAAGGAAGTTTTTGAACATGCTGGGCGACAGCAAAAGCTCGCTGAGCCGGGCAGCATGGGCGGGACAGCAGTACCTGCATATATATCACTATGACCTACCATCCATATGAACTTACAGTGGGCATCATGCAAGAATTCATCCGGCGCGATGCAACTCCCCTCATGCGTGACAAGACGCAATAATGGCGCTATGGCATTATTGCGTTAGCCCTACCTGATGTATTGCAGTCGCGTTACCAATCAAGAAGGAGACAACTTCGCTTCCAGCAAGCTTCGAAGGCCAAGAAGATGCGCGGCCGATGCAATTCCTCTAGCGGCAATGATGTGCCTTGTCGGAGCATATTGCAGCGACGTTCGGGATAATGTTGGTGAGAGTCTTGGAGCGATATGTAACCTGGAGGCAAAGTATGGCATTCACAAGGAGTTCACACGATTGTTATAATTTTGCGCCAATAGCTGGTGGCTGTGGAATGTTCAAAGAGGACGAGCAAGAGGAAGAGAAGGAAACGCCGCGGTGTTCGCAAACGCGTCCAGCGGATGCCAAGAGACGCCCTCCCGCGTGCTCCTCTTGCGAAGACCAGGCTATCGTTCTTCCATGTCTTCCACTCAGACGATCGCGTATGAAGGCGCCATGTCTGTTGAAGGCCATGTAAAGCTTTATCAATTAGGCCAGAACCCTTTCATACCTGATCATTCGAGCCAGCTCCTCTCCTTGCTGATGCAGTCTTGCAGCCATGTCCGGACGGGTATGTGGAAGGTGGGAGTTGACGGTGTAGAGGGTGATGCGGATGTTCTTCGCGAGGCGGACACTGCTATGACTCGCTGGCGGGACGGAGGGCCCATCGCATTTCCGAAATACCGACTGATCCTTAGCGCGGGCGACCGGTATTGGTAAATGGTAGGTATAGATCTTCATTCGACGGCATAGTAGAAGCACAAAGCGCTGCAGCGAAACATGACCAGGGAACCTTGTTTGTCCTTGTCTCAATCGGGCTCGATGTGGACTGGTTGATCTTCGCCTTTCGACAAGAACCAAACCGTCCACTACTGATAAGTCTGAATTCCTGTCAATTGGCACTCTCGTGCTAATGTTCGACTCGAGGTATTATTCGGTCTACAGAAATTTGAACACACATGATGCGACGGGGACGGCCTTGAACATGACCACAGCAACCCCAGAATAGTGGCACAAACACCGTTGATGGTGTCCTCCAAGCAAAAGGAATGTCGGGAAGGTGTACGCTGCTGCCTATTCTTGGAAGACGTGGGAGGCTCCACTGAATATCCCACTGGCACGTGTAATAAAGGTGGTGTTCCTGGCACTGGTTGTCGTTGACGACGATGCAAGGCGAAGCAGCAGCCACCACATGTGACAACAGCTGCATCGGCAGTGCTACTCAGCCGCCACCGCTTTGAGACGGGCTAGAAGCCTTTAACACAGCCTCGTGCTATGCAATGCTGTTCTACCATGAGGCTCGAGTTAATCCTCGCGCAACAGGCTGCGACTCGATATCTATGCGACAATCCCAAAAGTCGACAGTCACGCTCGGCGCACTGAAACGTCGTACGTACGGCATTATGACAACCTTTCTGGCTTTCCCTAGCAGTCCCCAAATAGCTCTCGATACGCCAGAACATGCTCGTTCGTGGTATGAATCCAGGCAAGACGACTACAGTCGCGGCCCTCTCGCAGTCTCCACGAGGCCCACCCTCTGAGAGACTGTCATGCATGAGGCGGGTTGTCGCACTGTTGCTACACCGGAGGACCTCGCAGCTATACTTGTTGTCCCATGGTGTTGCCTGGACGGGTGCTGCTTTCACCAATGAGCTTCGCCGATCAATCGCTCAAATCCGACGCATGCACGCCACAGCGGCTCGTCGTGTCTACCTGCATGCCAACATCCGATAAGGTACGGCTCGATGTTAAATCTCATGGCCCAGCTTTGCAAACAAGCCTTGCCTCGTCCGACGAATCACGAGGGATCTTTTCGACTGCAGTGCAACCTCAAAGCTGGAAACCCAAGCGTGCAGCGTGCTTGTGCTACGAGGTCAGGCTGAAAATGTCAGGCTGAGAATTGCAGAAGGCGCCAATTTACAGAGCAGCCAGGTACATTTGTTGCTCTTTAATTAGTAGCAGCTGAGCTCGACAATGCTGAGCTTTGCCTGTCTCGATCGAGGCGTTCGCTTCCTGAAGCAGAGGCGATACCTGAGCTGGATACCGTTTCCCAAGGTCTTGAGAGGCCCACTGCCACATATCCTCTGCCGCCTGATGCTATCTGGCCTTCTCTTTGAGCATCCTCCTACACTCAATACAATCGCAACATCCTTAGTCCACAGAGGCCTCATCCAGCAAGGCTTACAAACCCTCTTGGCCCTCTAGTGTCTATACATCATGCGTCCAGACTATGTTGAGATACAACAATTTCAACTCGAGCCGATCGGCGAAGGTGATGACTGGTACTCGATACAATTCATGCATTAACTGATTGTTGGCAGTGTCGGATGACTTCATCGAACGCAGAAATCCCGAAACACCCAATTGGAAACCCGCATGCCTCAAGGGACCATTCTTCTTTGGGGCCATGACCTTGATTCTCCTGTATAGTGCCATGTGTGCGGCATTCATTGTCCTCAACTACACCGAAACCAGAGTTTTCACATTTGGAGCGAGCAACGCCGGGGCATTCCTCTTCTGGCAGTTCATCCCAATGATTGTTGCAGTAATTCCCGGCTTAGTATGGGAAGGCATCTACAACGAAGCCTGTCGCTTACAACCCTACCGAGACTTAGCGAAACCTGGCGGATCGACACTGAAGGACAGCCTGAGTCAGACCTACCTGACCTCGTTCTCTTGGTTCGTGCCTTACCACGCACTGAGACATCCAAATGATCATAAGGCTCTTGCTATGATATGTACAACATACCTGCTCTCTTATGGTGTGATTCCAACTATCACCGCTGCTATGATCGAGGTTCGATGGGATGACGAATATACGGAGAGCACCGTGCGACCGATTGTGTGGCTTATAAGCCTGGGATTCCTTGCGTCAATCTTGGCAGTGGCATCGGCTATCGCAGCTTCTGTTATGTTGCATCGGCAAAAGTCTGGGCTATACAGCAGTCCTGCCAGCCTGGCCGGTCTGGGAAGTCTGATCGCGCAGAGTAACATTCTTCAAAAGTTCCGGGCAATTCCGTCCTTTGAGACTCAGGAAGGCATCGACAAAGCCCTCGGAGCCTTACTTGTGGGCCTATCACACACAGGCGCTTCACAACAGATCACCTTGCTCGATGCTGACCAAACTGTCCAAGAGTCGACTAAGACCGTTTGGAAGCGCGAATCGAAAGAGGCTCATCCTTGGTGGTTGTGGGGCAGGACATACGTCGGTCTGAATGTTATCTTGCTCGTCCCGACCATTGTCATGGTAGTCGTACTATGGCAGCAGGCTTACAAATCAGTTGTCGAAGAGGATATCACGTATCTTGACGGTAACGCTCCTGCTATCAAGGTCTGTACCGCCATCATAACACTCGCCAATGCAGCTGTTATGTCCAACTGGCATCTCAATGTTGCTTTACTGCAGCCATATCATCGTTTGGCAGAATACTGGCCAGGAAAATCCTCTCCGCCCAAGGGGACACCCTCTTCCAAGTTGCTGGGCTCAACAAGCGCGCTGCGATTGGATTTTGCCGGCTCAGCGTTGTTCAACTTGACGCAACCCGGACTCCTCACGTTCGACGTATGGCTTATGGCAGTTTGCGCTCTTTTGACACAGCTGGCAGTGGTCATTCGACCTGCTACTTTCCAGAACCTCGCGCTTATCACTGCTTATGGTCTTCAAATCAGCAGTACAAGCTACAATGGCTATTCAACCTACGACGCATCTGATTTGAGCATCCCTGCTGGTGTGCCGCCTCTACGGATCATCCTTTACGTTCACGAAGCCATCTATGCATTCACCGCTTTCATCGCATTGCTGATCGTGATGGTAAGGAAGCGGAAGCCGTTTCTCCCTCGCAAGCCATATACGCTTTCGTCTCACATCTTGTATCTATGCCATGGCACAGAGCTTCTGGAGGACCTGGACGGCATGTCCACGTTGCCTAAGAAGGCGAGAGACTCTCGCTTGAAGCGAAAAGCGCAAAAATATGCCCTCGGCTGGGTGGAGGATGAGGCGAAGACCGGCGCGTATATAGGCATTGACAGGCTCGAGCGCATCAGTCGACGTTTCCAATATCCAAAGGCAGACGATCGCGAAATCTATGAAAGCCGACTCGAACTCAGTCGGGTTGAATACGACCAACGTTATCCTGGCAACAAGTACGGCATCAAGGTGCGTCGAGATGCGGAGTGGCCTTACAATCCACTGTGACACCAAGGATCTTGCGAATTTGTAAGAGTCGCGTTCTTGCAGGTGCTCACAGAAGCAGTCTTGACATTGTAAGGGAGTTATATGTCCGTCGTGGAAGGTGTTCTTGTCGATTGACCGCACTGTAGCTAAGCTCAATCAAATAAGAGTCACTTTGTCTCTTATATTGTACGCAACAACTCCTCAAAGCGGCTCCTGGCACATAACCAGCATGCGGCCGCGCCGCTGCAATCTCCTCTTCACATCTTCTAGATCCTGGTGGCAGCAGCGGAATGCCGTAATAGAGTCGTAGGATGACACACTATCCATCTCGTTTTACGATACATTGGATGGCGTTGGTGGACACGGAGGGATGGTCGTTGGCACGAAGATAGCACAGAGGCTGTCTTACTCTCGAGATGGCGCTAGAATACAGTGCGCCAATAGATCCAGATGTCTGTTGGCTTCCAGCGGTAGAAATGCAAGCAATCCGCAGAGGAGGACGAATCTTAGAAGGTGTTGGCCACTCCTGCCATTCATGTCGCGTCACAGCCATTCGCGGGCATTTTCCATCAATCGATTAATCAATTAATTATGTCCAGCCTTGACTCTTGGTACCATAGAGGCATTGGTGAGCGCGGCCACGAGGGCGGGTAGCCTGTACAAGTTATGCTCGCAATGCACCACACGCGAGGTGTGATGTGATGCAGCACCAGAAAGCTTTTGTTGGTCAGTTGGCATGTACATGCTGTAGCGATACATGTACTGGATCGTTGTCTCTCAAGAGATTCTATACCTTACTCATCTCGTAGTCAGACAGTAGATTTAGAGTTGGAAAACAGAGGTTGTTTTAAAGTATAAGCTTTAACATCAGGTTTAGCCTCGGCTTCAGCGTGTGTTTGTGTCTACAGTTCCGGCTACTCTATCAGTACGGATCTAATACTCTCACTATGTCTTCGGAGTCCATGTACCACGTCTTCACGGCCGAGCCAGCAGCGACTCGTCGCACGACAGATAACGGCACCGAGCAGCGGCGCATCTCGACGTCGTCAGCATGCCTGGAATGCCGCCGCAAGAAGATCCGATGCGGTGGAGGCCAGCCATGCCGGCAATGCGTGTGGGCAGAGCGGCCAGAGATGTGCAAGTATGCACAGCGAGCACGAAGGACCGTGCCGTCGCAAAGGTGTGTGCGTAATCAGCAGTACATGTGCACATCAGTGTCGATTAACGCGTGCCCTATAGTATGGTGCAGCAGCTGCAGCGGACCAACGAGCAGCTGTCGAGCATCTACTCGCGCCTCTTCCCTAGGCGTGACATGGGCGAGCTGGTGACCATGAGTCGCATGGAGTTGGTGCAGCTTGCCCTTTCGCTGAGCGCCGATCAACCAACCGCCACCCAAAAATCTCCCCAGCTAGACGTACAGCAGGCCGACTTCTCCATCAACACCATCTCGGTATCGTCGTCCTCACCTTCACACGACACAGACGCTCGGCGGACCCTGGACGTTCTGGATCGGGCACCTCAGCTGGACGCTGCTTCGAGCGAAATCACAAGGCGCCGCTCTTCGGTGCATGCTGTCTCGGACGATGTCAATGGCTTGTCAGTGTCCCTGGACACGGCATCGTCGTACGTCGGTCTCTCGTCTGTCAGTGCCGCTTTGAGAGCAATCTTCAAAGTCGCTCCCCAGGTACAAGCACATCTAGCCCAACATTGCCCCCGCACCGCGCAGGCGAGTCGTGCGCCTTCGCCTTCGCCTTCACCAACACCTTCGGATGAGTGCTCTGGCGGTCCAGACAGTTGTTCTTTGCCACCGCCCGACGTCGCAGAACGACACATCCAGTCTTACTTCCACCACATTCATCCGCTGATGCCCATGGTCGACGAGGACGCCTTTCGACATACCTTCTTGTATGACCCGCGCCTGGACGCTTCTTGGCTCAGTCTGTACAACGTCGTGCTAGCGCTCGGATCACTGGCTTCCGGGACGTGTGAAAGCAAAGAGCATCTGGTCTATGCAAGACGTGCCCGCCATATCCTGTCCCAGAGGTCGCTGGGCACGAACAACATCCTGGTCCTACAGGCGCATGGTCTACTGAGTGGCTATTGCTTGCACTGGCTCAATCGGCCAAATGAAGCACATGCGATGATGGGTGCAACCATGCGCATTGCAAGTGCAGTAGGCTTACATCGTGAATACGACACTTCTTCTTCCTCGTCGCAGAACAAGGCCAGGATCCCACCCGAAGTCAGACGGAGAACTTGGTGGAGCCTTGTTTGCCTGGACACATGGGCTAGCATGACTACAGGACGGCCATCTTTCGGCCGTTTAGGTCCCGGTATCACCGTTGGGTTGCCGAGCTTGCCGCCCAGTAACAACAACAAGCAGTATCTGGCTTCGCTCAAACTCCTCCCGTTAGCACACAATCTCGCTTTCTGCAAAATAGCCACTCCGATACAAGACTTGCTGTCTGAGAATCCGCTGCTCACCCACGAGCAACTCAATGCCGAAGATTCCAAATTGGTCGAATGGCACGAAAACCTACCACCGATTCTTCGCTGCACTTCCAAAGAATATCGAGAGCGTGGCCCTCAAGCGCAAGATGTCTGCCCAAACTTGCTGCAGATTCCACGCGCTATCATGCACTGGTGGTTTTTGACTCTGAGGATACTCATTTATCGACCGTACCTCATAGCGACATCGCTCTGCCGTGTTTCCAAGGCAGATATTCCAGAGCAAGACAAGTACGCGGTTCAAAAATGTCAACTCCTTGCAGGCGAAGCAATTCTTGCCATCGATCAGACATGCCAACAGACACTAATCGCTGGCTGGAATGCAGTATGGTTGATGTACCAAGCCGTCATGGTTCCTCTCCTCTCGCTATCCGTACTGTATACAAGCGAGGTCTTTCTGCAGACTCACAACAATACAGCTTCAGCTAGTGACAACCCGCTGTCTACCGCGGCACTAGAATGGCAAAGCCAGGTCGAAACAGCAATCAGATTCTTCGGCAAGATGTCGGATTTTTCGCTTGCAGCAGCCAGGAGCAAGACTGTGGTGGAACAGTTGTTACATGCGTGCACGAACATCTCACCCTCCTTGTCCGGGTCATCTCAAAATCAGGCATTGCCTCTTCCCACTCAGTACGGAAGCATCAGTCGTGAAGATGGAGAGCTATTCGGCGGCTTCGACTTTGGTGCGACAGGTTTCGATGTGCGAGCCTCCAGCATGAATACCCTGTGGGATACCATGGCGTGGGAAAGCATGTCTGGTACACTAGAAGATCTACCATTCGCTGAAGCTTACCCGCACGATTTAGACTTTATCTTTGAAGGATAAAACACTGCCTTATGCTGCAGCTGTGCGACAGTCAAATCGCGTGGAAGGATCATAGATATGCGAGACGAGCAAACATATTTCGTTGCACCACTAATTAGCCGAGACTAATGCTTACATCCGAGAGGCCACATCTGCGCACCCTCCTTCTTCTGTGCCGTTGCAGCTCCGTGTTCCACCACGCCGTATGCCGCCTCATCCGTCCAAAACTCAAAGTCATTCGCCCCATTGCCGGGCTTACCGATCTGCCAAGGCATCCAAGGCACGCCCAGCCCATTGAATACATCAATGTGATCCGCCAGAATCTCTGCCTTGTTCTGTCCAGAAGCACCGAACTCTTCAAACAGCACGTACTTCCGAGAAGCCAACGCATGGTCCAGCGCAATCGGGCCTTTGGTCTTGAACTCTCCAACGCCGCTGTAGGAGTGGATATCGACGATATCAAGGGCATCGCAAGCCCAGTTCTCGGGGATGTCAGAGTTTGGGAATTCATTGCCTCCGCCTGTACTTTTGCATTAGCCAACCGCAAAGTAATCTAGCCTTTCATAATATTTCCACTCACCGGTAGAGATCAGCACACCGCTCCTCCCCATGATATTCCGCATAAACTTCGCTCGATCGCACCACCACTCCGGCACAGGTGCAGTGTTGTTGTTGAGATGACCTTGGCCTTCATTTTGAATATTGAACGAGAAGATGTAGTCTCCAAGGTCTTTCCACTTTGGAGCGCCTTGGATGAGAGGGTTGACATGTTCCAACACATGAGCGATACGGTTATCGAAGTCAGCCACGCTGTCGGCATCGCTGTACCAGCTCGTGACATCGTTATCGCTAGCTTTTCCGAACGAACAGTCGAGGGCGGGCAAATCGTACTTGCGGACGTAAGAGTCATTGCCCCAACAGCCCAGCTGGTATCGGTCGTGCAAAACAATCGTAAGTTTGATATCTGCACCCAATGCGCTGTCAGACAAACTATACCTAATCGGTTAAACTGAGATCAGATGGATTCCACGTACCGCGCTCATGGGCTTCAACCATCAACCGATCAATGGCTGCCAGCTGGGTGTCATCAAACTGGCCGACGTGAGCCGGCTCTATATCCGGCATGTACACGGAGCCCGTGTTCTTGAAGTTCTCGAACGTCTTTGAGATGAAGATGCGCAGCACTTTCAAGTCCGATTTTTGGATGGCGTCGAGGACTTCCAGACGGTCTGATCTAAAGGTCTCAAGTCAATTTTGCTGGTCTGTCACTACATCATGGTCAAGGATTGGGATTCCATACTCTTGAAAAGCATGTAAGAAGAACGAATTGACACCGGCCCAGCTTTTGCTGGATCTATCCTTGGCATTTGTGACACTCCTCGCTGACGCATTGATGGCCAGCGCAAGCAAGATGTTTAGAATATGGATAAATTGCAACATGATCAAAAACGTCTTGGATAGTGTGAGGAACTCAATAGTCTTACCATCCTACTCTTTTGGTGTCTACAGCTATTTCAATTATAATACAACGTCCGGCTAGACATTAGCCGTGCGGCATCTGGCTCCGTGGTGTTTTAGCGTGTACTGACCCGAAAGCGTACCGGAAAAAGAGGTCCGGTCTCGAAGCAGGCATGATTGACTGACTTCAGAGCTCTCGTATGGGGTAAAGTCTGGCATGGAGGCTGTCACCGGCCGCCTCGCATATTTAACTCCCCACGGGGTTATGTCAAGCCAGAGGACTGATAGTATGCATAAAGTATGCCGAAGATTCACTGTGGCATACGAGTCGGAGGATTGAGGGCCAAGTGACGTGCATAGTAGCCAAAGTCTATGGGATAGGCGATGAAGCTTTTGGACAGTAGATCATTCGATACTTCAAAAGCGTGAGGGAATAATGCAAATTTGAAACCCCAAGTCATATCATTTGGATTGGGATTCTTCTAACTTTTCCAACTCTGACAGACCTGCTTAATCAAAGCGGCCCATTGTTTCGCGAACAGGGTGCTTGTGTCGTAATAGAGCTTCGTGCCTGCCTGCATCACTATTCCGTTCAACAGAGGGTAGTTGCCAGCTTGACGAGTTTAGGTGGTGTCATAACCCTTTGCGGGTTTCCATCAATTTGTATCAGATAGTATGGATGCATTTCGAATTGAGACTGTAAGAAGCGGCGTCAAAACCATCATGCTAATCAGGAAGTCTAGCGGTCCAACACAAAGATCTCCCCGCGCGACAGTGGGTTGATGATCGCTCATCTAGTGCACGTCCGCTTGCAAGCATTCGCAACAGCATTCAGCAAGCAAAATATGTTTCATTTGGAATGCTTGTCATTTCTACCATGGGACTGATCTAATAAATTTTTGGACTACCTTGTAACTACTTTGATCGTCATGCCGTCACCAACTCGAGTGTTGCGGCTGACACCTTCCTTGTACTGGCTTTACGAGGATTGCGGGCCTCGAAGATCTCGTCCAGGTCCTCCAGAGTCCTGGATTTTGTCTCGACGTAGAAGAAATAGATGAAGACGAACTCGAAGACATCCCAGAAAACGAAGAATACGTAGAACCAGTAGCCAATCTGGAGCATCGGGTCAGCATGGGAATCTGCATTGCAGGAATGATGGTGCCTACCTACCTTGTTCAAAGCAACTGGTGCAGCGAATGTGTTGACGAAGCCAGCACACCCAGCCGTCAACTGAAAGACACCCATGCCTTTGGCGCGCATATCGTTGGAGAGGACTTCGCCCGGGTAAATGGGTTGCATCGAGGTGAAGGCAAGCGCAAAGACTGAGCCGAATATGTAGATGAAAGCAATCGACGCGATCGACGACTTGTGGTTGCCGCTCTGCACAAAGTCCGCTGCTGTCCCTGCTGCAACTGCTAAGCAGATTGCCATACCGACTGTAGCGCCCATGAGCATCTTGCGACGGCCAACGATGTCGTGCAATCGGGCGCCGATGATTGCTGGAATCCAGCCACTAATGGCGTAGACAATGTTTAGCAATAATTGCGTGTTGGGGTTGGTGACTCCGACGAAAGCTACGAGCTTTGGCAAGTCTGTGAGGAAAGATCAGTACTATTTCAGCCGCAAAGGATGATCCTTAGTTCCATACAATAAGATACCACGCTAGAGTACACGTGTCAGTCAATCATCACTTCGGAAGAGAACGGTGGTTTAGAACTTACTTGTTGCCCGAGAATTGTCCAAACCAAGCGAACGAGATGTTCAGCATCATTCTGTACCGCCGTGCCCTTGACTTGAACAAGTCGCGGATGTCGAAATAAGTCCTCCAAGACATCACACCGGTCTCTTGCAGTGCTCGGTTCATCTCGAGCATCTCGAGCTCGACCAAAGGGTGGGCTTCGTCGCCATTGGCGTGTAATGCGATGAGAATCTTACGCGCTTCTTCAGGTCGGTCTTTCGCTACCAGGTACCTGGGAGACTCTGGGCAGAGCCAGATGAGAAAAGCCACGATTCCGGGGCAGATCATCTGCAGCCACAGCGAGAGCCTCCATGCTAAGATGTTTCCGGTTGGACCCCAGTGGCGTTCTGCACCATAGACCACGGAGGTCGCAATGATTGATCCCTGCAGATTTTGTCAGCATATCACGGCGACTGGGAGGACGATCAACGAACCAGGTAGTAGAGTGTGTTGTATAGCCCAGCTACAGTACCACGGTGCTGTGGAGGTGCAATCTCGATCAGATAAGTCGGTGCTGCGACCGTTGCGAGTGTTGAGAAGAAGGACAGAATGAACCGGCCTCCAATAAAGACTGGGATGGTAGGAGCCACTGAAGTAACAATGGCTCCAATGCAGACGCCAAAGCCGCCAACAAATATCGGCCAGCGGCGTCCATGCCAGTCTTGCACCCAGCAGAACAGAGCTCCGGTCATTTGACCGATCTGGAAGATGGCAAACACGAGTCCTGTGCCACTGTTGCCTTCGGCCGGCAGATTGTAGTAAGCGGTATAGCTCGGCACAGCATTGATAGATCCCATGAGGGACCCATCGTATCCTTTTCGTCGTTAGCTTGCGGTCTGCTGTCCATTGATCGGCAACGCTGGCTTACCGTTCATCGTTGAACACAGGTAGACAAGGAGACAGATGGCGTAAAGGTGTAAAGACCCATGGCCCCAAGTGTTGACCGGAGAAGCTTTGAGTATCGATGTGAGCACAGCATGGCGGTCGAGGCCCTCTACGCTTGCCATCGCCTCGTGTTTCTCGCTGGGGTGACGTTCATAGTGCTCATTCTGCGGCTTTTCTTGGTCGGCCATCATGAGATCGTTTGGAGGTGTAATAGAATGTGATCGGTTTGGAGAAAGGCTGGAGCAAGGTGAGGTTGCGACTGTCATATTTACACCTGGACGATCTCTGAGTTTGATAGTATCCAGTGACGCTAGCCTAGGTGAGCATGGAGATATCGATTCCGGGTCGTATGTGATCATAGTTTGTGAATAGGACCGTTCCAATGGATGCAAATTTGGGCCACGAGGTCCTCAGTGTGAGGGGATGCTTTGATCGGCATGATGAGCAAGGCCGCGGAGTGCTGTTAGAGTTTGTGGGGCCCCATCTGTACTGCAGCGGTGCTTCAAATCCCCGAAATGATCCATTCTAGAACCGGCGTTCATAACGCCGGTTAAGCGGACAGACGTGGGTCCGATAGCCTATCACTTTCAAAACAGCATTTATTATCAAACATTGGAATTTTATAACTTTTGTTGCCGGTCGAAACAAATCGTGTACAAGGTACGACCATCGCAGCTTCGACACTGCAAAATCTCGTTCTTCGTTTCTTTCCTATGGTTGACAGTCCAACATAACGGGATAGTGTTGGTATCGACGAGATGGCACACCAAGCACTACAGAGAAGCGTTCTTAGCGATGAGTGGACATTCCGGCAGGCAGACCAGCAAGCATGGCTGCCAGTCCGTAGCGTTCCTACAAATGTCCATCTCGATCTCATGGACAATGGCATGTAAGTACCGTTGCATCACTCTACAAGTCACCAGCAACACGGTCATGAGAAGATTCGTTTCCCACAGCCTGGCTGACTTCGTTTTCCACAGAATCAAAGATCCGTTTCCAGATTTCAACGAGCTTCAATGCCAATGGGTTGGCGAGAAGGCTTGGGTTTACAGAAGAATCCTGCCGCCCATCTCAAAATCAACGGGCAGCTCAGAGCAAACACATGTCTTGGTCTTCGGAGGCTTGGACACGTTCGCAACAGTCAGACTCGATGGAACCGTCATACTAAAAAGCGATAACATGTGGCACACGCACCGAGTCGACATCTCTCACCTCCTCACCCCCAACAAGCATGCCGTCTTGGAAATCACCTTCGAATCTGCTTTGCTTGAAGGACGTCGCATTAAGGAGAGCCATCCCGAGCATCGCTGGGTTGGGTTCAACGGAGACATGTCTCGCCTGGCTGTCCGCAAAGCGCAGTATCACTGGGGCTGGGATTGGGGCCCAATACTCATGACCTGTGGCCCTTGGGGTGAAGTATGCCTGGAATCATACACGGCGAGGTTGGAGGATCTCCGTGTGGACTACGATATCGATATTTCCAAGCGCCAGGTCCAGGGTACTCTCAGTGTAGCTGTTGACAGCGCTTCCGGAGGTCGGGTCTACTTCAAGATTCTCCAGGGCGGAATCGAAGTCTACCAATACGAGCTTGATACAACCTCCGCTGGCCAAGTGACCCATGACTTCAATCTGAAGGATATACGGCTCTGGTATCCACATGGCTATGGACAACAAGCACTCTACACAGTGACTGCCGAGCTTTACGTTGACAATGGTGACAGCGCTCAACCAGCGCATACCATCTCTCGTCGCACTGGGTTCCGCACCAGTGAGCTCATACAGATACCAGATGAGTCTGGCAAGAGCTTCTACTTCCGAATCAACGGGATCGACATCTTCTGCGGCGGTTCTGACTGGATTCCGGCCGACAGTTTCACGCCACGCATATCGCAAGACAGATACCGCTCTTGGCTTCAGACTTTGGTTGACGGCCATCAGGTGATGGTCAGAGTCTGGGGAGGCGGCATATGGGAGCATGATGATTTCTACAATATTTGCGACGAGCTTGGTGTGCTGGTATGGCAAGACTTCATGTTTGGCTGTGGCAATTATCCAGCGTTTCCAGAATTTTTGCAATCTGTCGAACGAGAGTGCGCTACTCAGACGATACGGCTGAGACATCATCCCGCAATGACGATCTACGCAGGCAACAACGAGGACTACCAAGTACAAGAGCAATGCGGTCTGGAGTACAATTACGAGGATAAAGATCCGCAGAGCTGGTTGAAAACAAATTTCCCAGCCAGGTACATCTACGAGAAGGTCCGTAATCCATGACGCTACTTTGGCTCTTCGCTAACACATATGTTGCAGCTCCTCCCAGACATCGTGGCGAAGCACACGCCCCATGTACCCTATCATCCAGGGTCTCCATGGGGTGATGGCAAGATTTCTTCCGATCCCACTGTAGGCGACATGCATCAGTGGAACGTATGGCACGGAACTCAAGAAAAATACCAAATCTTCGACACGCTCGGCGGGCGATTCAACAGCGAGTTCGGCATGGAGGGCTTCCCTCATATTGACACGATCAAGTCAATTGTCTCAGACCCAGCCCAACTTTTCCCGCAAAGTCACGTTATAGACTTCCACAACAAGGCGGATGGTCATGAGCGCCGCCTCGCGACATATCTAGTCGAGAATTTCCGCATCAACAACTACGATCTATCCGGATATATTCATCTGACCCAGCTTGCGCAAGCAGATGCCCTCATGTATGGGTATCGAGGATGGCGCAGACAATGGGGCCAGAACAGGCACTGCGGCGGTGCACTGGTTTGGCAGCTGAACGATTGCTGGCCTACCATCTCATGGGCGATCATTGACTACTATCAGAGGAAGAAGCCAGCATACTATGCGATGCGCAGAGCATTGGCTCCTCTTTCTGTGGCGATCAAACGAGAACACCACGACTGGAGTATTGTACATGCAAGGCCTGCATCAAAACTACGTTTCGAGTGCTGGGTGTCCAGCTCAAGAATGGAGGACGTGGAAGCCTTGGTCGAAATCCGCTTCCTCAGCATTGCCAGTGGAAAGGAAATCAAGGACAACATTCTGCTTCGAGGGCTCAAGGTCGCTGCGAACAGCTCGACCGATGTGGCATCGGGTGTCATCGATTACGACGTTGAGGAGCCTCATGTACTTGCTGCGCGGCTTTGGCTAGATGGTGAGGTAGTGTCACGAGACGTCGACTGGCCGCAACCGCTCAAGTATCTTGACCTGACCAATCGCCAGGTCGATGTTGTGCAGCGCTGCGATGACAAGACGGGTGCGGCACATCTGGTGATAGAAGCAGACCGACCTACAAAAGGCTTTGTGATCGAGGAACGTGAGGGCATTTTACTGAGTGACAGTGCTATTGACATTATGCCTGGGGATCCTCAAGTTGTGGCTATCACCGGGCTGCCCAGGGATGCATCATTGCTGGGATGGACATATCTTGGTGCTCCGTAGGTTGTCCCAGCGGGCAGCAATGTTATAAGTGTCTTCTTTCTATGGTTTCCAAGCTTCGCCAATCTCCTTTGAAGACCGCGTTGAGCGACCAGCCATACTTGCCCAGATGTGCGGATACTTAGGAGGGCGAGAGGGAGACAGATAAACACAATGGTGAAGTGTGGCCCTATCTGCAGATCTGGCATTTGTTCAGGGAGCTGGGGCGGCTGCTCAGCTTCCAATGCACAGATCATTAAGGTCTACAGCGATTCGTGCTAGCAAATCTTTCTTGGCATGCGCATCAGCTAGAATCGAAGGACGGAGCAGATACTTCCGACAAGTCTTTGGCTCTTGTCAAGCAGTTGAAAGATCACTAGGTGGCATGTTGGCATCTCCGAAGCGCTGAATACCATCGTGTCCGATCGCACACACATTACGTTCATCTCCCCTGGGATCATGTCAACCTGAATTGCGGATACGAGCTTGGAGACTGGATTGACACTAAGGTTTCTAGCGGAAATTTGAATTCCCGCTCAGCTAGCATGAGAGTCCGTCTTGCTCTAACGGCGATCGGACCAGCTTCCCAACGAACGTCTCACGGAGTCGCCGAGAGGCTGACGGGGAACACTAACAATGTCTCACGCTATTGGACCGAGGCAGGATGTTCTCCCATGTTCGGCTGCTTACGCTAGCTTGTATTGTTGAACCTATCGTTGTGTAGTCGCTCTAGGACATGACCAGCTGGGAGTCTTACTCCCCACCACGATCACAACGAACGGCCTCTTACAACTGTGAAATGAGAGCTCGACGAAGCTCTACTCGGCCCGATGGGTATACAGCAATGGCACAAGTCGCTGCGAGCCTTCTGTTTTCCCTTTGTGCCACCGTGCGAATCCTCACGCACCGATTGCTACTGGAGAAAACACATATGAAGATGACCTACATCTTGTTGGCAGCCCAGGTAAGCAGCTTGCCCATGCGCCGACTGTATGTAGTGGAACAATACTCAATCAAGTCCACCAAGGTGCTCTTCAGCGCTTTCACGCTTTCCACAGTAACCGCATTGCGTATTCCGACGTGGTCTGGATTTGTTACGAGCGAGCTGCGACTATGGTTCCCAGCTTCTTTCGCACATATCTGCGCCATGCTCACCGGCGCTCAAGCATTGACTTATTTCTCAATGAGAAGCTATTCATTAGCTGCATCGATGATTATACCAATTGTCGCTTTAGTCGAAATGAGACACCTTCAATTCAGGTGTACTAGTGCTACTCTACTCAGTCTTGCTCTTATGATCCTGGGTACCGCCCTACCCGCCAAGAGCAATCTGCAGCGTTTGTTCTCCAAAGACAGCAGTTCCTCGGATGTTGATGCATCCCGTTTCGTTCTCGGTGCAATATGGATGGTAGCTTATTGCGTTTGCAACGCAGTATACGCCTTAGTTGTACGTGAGAATATACAAGTCACGAACAGTAGCATGTTGAATGGTACGTAAGCTCTGAGCGGATAACGAGCCAAAATACTGACCATTGTCTTAGCCGCACGATTACACAGCTATCTTTCCGCCATTTTTCTGGCGGCACTGTCGATGGCCATGGACGACTGGACATTTCCATCTCTGTCTGGGCTAAGCACAGATTGCAATCTGAAGATTTTGATCGTTATCATCTTTGGGGGTCTTACAAGAGCTTTCGAGTCGCCAAGTGCATTTTGGTGCATAAGGCATACATCTGCTATAACTTTCTCGGTGATGGAGCATCTGATCAAGATACCGGCAGCACTTATCGCTATCGTCTGGTTTGGTGCGCCGACGACTTATGATAGCAAGTGTGCGCTTACGTTACTTTTTGTGGCTGGATTGGCTTACACCTTGGCTAGATACCATGCTATTCGCGGCAACATAGGCGTCGCTGCGCTTCAACATGCTGTGGGTGAATCCTAGATAGCTACCCTTTTCATTGATAGAACAACAGAGAGTCTTACAGAGAAAGATACTGTCATAACGAAAGATGAATGGAGTCCAATCGAACGAGCTAGCCGTCGGTGATGTTACAATTGCTTTGAATCTTCTCAGTGCTAGGATCTGGCCTGTTCCCATGAACCGGACTTCTAGAGTTCTTCCGACTATTGAATGCTGCTACATCTGGTGAATGTCTGCAAGGGTGTGCGCCAGCCCACTTGTCCGACGATCTTTAGTGCGCTATATCACAACTCGTAGCATTGGCTTGGTAGAAGATCGGAGCTCGCTTCAAACAATTTCTATTCGCAGGCAAACTCATACCCAGGCTCTTCCGCCGCATCATCGCCTAGGATTCTAGGGCAGCTCTGCGTACATCCCAGCTAGGCCTTGACCGTCGCTGAACTAGTCGTGACAGATGTCGGGATAGCCGTGGGCCATGCTGTGTATAGGGCATCCCCATGCCAATCTTCAGTGAAATGTTGACTGAGAAGCTGCTGTTTGTTCCAGGAGGTCGATGGCGACCTTGTCACATCTCCAGATTCGAGCCCGCGGAGTTAGAAGCCAAGGGGTGTGCTGATCTGGGCGTGATTCTGTCGCGTCCCGAACCATACTCGGTGCTTGGCCCGAGAGGCTTGCATCTTGGTCTTTAGGTAGAGCGCGATATAGCTCGCGCAGCGACTCAACGTCGGAACGCATGACCCCAGAATCCCGGCATAAACCTCCACTGCGCTCAAAAGAGCGGCTTGAGCATTGTCGTAGCTCAGATCGGTCGAGTGTGCAACTCTGTTGAGACTGGGAAAGCGTACGATTGACGCCAAACATGTGGCCCCTCCCAGAGCGAAGGCAGCCATCAGTGCTATCTTCTTCGGCTTCGTAAGCGGAACTTTGCGAAGCAAGGGTAGCGATATGACAGCGATGCTTATATCAAGCACAATTCCAATAGCTGAATAAGCGAACCAAAAGTTGAATCTGTTGATGCAGTGACCATACGCGATAGAGTCGTTCCAGAAGTACTCCACCGAATGACACATAAAGATAGCAGTGACCGTTGCCCAAAAAGTGAAGATTGCGTTCAGAAGGTTTAATACTTGGCATGTCCTGATGAACCAGTCTTCGGATATGATTCGTAGGTATTGCTGCATGACAGACGTGCGCGTGGCTCCCAACGCAAGGGCGTAGGGCCAGATACTAGCCCAGAACGCTCTGAGAAGAGGAACGCTGTCTCCAGGCTGCAGGTTCACACTGTGGGTACCCAGGCCATATCGTACTTGCACGCAGATGGCGATGCTCATGCCAACAGCAAAAATCCAAGCAATTATGATGAAGGCGTCACTGATCGTAGTTAGCTAAAGGTGAAATCTCGGGAGTGGTAGGGAGTATGACTGCGCGGACTTACTCCACGCCAAATCTCTTAACAACGATTATCCGTGTGAAAAGCCTCGCGCTCACCATCAATGTGGTGAGTACCACACCTGTGCAGACAGTAGCGAGTACCGAAGCACTCAAGTCGTATGTTCCAACCATCGCTGAAATGTACAGCGTCATGCGTCCTTGCTGGAAGGGACCGGACACCCATGACAGGACTGAAGCAACGTTGTTAGCTGAACATAAGTCCCCGGCCTGCGCTTCCGTAGGATCGAAACTCGAGGATGGCGTGACTACAGCCGTTGGGACAAGCTGTAATGGGTCGATTATAAGCTTTGGGGATTGGACCGAGGCCAGTGGAGCGAAGATCATCAAGTGGCGGCACGTCTTGCTCTCGCGAACCACGCCGGTCACAAAGCTCCATATGATGGAGGAACGATAGCACATTTAGAGGCATACGGTTTGGGTAAAGAATTGGGTGAGCCGTGTTTAGTCTTTGACCATCAGCGGGGTACAACGATCTTCAGACTCGCTTCCACGACCGAATGGCTAGCGTGTCAACACCAGTCTATCGTGCGTCACGCTTCGCTAACCATTATGTTCGAACCAGCCTAGCCGCCGCTACAACGATACTGTTGAAGGCGGTCCGCGCAAAGGTGGCCTACTCGTGATCAGCGGATCGAGGACGCATGGCCGCCTCATCGAACGGTTGCGCTAACGAGTGGCAGGAACCCGCCCGGATCGCTGCACGAATGGTAGTGCGCGTGAACCTAGGAAAGATCAGCTCAAATCAAGCTTCGACTCTTCAGCTGACTCGCAAGCACCAGACTGATGGTCACACAGCACAAGCTGTCCTGGACCATGGACAATCTCGCTTGTACACCTTGACAACCGAGTGTCACTCCAACCAACTGGACGAATATTGCTTGAAGCGACTAAGATACGGCTATTGATTTACACCACAAAATCAACCCGGTGCAAACGTAAGACTAGTGGTTTCATATTGCCATTTACCAGGCTTCTGTGTACTCAACGGTGTCGGTCCATCGACAGTATCACCACGGTGAGCTACTCTCTCTCACGTGTCACCCTCAAACATTTCCTCGAGGAACGAGCATCGCTTACAATCACCCATCAATAGTAGATCATTTGTCGATTAGAGTTTTGAGTCGACCATGTTGCTCAATTCTCCCAATCCTGGCTGTCCATCAAACACGAAATCCCTCAATCTGCTGGTATTTACCTGGATTCTCGTTAGCATGAATGATCAACCAACTTGAATCGCCAAGGGTGAGTCCCACGTGTCTTGTGTTGAGTTCCGCTGTAGAACTTACGCCTAGTAGCCGCATCGCTGTCCTAGTCTCCTCCGTGAGAACTGCAAGACAAGGTCAATTATATCCTCGTAGCCTCAAAAAAGATCGGGTATGCTTACTTTCAAGTGTTCGGGAAACGCCTGATTCTCCACCGACAGCTAAGCCATAAAGCGCTGCCCGACCGATTCCCACAGCTTTGGCCCCGAGAGCAAGAGCCTTCACAACGTCTGTGCCTCTTCGGATCCCTCCATCAATCAAGACGTCTAGCTTCTCAAAGACCACTGGGCAGTGCTTCCTGATCTCTAGTAGTGTCTGGATTGATGTTGTGGCAGTATCGAGCGCCCTGCCTCCGTGATTCGACACGATTATACCTTTGACGCTTGGAAACAAAGTCGCCAGATAGGCATCTTCGTACGACTGAATGCCTTTCAGTACTATCGGGAGATCGGTCTGTGTGCAAAGCCACTTCAGTGTTTTTGTCCATGTTAGAGCTGATTCAGTGCCCCATGGCTTTGGGAGGGATCCCGCTGCAGCTTCCCACATCTTATGTCGTTCATCTTTTTCTCGTTTTCCGGGGAAGGGTGCGTCAAGAGTCAGGACAATAAACTTAATCTGTGGGATGGACCTGACCCGTGCCATAGTCTTTTCAGTTGCTTTGATGTCTTTGAGGACGTACAGCTGCCAGGCGAATGTAGCGTCAGGGCCTGAATTGACTATGTCGGACAGCGACATGGAAGCATTCTTGCTGACGATCTGTAATGCTTTCCATTCAGAGCAGGCGGCAGCTATCCCAGCCTCACCTGCTGGATGTGCAAGTCTTGCCATGGCAGCGGGAGCTATGTAGATCGGTGTGTTGAGAGGGTTCCCCATAATACTGACCGCTGTGGAGCACTGGGAGCAGTCAATGAAGATTCTTGGCCGGAGGAAGATCAGTTGGTAGACGCGTTGATTTTCCTCCTTGGTGATCTCGTTGTCGCTGCCTGAATGATAGTATGATATTGCTTTGGCACTCATCGACCTCAACGCCAAGTCCTCCATCTCGCCGATACTCAGGATCTGCGAGACTGACGGTATCTCAATTCTTGTGCGAGGTAAAGCAGTCTCCTTGTCCCGCCGCTGCACGCTTGGGATGTTTCGCGTGTCATCTTCGAATGGACCCATGAGCTCGATTGCATCAAGATACTCCTCGATGAGCTCAGGTGGGTGAACATCGTCGTAAGCACGCGAAGCGTCTTTGCCACTGTTTCTGAGAAGAATACTCGCACCTCCAGGATGCTGGGACAAAAAGTTGGTGATCTGTGTGGAAGTCAGACGTCGCCGACTACTGAAAATCATGAGATGTTCCATCATGATGATTTCTTACATCGTAGACATTACCATGTATTGCCACCCAGCACTTGTCGTTCCGCTGACACTCTGCCACTGCGAAACATCAATATGTGATAGATTCTGGTCGTTGCCGAGGACTGGACTGACATTCTGCGGAGGTCCAAACGCGCGCCATGGCTTCGAGACGGCTCGTGTGTGACGTTAGCTGCAGCGTGTGCGGGCCACAGCGACATGAGTCTCAGTCCGCATTCGAGGAAGCTAAGTAACCTGTTCCATGTGAGGCATCGGCGACCGTCGGCAATGCAAGTCGTCGTGTCCAAACACCGAAAGTGGTACAATATAGTCTGTGTACTGGACATAGTATGGCGGCGCATGAATCAGTCCGTTATCGGTAGGAGGAAAAGTATAGGATCCATTCTCCCCGCCTCCCGAGAGAAGTATGGTAGCGAGGTTCCCCGGACCTGCTGGCTCCCATCCATCTACGCCCGGATACGACTCAGATGCATTATCTCCGCGGCAATACAAAAGCCCGAACAGCAGTGCAAATCCCGTTGCAGGATATTCGATCACGACACCATCGCATGTACATGGACGCAGGACCTTGGATAAGCACGAGTACAGTACCACACATCTTGCCATCAAAAATCGCCATCTCTCTCACAGCATCTCGGCATGACCGATTGCTGGTCCCTGTTTATGCATCGTTGTCTTGATTGGTTCTACCTTTCGCCGATGTTGAATCGAGCGAAGCTACTGACAACATGATTAGTGTTTGAAGAGCAGGCAGATGTCTCATTAGGTAGTAGTGTGATTGATCTGATGCCGAGCAATGCCCATGTCTTGACTGTTACGGGTCTACCGAGAGATAACTGCTACCATGAGAAGACGGAGGCAAAGTCTTCCTTACACAATTCGCACGATTGTTGTCCCAATCTCATTACACAAAGTGTTAGTCAGTCCAGATCACCGAACTTAGACCGTCCCATCCACCATCAGTACCCAGTTTGCCCACTTGCAGGCTGGTCAAGAGATGCCCTAATCTTCCGCTCGAGGTGTCCCTGGATATGATTGCCACGGTCGAGGATGCTTGACCGCCAACAGCCACCAGATCTCCGCGTTTGTTGATCGAGAAAGTGCGAGGATACCAGGCGTGAGCGTTGGTCGCCTCCAGCAACGACAGCATACCCGTCCCATTGACCGTGTATGTCACTAGAGAATCCTGATGAGTCCCGAAAGCTTGGTCATTGCGGTTCGAAGCATAGAGGAAGTTGTCGAAGACTTGCACCTCGCCGGCGGACGAAGGTTTGGCATCTCGAGGTGTCTTTCCTGCTACTGCTGTCGATATGGTCTGCAGTCTGTCGAAGGACAGACATCCAGTCTCAGAATATTTGGCTTGCCAGACTGTCAATGAGCTGCTAAGCTCGTTGATGATGTAAAGGACTGTTATGTTCTTGCCTCCCTCATTCTTGACCCACCAGGCGCTATGTCGAGGGCCTTCTCCAGTCTGCGTTTCGATGGCAGAGCAAGTGACGAGAGTCCCGTCCGACGCATTGATACGGAAGATTCGGATGAGGTCTGCTCCAAGATCCGGTACAACAAGATATTTTCCTGTAGGATCTGTAGAGACAGAATGGGGATGAGCTTTAGCTTGCCTGTTGCTCACTGGATGAGACGACGGCAAAGTAAACTTCAATCTCTGTACAGTCCGGGACTGAGATGTCAAAGGAAGCTTATATGTAGACAATGTCGAAAGGTCGCTTCCAAAGCAAGTTAGCAGAAGCAGAAAATGGTTGCAGGGAAACTTTGCTTACTATTCGACTGTCGCGAAGAATCCTCTACCATCATCACCGCCATATAGAGCACCGTGGACACTGCCGCCCGAGACACTCGCTGCAGCAAGCGGACTGATCGCGTGGCCATCCGCTATGGAATATGAAGCGAGCTTGTTGTGGCCGCTCGAATCCTCATCCAAGCAATGCGCTGTCTTCGATTCTGAGTCTATGGTTATCCATGAAGGCTTGAGACCGCATCCATTTGTGGATTTGTCGATCGTCAACTGAGCACTTTGGTCAGAAGTGAGATCTGGCGGAGTATAGGAAAGATCGTAGACGGAGCCAGAGTAGTGCGTTGCCAAGAGTCTGTTGGCTTTTGTGGCACAGAATTGTAGGCCCATAATGATGAGATGAAGCTGGAGAGATCGCATGTCTGTGAAAAATTTACTTTGACCACGAGAAGAATATTGAAGAGAGACCCCAGACGGATAAGTAGGAGACCTCCTGCAGTCTAGAGAAGATTTGAAGAGATTTGGAGATGATATTGCACTCTACGGGTCAGGACTCGAGGACTTGTGGATTGATATCGGTGTGAAATAGGCTTTCGGCGTGCACGATATTAACCTTTGAAGTGTTCTGAGATTACCTCAGAATCTGAAGGATGGCGTTTGAAGTTACCGCTTGCCCCAACCTCGGACACTCGAACGCCGTGACGCGTATTTGACAGTGATGAGAAGCCAAGCTTGAGGTCGTCTAGGCCAGAGTGCCTATAGTTTTAGATTTCCCAAGCAGGCACCTGCAGCACCTTGATGGACGTTCTAAATCATAATTTTTCCGAGCTATATAGCATGCAATTTTCGGCTGTATCCGCTATGATATTAGTGACGTCCGAGTATGCTGTCGTACTCAGATTCATGCACATAGTCTTGCGTTGTGTCCTCCACGTCATTCTTGGTGGCAAGTCACATCAAGATTGCTCATTCTTCGGCATCCTCAATGCCCCAGTTTTGTCTTTGTATGTCGGTGACGACCGGTAAAGCGAAACAGCAAGCTTGTCTTGTGTGGTTAGCCGGGTGGCCTGGAAGTCAGTCCAAACGAGCCGGCTTTAGAGCATCGGGGTTTTGAATCGCCGTTGGCACTATCGCCCCAGACCTTTCTAGCCTATGCCAATCTCCATACGCAACACGCGGCGCTAGAAGCGTCCGAGACGAATGCTGCCCCTCTTCCTGATAGTCACTGTACTAAAGGGCATAGCGCAACCCAGCGCAACCCAGCGCAACAAACTTGAAGAGCGTTACAAAGCTTGTATTGCTGCAGGAATCCCTTGCATCACCACATGGGGCTCTCGCCGTCGTATCTCATAGATCGCCGAATCAAGTAGCCGAGCTGATCAAGAAGTCCAGCTGATCGGACTCGGCAATTTCTTCAGCACAGGTAGTTGCGTCAACATCGCCACCTCAGTCATCGTTAGAGCTGCCGGACCTGTTGACCGTGTCACTACAATCACCTGTGCCGCTCTCCTTATCGATACGGGGATTGGAACCTTATGTACAACGAGCGCAGATGTCATACATAACGTACAAAGCGCACAGCCTAGATGACAACAAGTCCATGGATCCCCAGTCCCTACCCAGAAAGCAAAGTCGTTCCAGGCGGGACTCTGTTGATCCTTCATGACCACATCGCTATCCACCATTACATTGACACGGAATATCTCCATCCAAGTGACAATGAACGAGGTGATATAAGACTTCGATACCTCAACCTGCCACAACGCGTACATCCTAACACAGAGGCGCAACCAGGTTTTCAGTAGAGCGCGGACGAGGCAGGTTGGTCAAGCTATATGCATCGATCAGAATCTTTCCCTTGTGCATTGTTAGCACACCAATCGCGAATATAGAGTTCAACCATTCATATGACCCTTTGCCGACTTCGAATTGTAGCCTTGTGAACCATTCCGCCTGGTCCTGTGAGATGTCCGCACCTGCACCCTCCGCGCTTGATCTATATGGCTCTTTTGGGTTGAAGATCCCTTTTGATCGCACATAAATTAGATCACCTTGCTCGGTCTTGAGCGTGTAGCGAGCGTCCAATCTCATAAGCTGTTATGAAGTTAATAAGGAGCATGTACAAGCGTCTAAGATTGAGCAACGCACGTTTGTTCCGGGCAAACTTGTAACCCAGTCAGCCCCCGAGACGCTGAGGATGACAGCGGAAATCTCGGGGCCTTCTACAGTGCCCCCTGCAAACGGCAGGATGAGCCTCGTTGATTGAGCTGTTGAAGATTGGCCTACAAACTGTTCATCGGACGACATCTCGCATTCGAGGCGGTATATGAAGTGCATGAATGGCAGACGCATTGGAGGAACATTGGGCATGAGCATGTTGCCCGGAGATGATGTGGCTGTCATAGCGACGATGTCGGAACAGAGCAGAGAAGATGGGAAGTCACCAGCTATGGGTTCTGGCGTTGGAGGGGATTTTTACATGTAGGCAACCCACGGCCACCCTCTGTGTTAGCTGGAGCAGTCAGCCCTAATCGTCCTTCCGCTGATTTGTGAAGACAATCGCTTGAAAGTTTAGGACCACACTGAGAAGCGTGATATACGAACGGCGGCCGAACGTCACCAGTACGAGCCTAATGTCGGGGAGTCTACCCGTTGAGTCAGTGCCAGACTGTTGGTGTCCGTCTTGTGCAGTGTCTACAACTCCAACACCGAGTTCAAATCAGTGCCCTACATTGGTGCCGCGGCTTACAAGATTGGCCCGGCTTCTGTCCTTTTTAGAATGTATACGTCGACCATTGCCGAGGACAAAAGCGGGGCTAGAGGTGAGTCTCAGAAGCGTCTCGAACAACAGACATTCTGGAGAAATGCCAATAACTTGACCTTTGTAAGACAACCTAGATTTCATTAACAGCTTGTATTGTGAGATACGTTTCGACGATTGCCGGCTCAAGATAAGCAGAAGTCTCAAACCTGTAATGCGCCGTCCAAATTTTTCTGCTACACATACCAAAACTATCGAGAACAGAAGCACACTAGCTGAAACGTTTCATGAGAAGGCATCACATGGCTCAAATGCGTTGCATTAGGCAGGGTACATCTAGTTACAAGGACTGAACAAGGTTGCACGACCGCTTTCTCCCACAGATCGCTTGATACGTCCTCCCATACCCGTGGTGATACTGGAGACGTACTGAGTATGGGCCATCGAGCTCTTAGTGCTCACCGGGCGCGTTGTCGGCCGTGACATCTCCGCCTGGTCGTTCTTGTATCTTCGTTGCTAGGACACTAGCCTTGCGCGGGTTCTTCGCCTCAAATACATCATCAAGCTCCTCAAGAGTCTTGTTCTTGGTCTCGACGAATAAGAAATACATAAACACAGCCTCTAAAGTATCCCAGAAGGCGAAAAACGCATAAAACCAGTACCCGATCTGTGAAAGTGAGTGTTAACGTTTAGACCAGAGAGTGGAAGGCTAAGACTGACATTTGAGAGTGCGATAGGGCTTACAAAAGTGTTCTGAAACCCTGCCGCGCCTGCGGTGAGTTTGAAGACACCCATGCCTTTCGCTCGCATCTTATTGCTGACAACCTCAGCAGGATAGATGGGCTGCATAGGGGTGAAACCAGTTGCGAACGTCGCTCTGAAGAAGAATATGAAGACGATAGAGACTGTCGAGGCGGTGGAATCATCGTAGTCCACAAAGGCAGCCGAGCACCCGGCCACAATCGCCAAGCAAACTGCCATTCCTGAAGCAGAACCGATGAGCATTTTGCGACGACCAACGACATCGTGGAGGCGAGCGCCGGCGCTGGAAAAGACCCATCCAATTACTGCGTAGACGATGTTCAGATAGAGCTTTGTGTCTGTGTCTGTGATGCCAATTCCAGCGAGCATGATAGGCAGATAGTAGGACACGATGCTTCGAGCAGTGTTAGCAGAAGCTTCGATGGTAGCGTAGGCGGCTACTCACTTGTTACCGCTGAACTGACCAAACCACGAGAAAGCGATGTTGAGCATAAGCCTATACCTCGCAGATCGCGATTTGACAAGTACGCTAAGGTCGAAAAGCCTGGAGTCCTGTTTGTTGTGCTCTGGTCAAATGTTACCGATCATCTCTCTCATTTGCAAATCCACCAGTGGGTGGTCGACGTCTCCGTTCACATGATACTTGACGATTATGATCTTTGCCTCTTCGTGACGATCTTGAGCAACGAGCCTTGAAATAAAAGTTAGCAGGAATATCATCTTATCTGCGCGTGCAAAATGCCACTGACCATCGGGGAGATTCTGGAAAGAATTTGACAAGAAGGCACACCACTGCCGGACACACCAGCTGGAGCCACAGAGGTAATCTCCAATCGATGTTTCCTCGATGCGCGAGGTACTTATGGCTAGCGTAAGCCGCTGATGTTGCGAATATGGATCCCTGCGAGATGCGTTAGATACCACGACTTCGAAGAAGCGTACATGAACATACCACATTGTAAAAGGTATTGTACAAGCCTGCAAGTGTCCCTCTGTATGCCGCCGGGGCTATCTCAACTAGGTAGGTAGGAGCTGCAGTATGCGCGCAAGTCGCGAAGAATGATAGGAAAAAGCGACCTGCAATGAGCATGGGCAGGTTAGTCGACAGGGCGGTGACTACGGTCGCGAGGCAGACACCAAAGCAACCGAAGAAGATATGCCAAGTCCGGCCGTACCAATCTGCCATCCAAATGAACAGTGCACCGGCCATCTGACCGACCTTGAAGCTGATTAGCACGAGATTGCACCGCTTCGATGTGGATCAAGACCGGACCAACCTGGAATATGGCAAAGACGATGCCTGTACTTGCATTTCCAGACGTGGGAAGACCAAAGTATTCGGTATAATTCGGTAATGTGTTGATAGAGCCCATGAGCGAGCTATCGAAACCATTCATGGTCGAGCATAGCAGCACTACTGCGACCAGAAGGTAGAGTCGCAAGTATCCGGAACCTCGTGGGTCGGGCTTACGTGTGGATATGATGTTGGCATAGAGCTCGCCGCCTTGACTGACAGACTTGGATCGCTCTTCGTGCGTAGTAGAAAGCGATTTGGGCTCATCTGTTGTTGCCATGGTGGCTCTGTTGGTACACACGTACAAGCAAAGCTGACGTGATCGAGAGCAGAACTCTGGGCCGTAGCAACTACCTAGACCCAACTTATATGTACAATAGTATAAGCCGGTAGCTTTCTCCAGCTCGGACCTCATGAGCTCCGCGTGGGCAGTCTGGTGACTTGAGCGTACAGCTCTCAAGCGCTCTTCGCCGTTTCGGCATGGACTGAAATGGGATTCTGGCGGCGTGTCGGCGTTTGTCGAGGCTGTCGGCACCCAAGTCTTACACTCATGACTGCTCGGCCTCTGCTTTGCGGCCGGCAGGTTTTGTGGGAGTGGTATAGACGGCAGAAGACTAGAGAGCAGTGCTATAGGAATTCGGCTGCCTTCCAATCGGGCCTGAGGTAGGCCGGCCGAACTTCTGTTCGGGAGTACAAGTCCCCGGTCGGCTTGCACCCAACGCCCCCGTTCAGATACCGACGGCTGAACACTCCTTGGCTTGCGGCATCGTCAAACATATTGGGCTGTGATGATCATAGCCTCATGATGTTCGGCCATCGGCAATTGATTGATTGTTCGATAGGGCATGAAGTGTTCCCACGAACATACCAAAGATAATTGTGAGGATTTCCTTCTGACTACCATCATACCACTCGCATTCACCAGAAAATTGGTCGCCATGTCCCGTCATTGTGAAGAATTGCGTCATGGCTGGGTGATGAGAGACGCAGAGGATGATCAGCCTTCTGCATGGATGGCGGTTGCACAAGTGCCCAGTCAAGTGCACATTGAGCTTCTTGCACATGGCAAGTGAGTTTACAACAGACATCTGTCCGACATACCATAAGCTCACAGGCTACAGAATTCCAGACCCTTTCATCGACCTGAACGAGCTGGCAGTGCAATGGGTAGCCGAAAAAGCTTGGGTTTACCGGCTCGTCTTCGCGGCGCCAGCGGCCCCTTTCTCGAGCAGCCTGATCACCGATCTTATCTTCGAAGGCTTGGACACTTTTGCCATTGTCACGCTGAACGGCGAAGAAGTTCTCGAATCCAACAATATGCACCTCCAGCATCGAGTCAATGTTGATGGCGTTGTCCGTCCAGGGGAGGACAATGTACTCGAAATACTCTTTGAATCTGCTTTGCTCCGAGGACGTGAGCTCGTGAAGAGACATCCAGAACACCAGCATTTCGCCCGTCAAACTGAAGAGAGCAGGGTTCCAGTTCGAAAGGCACAGTACAACTGGGGCTGGGACTGGGGTCCAATCTTGATGACCGCAGGACCATGGCGACCTGTGAGATTGGAGCAGTACAGCTGCATGATCGAAGATATGTGGGTGCTTTACGATGCGGCCTCTGACTTCTAGTCATGTTCCGGTCGCTTTCTTGCACGCACAGCAGGAGCCTTCGAAGGCACAGTGATTGACTTCTGTCTTGCGCTCGATGGAACCACAGTTCTAGAGGTGACCTCCACAGTGGGTTCCACGGGTCTAGCAGAGGTCGACTTTGCTGTCCAGCAGGTGGGTCTGTGGAATCCTTTGGGCTATGGCTAGCAAATCCGGTACCAGATGTCTGCCAAGCTTCATCGATACGGAGCAACACTCGACTCACAACGCAAGTCTATTGGCTTTCGACAATGCCAATTGATACAAGAGGCGGACGACCATGGCAAATCTTTCTACTTCCGCGTCAATGGTGTGGACATATTTGCCGGAGGTTCCTGCTGGATCCCAGCTGACAGCTTCCTCGCGAAGGTTCCAGCAGAACGGTACCACAGCTGGATTAAGCTTCTCGCTGAGAGTAACCAAACAATGGTCAGAGTATGGGGAGGTGGTGTCTATGAAGACGATGCATTCTTAAAGGCGTGTGATGAGCTCGGCGTTCTCGTATGGCATGATTTCGCTTTTGTCTGCGGTAACTACCCTACCTATACTACTTTCTTGGATAGTGTTACGGAGGAAGTACGCAAGAATTTGAGACGTCTGCGATCTCATCCTTCGCTCGTCGTGTGGGCTGGCAATAACGAAGACTATCAGGTGATGGAAAGATACAAGCTGGACTATGAGAGTGAAGATCATGACCCAGGGTCCTGGCTAAGATCGAGCTTCTCTGCAAGATATATCTACGAGCACCTTCTTCCCAAGCTTGTGCAAGAAGAGGCCCCAGGAACGATCTACCATCCGGGCAGCCCTTGGGGTGACGGCAAGCACACGACCGATCCGACTGTGGGAGATATACATCAGTGGAGCAGTGAGTAACACATCAGAACAAATCCTCTACAAAATGCGTGCTCACCAAATGGTACAGTCTGGCACGGAAGCATGTCAAAGTGGCAAGAATGTAGCACACTCGCTGGTCGATTCATCAGTGAGTTTGGCATGGAAGCATACCCACACCTGGACACCACTCAGCGCATGATCCGGCAAGCCAAGCAGCAACGACCTGGCTCTACGATGATGGATTTCCGCAACAAAGCCGGCGATCACGAACGGCGTTTAATGACCTACGTGGCTGAGAATGTCTCCGTAAAGTACGATCTTTCCGGCTTCACGCACCTCACGCAAATAGTACAGAGTGAGACCATGCGCTACGCATACAAGACATGGAGGAGGATGTGGGGCAAGCCAGGTAATCGCCGATGTGGAGGAGTCTTGGTCTGGCAAATCAATGACTGTTGGCCCACGATATCTTGGGCGGTTGTCGATTATTACATGGTCAAGAAACCAGCCTATTACGCTATAGCCAGAGCCTTGCAGCCACTTGACGTCGGAATTGCAAGGGAAACACCCGACTGGACTGCAGGCCACAACAATCCAGCTATGTCCGCTGTCACTACTTTCGAGGTCTGGATTGCTAGCACGCTCTTGGAAAGTGTCGACACGAAGCTGGAGGTCTCGTTCATCTCGATCAAGACCGGTGAGCCCATTCGCGAAGCAATCCAAAAATGCGTCACCGCGCAGCCGAACGGCACCACGGAGGTGATCGAAAGGCAGCATGTCACTCAAGACGTACCCGACATCCTGGACTGGGAGTCGAGCGACCCGATCGTCGTGCATGCATCAGTGAGCGTTGATAATCGAGTCGTCGCCAAGGACACAGCATGGCCAAGTCCGCTCAAGTACATCGACTTCTCAGATCGGCATGTGACGGTCGAGTACTCTCCAACGAAAGGAGAAGCTAGAGTATCGGCCAAACTTCCTGTTAAAGGTTTCGTGTTTTCTGAGAGGCAAGGGATACAGTTGAGTGATAACGGCTTTGACATCTTGCCGGGCGAAGAACACATTGTGCGCGTTGGCGGGATGCGAGCCGGAGAGCCAGAGCTGGAATGGACGTACATTGGTGCTCCAGATGCGAAGGTTGTGGTGAGGTCGACGTTGTGACCCATTGGTCGAGCCTTTTCGCTTTGGATGCGTAGCCACAACTCCACATCCTCGCTAGAACTGCTTAGCGAGATCAACAAGTATGTCAACAGTTCGCGTCCATGCTCAATTACTCTTCAAGATAAGCAAGTTCCTTCGCGAATATCTGCTGCCAATCAACACTCATGTTGCATTCTCATTTGAATTCAATGAACGTGACTACGGTCCATTGACAGCAATCATCACAAAAATATCTATCACGTTATAAACTACTTTCTCTGATAACTAGATTAAGCTTAAGATATTTTTAGAAATTAGGACTTTGTAGCTCGATGTCGGCTTCTCCGATGCGGGGCTTCAACAAGCAACAACCGCTTTCTCCTTCAATCATTCGCCCTCTTGTGCTGCCTGCACCGCATCCCCATGGACGCATCGGCGGACAGCAGCACAGCGCCGCGCAGTCTGAACAAGTCATGCTCGGAATGTACGCGGCGCAAGGTGCGATGCGACGGAGCACGGCCTTGTGGCATATGCAGCACCTTCGGCAGGGCTGCGGAGTGTGTCTACAAGCCTCGCAGCAGGCGACAAACGGCCAGCAGAAGCGCATACGAGCAGGCGGTCAAACGTGCAGACACATATGCAGACGTCTTGGAGCGCTTGTTCCCCAATATGTCTCTCTCTGACATTGTGAGAGCGCCGAAGGACGAGCTTGTGAGGACGCTGATCGAGCGCCGGCCTCCACCCATCGGCCACGCCAGAACGCCAGAATCGCATGTGACTGCTCTGACTGGGGCAAACGACTCGTCAATACAGGTTCAGCGAGATGACTCGACCACCATCTCAGATGTCGAGGAGGAAGGGCGAGAGAGGCGTTGGAATGAGCCCGCGCCACAGTCGCAAACCATGCGTGTTGCCGACGATGTCAACGCCATCGATTTGGCAACGGAGAACCAGCGCCGCTCTTACCTTGGTGTCGCTTCCATGAGCGCCACGCTGAATGCCATCTTCAAGCTCTGCCCATGCACTAAACACCATCTGGCTACCCGTCGAGGCACCGCAAGTGGAGTGACCGCGATTTCGAATACTGTATCTTCGCACTCTAGAGATCCCGTGTCTACCAGTCTGGCTCGCGAAAAACGCTGTATAGCCTTCTACTTCGACACGGTCCATGGCATCACGCCTTTATTGGACGAGGAAGACTTTCGCGCGACTCACGCGGCCGGCCAACGACAGGACAGATCATGGTTGGCTTTGCTGAACATGGTCCTGGCCCTAGGCGCGATATCATCCGGAAGCACCTCCCTCCATACTCACTACTACAACCAGGCACGCTGCCACATGGACTTCGACTGTCTGGGATCAGGCAATTTGGAGATCTTGCAAGCACTTTCCTTGCTTGGTGGCTATTATCTACATTATGTGAACTCGCCAAACATGGCTTATGCAGTGCTAGGTGCAGCCCACCGAATGGCTATCGCCCTCGGTCTCCACCGCGAATCCATCTCGCCACAAGCTAGTAGTCAATCGAGAGAAGCTTCACACCGACCTGGTAACATTGTGGAGCTGCGTCGGCGGATCTGGTGGAGCCTTTTTTGTCTAGACACCTGGTCAGGTATGACTTTAGGTCGTCCGACATGCGGGCGCTGGGATAGTGGTACAATGGACACTAAATTACCTACCCTGTCATCGCTGCCGGACCACCTCACAAGTTCATTGATAGCCAGTACACAGTTCTGCCTCATCGTCCATCAGATCCAGGAACGCCTGGCACAGTTCCACAGAATCACTCTTGCCGAAGTTAGCGCCTACGACCAAGAACTCCAAAGATGGCACGACGTCTCGGCAGTAGACTTCCAAGCCTCGAGCCAGTCAGTGCCGTCCCTGAAGGCCGCCTGGCAATTCATGAATGACAGATATCTCAACTCACGCATGACGCTGTATCGTTGTCTCATGCTTTACGATGCACACGACATGATAAAAACCGGAATCGCCGTCCATGGATGCGAGCTCGCCACAACCGTAGGCCTCGCGCTTGCAGAAGAGGCCATAGAGACCATTACTTTACATTGGACCCCGAGCTGCTTCAGTGTCTGGAGCTCTACTTGGTATCTGTTCCAAGCGTGCATGGTCCCTCTACTTTGCGCCGCCATTGCTACAAAAGCAGCACAACTGCAGCCGGGTGCGTCGACTGCCATCTTGGATAGGTGCCATGTGACTTTGAACAAAGCCCAGGAACAGTTCGAAGAAATCAGACCGTGGATGAAATCGGCCGATCGAGGCCCGGATGTTATCGCAGGCTTGAACGAGGGCCTTGCTTCGCAGATACGTGTCTTTGCAGCTGAAATGCCGGATCCGCACGGGATCGCAGACGCGTTCCATACTTGTGACGACTGGTTTCCTGAGGCGAGCTGGGAGGCCTTGCTCGCCGATAATGAGTGGCTACTGGATGATACGTTCTGATCTTCTTGAGGCCAGGCAAACAGGCCGTTGACGCAAGCGCCGGTCCACACTCATCGAGCCCGGTCCTAGGCCTCTACTGCGAATTACTACAGCTTGTCAACCCACTAATGCTGATAATACTCGGTGAAGCCGAGCAAGGTGGTCAATGCAAAATATAACTATGATGGTCAACTGAATGCAACACTTCCAGGTATTTGACTAGCGGGCGGGCCTCGACAGTGTAGGCTCAGTTGATCTGCTCCATCGATCATCGTTTCAAAGCAATGTTCCGAGCTCTAGTGCAGGATTCTGCGCCCTTGCATGCACGCGAAGGAAGTGGCGGAACCTTCGATCGCTTCCTCCGGAACCTCGGCAACGGCGATTCAAATTCCCGTTGGCGTTCTGTCCAAGGGTGGTGCTGTGAATCTACGGCATTATGGCGCTCCGGTCACTTGCCGCGTCCTTCCGCCGTGTTTAAACAACTATGGAACGCGCTAGCAAATCATCACGCGTTAGGCGCACACTGCTACTGTATGCTATGTCTTACGGTACCGCAGGCCGAGTCAGCGAAACCGCAAGCCATGATCAGAGCTACTCCACATCTGTACTGCAACCTCGCTCGCCCTGAGGCTAGCTGACAGCCTAACAGTGCTCTTGGGCGACCTTTCGGTCGCTGCCGTCGAGATGTCTGTGGCGCAGAAACCATGTTTCTGTCTATCGAACTTAGTTGGTATGTGATGGTTTTGGCAGACTTCGCCTGTACCTTGCAGGCGTCTACTCTAATCGTCTGTGCTACAGACCGACTGTCTCTTCCGGAACGTACCATCTCTGTCTGATCGTTGACTTTTTCATCGACCGCGACAGCCAAGGGAGGGACTTCGACATCATCACGAGAAGGATATAAAGAGGCCAGGCCACATCGCTTCTGATCACTTCGGAGCACCATATTCATTCCTCTTCCACGAACCCACTACCCTCGATCCACGCTCTCGGCACCCATCAACATGTTTTCGCTCGCCAATATCGCCATCTTGTCGGCCATGGCAGGATGTACGCTTGCCGACATCTACCCGGCCACGATCCCTCCTGCTGCGGATGGAGGTTCGTTCTTCAGTGGCCCGCAATCGGGCATTGGGTCGTGGTACCGTGCGTCTGCAGGCTCGGATTCTACGAATGGCAAAAGCTGGTGTGCTTACACCTATTTCAATAGTGATCCTGTTTTTGCTGTGGTAAGTTCAGGCGCGGATGGCCAACAACGATGAACATGCTGATCCGATCGATCCTCAGTCGCTGAAAAAAATGGGCGGGGCAACCTTCAATAGCAATCCCACTGCGTGGAAGCAGCAGACGCAGAAGTATTGCGGCCTCGAGGCGAAGGTCACGGATCCCAAGACCGGCAAGACCATGCTGATGTATCTTGGTGATGCGTTTGACGATGCTTGGGTCAAGGTAAGATAGGGTCGAATCCTTCCATTGTGTATTCACTAATTCTTACAGACCCCTTCCTCCATCGACATCATGATTGATGCCTTCTTGAACATCCACGGCAATCCGAATGGTAACAAGAATGATGTTATAAACCCCGTGAACTGGGAGTGGACTGGGAGGATCAACACAAAGTACGCTGCGCCAGGTGCATCTTGGCCCAGTGCCAGTACCACTGCTGCCTCGCCCACTACTCCAGCCTCGAGCAAACCCGCTTCTTCGCCGACCTCAGGCGCTTGCGCCGGCTGTGAGGGTTCTTCTTGCAATGGCCAGACCACCGTCTGCAACAGCGGTCTGACTTGCCTGAGTCCTGACGGTGTTTGCAAGAAAGCCGCCTGCAACTGGGGGTAAGTCATACGATCATTTCAGATCATTATTTCCAGTAACAGATGCTGATCATGACTCCAGCTGTGCGGGTTGGTCTTGCGACGCTTCCACTCCATGCCAAAAGCCCAACACTTGTGATGCTGGCACTTGCAAGGCACCTGCGGCGGGTACCGTCGGCGCAAGCTGCGATGGCCAAACGACTGTCTGTAACGCCGGCCTTACTTGCCTTAGCCCTGACGGATACTGTCGAGACGCGGCTTGCAACTGGGGGTAAGTCAAGGTGTCCGTATACGTCCGATCTACATGCTGATGCTATTCATAGGTGCACTGGATGGTCGTGCAGTGCTAGCGCGCCGTGCCAGAAGCCCAATACCTGTGTCGGCGGAACTTGTGCCTCTGCCTAATTGGTGGTGATGCTCGCCAGCTGCCAGAGGTTGCGATATCTCATCGCGGCGATACAGCTTCAATCCAAGACATGGCATGCTAACAGGTCGACCTACAGAGTCAGAGCCAGACAGGAACAAGATACGTGCACAACTATTATCCACAATCATGTTTGGAATATCGCATATATAGTGTAGAAACTCAACTCAATTTTCTCTGAAGATTGAATGAAAAGCTCTCATGAACGATGGTATACTAGTTTCCTGTGGTGGCACTCGGATCGACCTCAGACTGTTCCTTCAATAAAACATTGACAAAGTCTTTGCCCAATGCAAAAGCGAGCATGGCTGGAAGTGTTTCCCTGAGCGGTATCAAAGATCACATGGCGAGCATGAACCAGTCTCGCTCAGCAGCTCATGCGAACGGTCACGGCAGAACGGACACAGCAAAAGCATGATTAAGAAGACAATTCTCCTGCCGATACGCCGAAGATAGAGACTGAATTGCGTAGAACGGGTGGAACTTGCCGATCGATCGAATCATGCTGCATGGTTCGCGCATGCTAGTCTCGCAACGGTGTGATGACTTGGATTGCATTCTGATTTGCTCTGAGACTTTTTGACCTATGCCTTGAATTGATGTGCCCGTGTCTTTGTGTACTTTCAAATCCTGCCTGCCTGCATCTTGTGTGTCACAGAAGCAACTCACAATTTGGCAACGAGCTTGTCACCCAAAGCCTGGATGCTGCTCTCGAACGTAGCATAGTTTTGCGCATTCCATTTCGCACCATTCTTGCCAGGCACAGCGCCAGCACCAGGGAATGCAACGTAGAGTACGTCGTTTTCATCATGGCCGGAGTTGCCATTGACAGATGTGCCATAGCAGGCGGTCGCGAGTGCAATCGAGGCTTCGCCGACCAGTGGCTGTCCGTCGTTTCCATTGGTGTCTCCCCACACGCCGTACACCTTCGAAATGTCAGTCAGGTGATCAAGTGTGCCTGGATATGCATCGGATGCTCACGAGCTTGTCACCACAGACCACGGCTATGATGCTGAGGGGTTCGATGCCGTACTTCTGAGGGTCGAAAGACGGGTTTGTGCCATCGTTTCCAAACACAACGTAGGTGTGGACTTTGGCATTGAGGTCAGAGATGCCGACATTGTAGCCGGCGACCGTGTCTTTGAAGCTCGTCTCGGACTGAGTGTCGCTGCTGCTGCCGCATCGACCGTCATCACCGGCGCCGCCCTGTTGGCCATCGCAATCGATGTCCATGTTCACAAGCTGCTTGCCGTTGCCGTGCAGGTAGATAACGCCAGAGGTGTTGTCTTTGCAATATCCGAAAGCTAGTCATTCAGACAGATGAGCAGGTTGCAAATTTTATCACGTATTCCACAGAGGCTGTAGACGAGTTGGGCATGACGATACCTTTGTTGTCGTTTTCTACACTGTGGAAGCCACCCTGCAGTTGATTCGGGCAGACATTCTGAGCCTTGACCTTGTTGTAGAACGATCGGACGTTGGCAGGGACATCGCGTGCTGCGACTTTCGCAGTAGCGGCAAGCAGGGTAGCGAGCAATGCAGAAGAAAGAAGCATGATTACAGATGCAAATGAGACGAGTATGCTTCATCAGGTGTAGACCGAACTGGAAGACGTATATTTATTTCTAGCAAAGCGTAGCGCACAATTTCCTTGATGTCGCATGGCTGAGAATACGGATAAGCCGGGATTATGGGATGCCGACACACCTGCTACACATGCCGCCTAGTTAGGAGTCGGGCAGACGTCGGACCTTGTTACTGCATATCCGAGACCCTGGCTCGTAGGACTAGTCCTACTACTGTGTGATCGGCGTAATTTACATCAAACCTTACTGTGACACTTCGAGCTACAATCTCCTGATCATCTATGACTGCAGGGAAAGGGTGATTCCGCCATAATAGCATTTCGGAGATCGCGATGGCTGGGAATACCAAACGCTTAGGTGAGGCTTTCGAAGAGGAGTTACACTGGGCCGGAATCTAATTCTCGCTCCTCGGCGACCGGGCCAGTCAGTCGACTCTTAGCCTAGAAACCCTCACAAACAAGACAGTATATTTTCTATCTTATGTCACTGAACACCGAGAGCGAGCAGGCTTCGGATCAGCTTCGTCCACCCTATCCACTGCTTGCACCAGCGTGACACCGCACGCACCACACAATCTACTCAATATATCTTCACGCCTGCCATTAAGGCCATTCTCATCGGGACTTTTGATCATCTTGAGCCTTGTCTATATGGCAAACGCTCATCTGGCAGCATTCACGGATGGAATGTTCTGCCCGGAGGTGAGTTGATAGAGCCAATGTTTGAATCACGAGGCTGACGCGAATGACTATTTATCAAGACCAAGTACAAAGGCAGTCTCACGAACTTCACGGATGGTAATCACAATGTCTTTGACCCTCTGTTCAACTTGACGAAGAGCTCATGGTATGCACCGGTCCCTAAGTACACGGGGAAACGTTCATGCTTATTACAAGCTGACCAACGGCAGGTTTCTTTCCAGAGGTCGACTTTGCTGGCAGGCCGAGCCAACTGGCGTGTGGGAGATCAATTCAAACAGCGACATAAGCATACCATGGGCCACCTGGCCAGGCAGCACTGGTTTCTATGCCGATGGCAAGGAGCAAAATGAGCGTCCCGTTCCGTACGATGCAAATAATCCGCAAGTGCAAGCGGCTGGACTTGTATCAAGCTCAGGAGGCATCAACACTCCAAATTTGCATTGCGCGAACAAGTCCACTGCTGCAGGTACAGCATTGGCCATTGCGTACAAAAAGAGCATCTGGGAAGTAAGCATGGAAGACTTCGTGGTGTTCTCAATTGCACCGGAGACACCGTTTGAGAGGCTTGCCAACTACACAATCCCAGACCTCGCGGCTTGTGACCAGTGCATCTGTGCTACCAGGTAAGTACAGCAGTATTTGAGGAACTCACCATCATCAATACTACCTATTGTCTGACTCGTGATTCTAGTTGGATCCCCCGGCTATGGTCAACAAAACATGTACATGGCGGCCCATAAGTGCAGAATAGTCAACAACAACGGCGGAAAACAGCCTTTGACTCCAGCCAAAGTCCCAGGTCCGGGCGTTGCAGGCGCCAAACAAATGATTGCCGCTTTCCAGGCCGACGGCAACAACGTCGATTACAAAGCTGGCGTAAGCGAAGTACCAGTCTACGGCCCAAGCATGGGTTATCTTACAGGTGAGTAATCGATATATGACTGTTCGCTGAGAATCAAGGACTGACTATTGTCTACAGGGGCGCAGACTGATATATTTGCGAGCGTAGTACAGCCGCATGGTAAACCCTCGCTCTCTGAGTCTCCAGTAGACATTACTTCTGGGCACGGCGGCACATACCCTAGGTCAAACCTTCTGTCAGACGGCAGCCTAATTGCTACCTATACCACCTTTTCGAATGGCAACAACCAAATCGCCTTCGCTAGATCCACGAGTAAAGGTGCCTCTTGGACTTTGATAGGCACGGCTGCCACCCGACCTAGTTCATCAAGCGATCTCGACAATCCCTACGTGCTACAGCTCCCCTCCGGCAGGCTTCTTGTAACCTACCGTAACCACGACAAGAACGCTTCCACTGGTGCATACACATTCTTCCGTCTCACCATCTCTTACTCCGACGACAACGGAGCGACCTGGAAGTACCTGTCGGATCCTGCTTTGGATCCTGCGGGACCGAATGGCAACTGGGAGCCGTTCTTACGCATCGCGTTGGACGGTTCCCTGCAGCTCTACTATAGCCGTGAGAACGCGCAAAATGATCAGGACAACCTCATGCGTACATCAACCGACGGCGGACGCACCTGGTCGTCGTCGCGGGTTGTCTCCGGCTCCTCGATCACATCTCGAGACGGCATGATCGGGGTCGTCACAGTCAGTGGATCTAGCGTCATTGCTGTATTCGAAAACAATGAAGATGGGCACTACAGCATAAACAGCGTGACTTCTAGCGATGACGGAAAGACTTGGGGCAACCGCAAACGGGTCTACACTCCCATTGGAAACGGCAACAACGCTGGAGCGCCTCAAGTCATCAACGTTGGCGGTACCTTGGTGCTCAGCTTCATGACAGATGAGGATACACAGTTGGGCAAATGGATCTCAGGCGCAGGTAGCAAACTGATCACAAGCGTGGACGGCGCAAAGACATGGGGTACCAAGATCCAAGTCTTTGCGCCTCAGGCGAACTGGCCAGGCATGGTGAGTTTGGACGATACGAACTTCTTGTACATGAGCGACGCAGGTGGTGCAAAGTGTCAGAAGGTGACGCTGGCTTGAACAACCCTTTAGAGTAGGACCTAGATTAGCGATTCGGCTCTTTCTATCTGCCAGATCCCTTAGCGAGGATCTAACCGACAATGACAACCCGTATTCCGATGCTACTTCCAATTCGTGGCACACTGCGACTTGATCGAGCTACAATGTAAGAGTCTGGTCCACGGCGCAACATATGACGTTCAGCTTCGAATCTTTCCATAACTTTAAGGCAAAGCAAAGTCGAACGAACTTTCTGCATAATCACTTAGACATTCTACTGATCTGAGACTCGCAGAGTCCTGCGTTCTTTTTCGGGCTCTTTCCATTGGCAACCCTTTCCATTCTGGCGCATCCGAAAGCTTACCCGGAGATACAGAGGTAGAATCCAGGCTTCAGACCAGCTTGTGGGTGAATGTCGAGGACGCGCGTGAGCATTGAACTCGATGCCTGTCGTCGTCAGCTGCCGATCGGCTCAGCGGGGCTTCAGATTCCCGCCTCTGCTCTTGACGGGATGTCAAATTGCCGCTCCAGCACCGGCCACGCTACCACGTGGCTGCGAATGAGTGACTGAAACGGAACGAGCCATCTCTGTATATTTGACTCGGCTCTAACGCTGTTAGACGCATTGCTACTCCACGAGTGGAGCCAGCCCGCTGTCACAGCGTTTCAAATGGTGAAGTCTCTAGTGAAGTCACGAGTCTGGCATCGTTCTGGCATCGAGGCTATCATGAAGGTGTAAAGTGTACCGTGTTTCGAAGAGCGAATGGCAACGATACTTGAGAGTCTTGCCAGAGTTCTAGAGAATACGGTCATGCAAGGCATACAAATGTGCCGTAAACAGCATGCTCTGGGGCCGCACATTGCTACAGAATATTGCATATAAGATGGTTGACCAATAGTCGAGCATTTAGCTCAGGCGTAGGCAGGACATCGCCGCCGAGTTGTTTGATCTGTGGGTCGTGAAGTTCTCCTAGCTGACGACGTTTGAAGATCGAGAAGTCGAATGACCGAATCGTCCTAGACAAGCGATGTAAGATTCGACGCTACTGCTAGTATACGGGAGCTCCTTTGTTAGGTTGACTTACAGCCTGTCGCACAGATCCGTGGAGTCGAAGATCAGAGATCCACTTCTTGCAGGAAGAAAGGATTGTGGATCGCCAAGGAACTATCGGGAAGCGAGTCGAGTGTTCGCTCGGTCTCTCCGAGTCGCTGGGCCACGCATGTCTTTGTCTTCGAGTTCGCGGATCGTGCGATTCACTAAACTAGCAGATGGCGGTCTTCGTGCGCTAGGTGGACGCCAAAAGCTCCAGAGCTGGTGTGACAAGGCTAAGTGATATCAATTTTGGTGCTTCATACTCATATTCTCGTCAGTTGGACAAAGTATGTGAGCGGAAGACGTTAATGTCACTAGTGCACAGTGCTACAGGTTACATAGGTCTGATACACGTGGCGACACTTTTTTAGATTTGCGGTAAGAGAAGGGTATTCTAGTGGAGATGTCATTCACCACTCAAACCAAATGCAAAGGTATCCCGGATCCTTCGGAGCACGGGAACTAACTAGGCCTATAGCATCAAGCTTAAACAAACCGTGGAGTGGCCCTGAATCGTAAGAAAAGTCCACATCAAAGGGAACTTCCGTGAAGTTGGACAAGCCACCGAAATGTCGAGATCGTATAAGAAAGGTAAGGAAAAGACACCAAAGGGAACGGCCAAAGCACCTCCATGTGGATGTCTGCGCGTAGAGCATCATCCAATGGAATTGCTGACCAGTATGCTACTAACTGACATTAGAGACATGACCACACACCTGTTACTGATACCTTGATAGACCATCATCGGCCCCATCTGTTGTAGGTAGAATCGTCTATGCTGAAGATTAGGATTCAAGCTACAGATCTACTAGCACCAACTGTCTTTTATATTGAGTGCTTGATAGGGTTTGATCGTCAGATTCAAACCCAAATTCAATTGCTCCATGTTTCACGCAACATAGTAGCGTTGGTTGATGGTGAGAAAGTATGGCGGTGCCAGACCTGAGCACGACATGCGTCTGCGCGGGATCAACCAAGGCTACTTAACGTAAAGGCCATGTATCTTCTTATCTCGGACTTTGGGGCAGGTCACCTAGCCTTCACGTCGCTAAATAGCGCGTTTCACTGCTATTATGCACGACAACAGGCTCTAGCACTCGCCGCGAACGGAAACAGCACCCCAGAATGAGTGAAAACGATAGGGAAGATTCGAGAAATTTGCTGCCCTTTGGCTATGTACAAATGTCTTCTCAAAGCCCACTCTCTGCCTGTATGTCCACTTGCGATGCTGATATTGATGCTCGCAATGCAAACATCGATACCCATGCCAAGGGAGGGTCATCCAGAGGACGGTCCGGCCCATCCGACAAGGAGACGATGATACATGTGAGACCCACCCATCCGAAAAAGGACACACAAAACGGGCAATACTGCACTAGGAGAAAGAACACACGGAGAGCATGCGACTACTGTCATGTACGCAGGTCCAAGGTATGGCACCTCATTCGTTTCGTCTTTTGCACATAGAATTTGTACTCACAGGTGCAGTGTGAAAGAACTCAACAGACTTGCAATGCTTGCATCTTTGCAGGCATCCCTTGTACTACTTTGCGACCCTCACGACCCCGAGGGCCACCAAATCGAGTACTCCAGAAAATCAAGAAATCTGACGTGCCGGAAACTTCAAACAAGCCATGCAAGACATCACCGCCTTCTCCTCTATCATCTTCGGATCTGCAGGTCTCCAGTCCATCGCCGCCATGGTCTTTGCAGCATTTTCCTCCCCCAGAGGAAGTCGTGCCCCCAGTGGCGTCGTACTGTCAACAACAATTGAGCTATGAATTTTGCGAAGATCCGAAGATTACTGCTGTTAGACGCAGTAGTACAAAACTTAGTGCCGAGAGCATGTTTCCACTCGACATCGTACATGCACTCCTCAATGGCTTCTTCACATACCTTTACCCGCTCTGCCCATTCCCACATGAACCCAGTTTTCGCGCAGCGTGGGCAGGCCGGGAGGATGCTCTCTCAGGATCGTACCTGGCTCTTTTGGCTTCTATGCTAGGCGCATATATCGCAGCGTTCCCTGGACAAGCGAGAGAACAGATAGGACGCAGCTGCTACCTAGACGAAAAGACACATCTTGCGAATGACATCAAAAGATGTCGCCGTGTTTGCATGATTACGAGAGCCGCTGACCGTTTGGAAATTGATGGCTGGGAAGTCCACACGGCGGCAACCAGTTATTACCTGGCTTTGATACATCTTCGAACAGAAGAGTGGCGACATGGATCGATTTACCTAGGAGAGTGCTTCACAGTGCTCAGCAATACATTGAATGGCCCAAACAAGGACAGCGCTGATTCACGCCAACCATCTCCAAATCTGCGTGCATTACAACAAGAAGAGCTGGAAAGCACTTCTCAAAATCCACAAAGCACGTTCTTGTCGGCCACAGGAGGCTTCGTAAGAGATGAGGTGGGACGCCGGATATTCTGGACCGCGTTTGCAGAGACTCTGGCTCAGTGGCATTTAGGGATGCCAATCGCTTCTCACATCATACCGCCATCTACTTTGGCAGAGCCACATCCCCAGCTACCCAGAGCTGTAGATGACATATATCTGTTACCCGACCGAGTAGGTACCCAGCCACAAGAGGAACCTTCCATCATGAAGAACTTCAATACCACTGTCAAGCTATACAAAAGTTACAGTGTCGCTCTTTTTAGCAGTGCTCGATGGTCCTCTGAAGGGAAACACCAATGCCTGGGTCGCAAGTGGTATTTATGGTCGAGAGCTCTGAAGGATAATGGGGATCTGGGTTCAAGTCTGGAGACGACTACGATAATGAAACAATCGACACCATCAACAAGTCAGGGTCTTGACAGCTCTCAGGGCCAGACGACAGCGTATAGCAAAGGGCGTCAATCTATCCAGCATCGGATTCAGCTTGCCCGACTTTTGAGCAGCCATGCTTCGTTACGATCATATATCCTGGAAACATTGACCGGTCTTGAAACGCCCAAAGATCTGCGCCGGTGCGCTATGAAGTCTCTTGCGGAGAAGGGAAAGTCCATTTATGGTCTTTCTTGCGCAAAACAGGTGATCATCGCGAGCCTTTTGGATGGGTTAAATAGTCTAGGGGAGGATATCTTGGAAATTTGTGCGAACGAGTTGGTGAGTCGACGACTTCAAGCAAGATAAGGCATTTTACTGACTACAACGCTCAGATCGCTAAAGTTCGCTATGTCGCGAGCACTTTGATGAGTCGTGAGGCGCAGCGCCTGGTTCATGGAAGTTTTCAGCCTGACCACACTTATTTGACGCATTTCCTTCATATTCTTGTGAAGCTAGAGCATCTGCGCCGCTTTTAATCTATTGTGGGCATCAACCATGACCTCTGCAGATTACTAGCCCTGACAAATGTCAAGAGAGCGAGAATCACATCAGATGACAAATCTCAAGAGCTGTCTTTTTAATATTTCCGCAAATTTACTCAAGCGAATTTCGAATGTGGTCTTCTCGTGAATCTTTCCTATGCCAATTACCTAACCATCTTTGGATGCAGTTATGGTGTCACATGAGTCCTGCAAAGCATCACATGCAAAGGTAGCTAAGCTCCTTGGAACCATATTGGACATGCAGAGACGTGCTTCCACTCTTAGGTTTCCCACATCGATGCTCCCAGGAAGTATAGCTTTCTTGGTAGGCTTTCGAGAACTTGAACACATAAGATTAAGGTATAAATTGAGGAGCTGAGTGAATCTGGTCTACATACACCGATTTATTAATGGTCCTACTAATCTTACAGTGATGCTTTCATCCCTGCAGAATCTTGACAATGTTCTCATTGACGTCCAGTTCGAATGTCAGAGATTCGTTCTGTGAGTCCCGCAAGATCTTTGCCACATTGACTTGAACGTATGGCTGGATCGAAAGATCAACAAATCTTTCCAGGTCGCGACGCATAGCTGCTTTGGACGGGCTCTGCTCTCTGATGCTCGCTTTATGCGCTCTGATAACCTCGATATGGGTATTGGCAATGCGCCGTGCAACATTCTCGACATGCTTTCGCAGATCACCCGCTGTGGGATGCGCAGAATTGACCCATCCGGTTCTCGCTGCCTCTGTCGCGTTCACTTCTGTCGAGGCCAGTAGAAACTCTGTTGCCAGGGCTGGGCCAACGAGTTGAACAAGCTGTTGGGCACCACCAACGTGAATCAGGCCGGCAGCGGCTTCAGGTGCTCCAAAGACAGCGTCTGGACCGGCGAAGCGCATGTCGTACCGTACTGCGTTCTCATTACCCGCTCCCCAAGTTCGACCATTAATCTCGCCAATGAAAACGACCGGTAGATCTAATAGCCTCTCGATGTTGAATAAATACTTGTCGACATATTCCGAAGCATTAATGCCAGGACGGATTGTCTTGCTAAGAAGATTGAGATCAAGATGGCCTGCGAAAAATCCAGGAACGTCGCTGGAGAAGACAACCACTTTTATCTTCGTCTGATTATTCAGAGAACTCAGATATTTGTCGAACTCGCTGATGAGGTTGATGTCGAAAAGGTTAAATGGAGGATTGTCAATCGTGATGCGTACTGCAGAACAATCTTCGCTAATGCATGATTGTTTGAGTAAGCTCGAAGTCCCGGACGCATGCGCGAGCAAGGCAAACAGTGCGAATGAGACTTCAAGCGTGTGCTTGACCAGGTGATAGCTCGTTGATCTCATTTTTGTATCGAAGGTCCTTGAATTTAGCGAAGTAGTGTATTGACATGTGGAACTCTTAAGCGCGATGAATCATAATTTATAGGCAGCCTCGGAATCGCGTACAAAGTCTGACTGCACTGCCTCGTGTGATTAGCAAGAGGTCTTCAGCTCGGGCAGGCTGCCTATGCTAACAGATGTCATCTCACCACTTCCACAAGGTCATTTGACTTTAGCTGATTAGTGATACCCAGAGCTACCTATAGTAATTCTGATATTACTTACAAACCAGTGAGCAACTACTAGGACATTGGGTACCGAGGCTGTGAGCGTGATTGTTGAGGCATATTGTGATTACGGATCCGCTGCAGCGACTGACAAGACTTGCTACAGGTAGCTTGTGACGAATAGCATTGAGATAAAATCAGGCCGCCAATGGATGATCACGTAATTCGCGTCCTAGGACGAAAATTCTCCCGATTTGTGATATCAAAGAACGCCTCACCGATTACTCCAACGCTAAGCAAACATATTATCGCAAGTATCAGCTACTTAGTCGAGTCAACACGGGGTCGTACCGAGAGCAATTGGGCACATCCGCCATAAATCCGTATACCCTCGAGAGCCTCCTAGCCGGGAGCTCATTATTTTCGCTGCATGTGCGCTTATCCCTACGGAGTTGATCATAGACGCCATGCGAATAATATGGCACCAGTAGCTAGGCCTTGGTCCTTGCTATGTGATGTAGAGCAATTGAAGGACATCAATTCGCTGTCGACTGTTTTGCTTGAATTAACGTGAACTTCACGTACACAGATGATTATCTTCCTGTTATCCTATCAACTATCTTGGTCGGAGTCGCTGCATGCGTTGGATGGCAGTGCCGGGCGTGTGACAAGAGTGATGTGAAGGGCTGGGTTTCCTAGCTGTCAAAAAGAGACGCAAGAGAGCAAGCTATCTTATTCCATAAAGCGAACGGAATCTTGCACATAGACATTGGGGGTTCAGAGCTCTAAATAACAGCTACCTAACGATAGTACTTGAACCAAACAAGTCTTCTTTGTCAAAGGTTATGATGAAGAAAGAGCATGCCGAAAATCCTTCACTGGAAAAGTGGACGCATGTACAGGCAAACCTCGGATCGGCCGCCTTCTTGATCTCCATATGCGGCATCACGACTTCCAGGATTTCCATCTTCAACGTCGCCTTCTAAATTCTTTGGTAAGCGATAATGACTGCTCAAGCGGATCCCAACGTCACTGGGAAAGCGTAAGAATCGAGGAAATCCAAGAAGGACTTTAGCTCTGCATTCCAGCGCTCTGGCTGGTCGCGAAAAGACCAATGTCCTGCATGGGGAATCGTAACCAGCCTGATGCCATCTGAAAACCATTCCTTCAGCCCATCAAGAGTCCGAGCCGAAAAGTATGGTTCTGTCTCGCCCCAGATGATGCACGTTGGTACACTCTGCTTCAAGCCGTCAAGGTTGATCTTTTGACCGTAAGGAGGTCCAGGATAATTTTCATTGTAGAAACTCAACATTCCAGCAATCGGTGATGCATACAGATAGTCGGTAATCTCCTGCCGATACGTGTCGTTCCATATATTCTCAACGATGGTAGAGATGTTCTTGGGCTGACCCTCAACGAATTCGAAGTACTTCAAGGTATACTCTGACATCTCCTGCTGCTTTGGATCGAATTCCAAAAGTGGGAGGAATGTCGGCAGAAACGGGGTGTTTGTGAGAACCAGGGCAGTAACTCTCTGCGGATGTGCATATGCGAACATCTGCGCGATGCCTCCACCCACGTCATGGCCGACAACGATGCTCTGATTGATGCCTTCAGCATTTAAGATTGATGCAAGATCTGATACGAGCATCTCAGACCTGTACTTGGAATGTCCGTAAGGCACGTCGCTTGGCGGGTACCCTCGAAGCGTAGGCGTGATGACCGTATAGCGTTTCTCGAACTCAGGTCTCTGGAATGTGTCCCAAGTCGACTCTCTATCCGGAAAGCCGTGCTGGAAAATAAGTGGTGGGCCTGAACCAGAGACTGCGTAGTGTATCTTGACACCTTTGTTGTCTACATATCGGCTTTGCGCCAGTGAATTGGAAGTACTAAAGGCGCTGTCTACTGCACCCGAAGATCCAGACACTATGGAATTTAATAGTCAGCGATAGTGATCAAGCGAAGTACATCGAACACGCAGATTGACACTCACCTGACAGGAGGAGAACAATTCTGAACCAGATTTGTTGCAGCATCTTTTCTTTCATCGGTATGTTTGACACTCGGGCTGTTCGAAAATCCCTTGGAATATTCTCTTATGATCAACACGCTGTACTTAGGTTACCAGTGTCCGTGAAACTAGAGTTCAACAGGTGAGTCGACGCGATGACGAATCACTCAAGTCCTTGATCACTCTTTGACCTCGTTTTCGACGCATTAGCAATTTCCAGATGAGATAGATAACGATCCTGGCTTACTGCACAGGTAGCTGTACGACGCCGATCTAGAGTAAATACTAATCAAGACTCAGTGGCACTCTCTTTGCTTTAGGGAGATAAAGAATCTATCCACAAAATTTCGGTATCATCCACACTACCTGCTACTACCTGCGGTCTATAGAGACTAGCTCTCCATGTGCTGTCTTCGTGGAAATTTCTGAGGACAAGTAGAGTTCTGCTTAGGAAGACAGAGGTTTAGTCACACAAAGGTGCCTGCGGCTGCTTACTGACTACCATGGTCCACTCATTTAATTCAGCCGGTCTTACCTTTCGGGTACAATTATACCTTAGGAGACATCCGATCACTAAACAAAAGATGAAATGCTAAGTAACAAGTGTCAGCTTCATCATGGCTGTTGGCTGCTGGATGTTCACTAATCAGCGTGGCCATGATTGAGTCCATCGCACATGACTCCCACATAGCTGTTCAATAATCCACAAGAGCAGGCTTCGAATCTAGAAGATGGGAACATCCATCGTTGTGCGCGAACATTCAAGTCTGCACAGATCATGAATGAACTATCAATGGTAAAGTAAGTGTGTGATGACATCTTTCGTTGGCTCGCGCCTTGTGCGAATTGTATAGAGAAGTGCTATCTTAGTTCGGCGAAAACAATTCCTCAGTCTCTAAGCGGCCAGACCAGAGATCGATATCCCGAGCACGAGAAAACTGCAGAAGAAGTCAGTACAAGCTCTTGTCCTCTGCGATCGACTCAAATACTGCTGTTCTCGATGTATTTTTTGTGAACACACCTTTGTACGCTTAATAATCTTCCAACCAATGATGGGTACAATGAAAATCGGAATGCCGATGTACGAAGCGACAAAGTCTGAGGTCGACCAATTGCCCTTCAGGAAGACTGAGAAGCCGGCGACTAGAGTGATGACAGCGGAGCCAATGCAGCCGAACCAGGCAGCGTAGGGCTGCAAGGGAGCTCGCCAGGGTAGGGTCTTGCGGTCGACGCCTTGGACTTTCATGGCGCGGTAGAAGCGGAGGTAGCAGGCGCAGAGAGTGCCCTTGTGGAGAGCAATGTCAGTATGCATGTTTATGTAGGAGTTGGGCTCGTAAACTTACCCAGGCGATGAGGCCAGCGACTGTGGAGAGATTCAGGAGCCAGGTGAACGCTTGGGCTGCGCCTCCCGAGCCGAGACCTGTGATGGAGTTCGTCAGCCTGAAATCCATCAAGAAGGCTACGAAATCTTACTGAGATACGCAAGCGGTCCAAAGAGCCAAGCAGTGATCACTGCGACATAGGGCACGCCCTTCTTGTTCGTCCGTCCAAACACTTGTGGCAGTTGACGATCCGTGGTCATGGCAACAATGATACGTGACCCGACCCAGCAGTATGAGTTGCCCGCAGACCACGCAGAAATGAGAATACAGGCATTCACGATCGATGGAAGAGCGACGATGCCAGCTTCTTTGATGGCTATGACCCAGGGCGAGGCGTTGGCATTGCCACTGCCAGAGACCAAGCCCTCGGTGCGTGGGTCAACGATCAGACCAATGAGGAAGGCGCCTAGAATGTAGAAGAAGCCGATGCGGTAGGTGACTTTGTTTGCAGCTGAAGGAATGGCCTGTGGAAGAAAAGTCAGCAAATTACAGACAACTCATGATTGTACACTCTTGGGTGACAGTACCTTGTGGGGATCCATTGACTCAGCAGCACCGATCACAACTGTCTCGATACCAATGTAGCTGAACGCAGCATTGACGAACGCACTCATGAAGCCGAGGAAGTGTCCAGTGGGGCCCGTGATATCGTTGTAGTTCACCCATGGGCCAGGATTGTTCCAGTATCGGAATCCAATGGCCTCGCGATTGGGTCCGCCACCCGCCGTGATGACGATTGATACAATGATCAAGCCAAGGAAGCATAGTACTTTGACTAATCCGGCTGCGACTTCCGAGTGGCCATAGAAGCTTACGCTCATGAGATTGATTGCTAGAATTGCAACTAGACCGACGGTGATTGTCACAGCAGGCGTTAGATCGGTCTGCCAAAGCGAAAGGTTGGAGTCAGCGGATGTTCCAGACATATGAAGTGCAGAGGAAGGTTAGACCTCTGCATGAAGTCCATTCGGATCTTCCAATACGTACCCAATAAGAGACGATCACAGCAGCGGCGGAGCATTCGGAAGCAATAGAAATAGTGTAGCAGTATCCATACGAGATAGCCAGAGAGAAGCCGACAGATGGATCGATGAAGCGTGTAGCCCAATGGGGAAACGTGCCAGCGGTAGGGAACTTCCTCAAAAGTCAGCAAAGCTCAATAAGCATGTCGCAGTCCGTGTGCAGCAAACACAATCATGAACATACCACTGTAGCCAGTTCGGATATACTCTGCATCACACACCAGAGCACCAGACCCACAACTGCATACGCTAGCAGAATACCAGCAGGACCCGCATTAGCATACGCGGAGCCGGTACCAACGAAGAGACCTGTGCCTATGCCAGAGCAGAAGCCAATCCAGGTAAGCTGATAGTTTTTGAGCCGTCGTTGGGTCCTACCCCGACCACCTGTGTTCAATAGCTGAGGCACATCGGTATCGTCCCAGGCATTTTGCTCATGCTGATACCCAGCTGTCTTCGACGAGACCCGATCGGAAGAGTCCATTGGTGCTGCCTTGTCTAGCATAGTTAGGTATAAGGCAGATTACAAGTCCCGGAATCCACGTGGTCTACATATAGTAGATATGAGCAAGCAGGTCAAGTGTTGCGAGATATGGCGTGCTCAGCAAAAGATTTCTCTACGCATACGCAGGCGTCATGGCCTAGACTGATGTCGGCGACTTTGAAATCTGGGATCTGTAGGGCTTCAGGGTTCATGAGAGTTTGTAGCCAATCAAAAGGGCCGAAGGCGACGGATTAAGCTTCGACCGTAAAAGCTTGTCAGATGATGAGCCGATCTTCGGAGGAAACCTTTCCAGCTTGAGCAATGCTTGACATCTTGGTAAGGTGCACACATCGCGAATTTACACAATAGGAAGACAGTCTTCGGGAAGCTGAAAAAAGACTGATGCAGTACGAGCGCGAACTCACAAAGGCTGCAGAGACAGAAAATATAGGCCAGAAACAAGACATGACGTGATCACGCGAAGAATAGCATGACGTAAGATACTAGAGAAAGTGGAAGAGAACTTATGTCTTAACCCTAGCAACCCTTTCACAGTCTCACGCCTACAATGATACATATGTATGTAGACGAGGCCTAGCTGAGATCATTCATATGTCAAATAGCATCCAGGATGCGTCGAAGTAGATCTAAATCTGGTAAGAGGAAGGATGTAATTGGACGCAAGAATACTCCCTGACAGCAATCGTGTCCGCGTGTCACCCAGTTCTGGTGGGGATGATGTATCAAGGACTTATCGAGTGGAATTGCGGGCTCTAGGTAGTCTGGTACTCTCACACTATGCCCACATCGTTGAATGCGGATTACTAATGTATCCAGGGCTTAGCTTTAAGGTTGTTTCTAGTCTATGATTAGATTCCTGGTATGCCCAGGTGAGATTGCAATGTTTATAGTAGTAAGACTGTACAAACATTAATGATGCAGTCATATCAACGCATCGGGAGATCGGAGATCACACAGGGCCAAGGTGGAATAGCGGATATGAACGACCGGTTGCAGCGATCTCAAGTGTCTGTTGTGTATAAGCCCAACTGCCCGATCACAAGACTTGCGCAAAGACTGTGCTCAGCTATTCCGAGCGGTTGACAGTGGGGCGAATCTTTCTGTCAAGAAATGTACACCTGGTCTGTTTGGTACTAAGCATCATAGGTATCCGCAGTGATCGCTTGTTTTCCTTGATTCTGAGCAGAAGTAACGCCAATTCCATGCATGCTCTCCCTAATCATCAAGCACAAAAGTAGCGCAGTCTAATCTTGCTTCTGACACTCATGACTCAGGTGATGTTCCTCGTAATTCTCGGGTACAAACTTCCCGGCCTATCACGTAGACCACGTTTGCAAAATGAGCTGTTGGATGTCAGGTGGATCCAATCGCAGATTCAGACATCCCTGGTTGCCCCAGTCGGCATGAATCAAAAGTTGGAGCGAAGGATCCAGGCAAGAATTTTGATCCACTCTTGCCATGTGGACCATGAGGCGAAGGATGCAAGCTGAATATTTTGGTCCACCTCAGCCAAGTGGACCACGAGAACATATCGGGAAATGACTCGTGTTGTCAAAGGCCGAAGAGCGACAATAGATGCGATCATTTATATATTAAAGCGAACGCATGCTCGGAAAAGTACAACTTTTCACGCAATCGAACAACAGCCTCAACTTCATTCGAGGCCCAAGCTCCGTCGTCTGCTCCTATAATCATCCACATCTTGCCGAGTCTGGTGCCAACACTTCCAACTCGATCTCAAACTACCTCCTCCACACCCAACAGAAACACTTGCACTACCCGCACAATGAGACCCATGGTAATGGTAGCACTGCTCGCAGCGTCGACCAGGGCCGCGGATGTCACTTTCTTCTCTGGCAGAGATTGCAACCCGGACGATCAAATTGAGCGCGTCCTCCAAGTCCCCGATGAGAGCGGAAACACCGACTCCCAAAACTTCGACGATGTGAAGCCTGTCTCTATGCTTGTGATCGGCTGGGCAACTGTCCTACTCGGAGACAACACCAACGACATTTTCGACCAGAAGACATGTGCCTTTTGCGCGGACTACCATACGCGATCTGGCGATTGCTTCGCGGACGACAGGCAGAAGTGTGTCAACATCGAAACGGGTTATGGACCAGGCCACGCAGAGCTCATCGCGATCGGGAGCCCCAGTCCGGCTGATTTGCCATGCCGCAACTACCAGAATAGATGTCCTTTCCCGACTCCTCCCGGCAACGGCTTCTGCGCACAGAGCTGAACAACGCCATGAATTGTGTCGTAGCATGATGCGACGCATGGTTTGGAGGAGAGTACAAAGGCTAGGTACAAGCGCTAGGCCTGGCTGGCATTTAAGCAACTTGGAGGAGACTCGAAGGCAATTTGTAGATAGATATGGAATACACACTCATTTGAATCTTCTAGAAATTTTTACGGCCTCGTCTTCTGGATCAACATAGCATCGAAGCAAGAAATACTACTAATGATTCAAGATGCTTGGATCTGTTCTTTCTATCTATTCGCATTGACTACGTTCGACTACTTTCAGTCTCTGGCGATATCCCGAATTTGAATACTAGAGGCGCAAGAAATTCTCCTTGGATGTTGAATTTACAATACGGCCACATACCCTTACCAGTCCCGGAAGCCTTCATATATCCTCAGCACTAACACCCGGCCCGCAGATCACACTTTTGATGCCTTCCTTTCGATTGACGGCCTCGAATGCCCGCTGCGCTTCAGAGAAGGGGAAGACTTCAGTCACGAAACCTTGCAGGTTTACCCGTCCGGAACCAGCCAAACTGATCGCCAATTTGTAGTCTCCAGGCCCGTAACGAAAGCTGCCGCGGAATACCGCTTCTTTGTCACAGACCAACCCAACAGGAAACGAGATATTGGGTTGTCCCAGTCCCGCCTGGACGAAAGTTCCACCTCTTCTCAGGGCCTCGATGCCGGTCTCGATGCAAGGCTGCGCTCCAGTGGCATCGATCACGACGTCGCTGCCTTTGGTATCTCCAGTCAAAGCCAGTAGTTGGGTCGCATTCTCTCTACAAGAGACTCGCTGCATTTCGTAAGTATGGGTGGCGCCTTTCTGGCGGGCGAATTCCAACCGGCTGGCAACGATGTCTGCCACAAGAACTGATGCTGCTCCAAATGCCCGCGCTACACTGCAACAAAGCTGGCCCACTGGACCAGCTCCGAAGACCGTGACAGCCTTGCCTTGCATGTCGCCAGCAAGCTTGCAGCAGTGGACTGCAATGCTGAGTGGCTCGATCAGTGCCGCATCTCGCATCGACATTGAAGCAGGCAGCTTGAAGCAGCATTCCTCTGGGACCCGATAGTACATTGCAAGAGTGCCGTCGTACGGCGGCGTCGCGGCGAACTGCATCTCGGAGCAGAGGTTGTACTTGCCAGCACGGCAATCCTCGCAGCAATTGCATCCAACACCCGGCTCGATTGCGACACGATCTCCGGCTTTTAGCGACTGCACACTCTCGCCGCAGGAGACTACGAAGCCAGCTGACTCGTGGCCGAGCACCAGCGGTTTCTTGACTACAAAGTCACCGATGCGGCCATGTGTCCAGTAGTGTACCTGTATGCTTCGTTAGCGACGAGCTGGGCTGGTAAGTTGTTCGTGGGTTGTTCTATCGTTCAGACGTACATCAGAGCCACAAACTCCGGTTGCGACGACTCGCACAATGACATCCCTGGGACTTTGGATCTGTGGTATCTCTCTATCTTCGTATGAGAAGCTCAAATTTGGATCGAGCACAAAAGATGGGTTGCGCTTTGATCCTTCGTTGATCGTGCAGTCGGAGCCAGCAATAGGCCTTTCGTGTACTTCGAGGATTTGAGAAATTGCCATTGTGTAATAAGAAGGTGCTTGTTGAATACTTGCAAACCAGTAGAGAGATTCGCTTGCTCTTGTAGGTGATTTTCGGCAGTTTTGAAGCATTGGTGCCTGCTACATTCTACCACGATGCCTCCGAGCCAGATCCACAGAGTAGTACTTCCGGCGGATGATCATGCCGTCGGAACTCTGCCATCGGCAGCCTCATAGCTGGGAGGCTTTGTGGCGCGAACGGATTCACACAACCGCCAGCACCTATGTCGCCTCGATCTGAATCGCGGTGCTAGATGCATCGCTTCCTCTTGCCGTGATTTGCCCCACTCAAATGATTGAACACCATTTTGCGTACTGCTGGCCGGTCAGCCGTCATCCACAAAACTACATATAACGCTGTAAGTCAGAATGCATGTTCTGTCACTGGCTTTCAGTACCATCACGAGCAAATTTATCGTGTCTATTGTTAGGTTATTCTGCAGAATATATCATCATTATCTCGTTGGTCGTGTCGTTCTGCATACTTCAACGATCTCCTGCATCCGCCGGAAGCATTGCCCTTGGCATCCAGGATCGCCGCGCTTTTATCGATCCGCCGGAAGCTGCACAGACTCGTAGCTCGCCGTAAAACGGTCGACTCCAGGTTTTGCATCTTCCGGCGGCCCAACTCTCTGCATTGAACGTGGCAGCCGCCGGAGCCCCGCGCTGCTGTAGAATCATCCTCCGCAACGGGTGATGGATTGAGTTGTATGAACACGGGCCCTGTGGAGAGTGTGTGGAGAATGGAGAAAGATCGGTTCATGTTATAAACCCCATGGGACTCCCCACAAACATGGACTCTTTCGACAGATCGATCCATCAACAGCACTCCAGCCTCTGGGAGCAGAAGAGCAAACCACAAGATCCCCATTCAATCATACATTGCTCCCAAGATGGAGAAGGAAGGCACTCGCCGCAACTCCTCGGTCGCCGTTGAACGGAATGCCAACGTCCTCTACTCCAACGACCAGCCGCCGGTCGTCCAGGGCAGTTGGTTGGAGAGGAAACTGCGTCCGACCAAGGTCAGCGCTCGATACCCGATCAAGGGCAAAGCGCTGCTCTTTGCAACCTGCGGGTTTGGGAGCTTGGGAGATGCCCTCTTCGGCTACAATTCTGGTATCATGTCTGGTTTACTCGTTAATCCGGTCTTCATTTCCCGCTTCTACTCGGCTTACGGCGGCGCCGATGGCACGACTGCTGCTGTCAACCAGTCCATAATCGGTATCAGCGTCTCGTGTCTTCAGGTATGATACCCTTTCCATCGTTAGCAATGGGCTCATCAGGAGCTTGGTGGCCTCCTGCATTACACTGTCCAGCATACCAGCATACTGACACTAGATCTCTACAGATCACCGCAGCAATTGGCGCTCTGATTGCCGGCAGGCTCGGCGACATCATCGGCCGCAAGCGCTGCGTCCGTATTGGAGCGTTCATCTACTTCTGGACCGCATTCATGCAGATGTTTGCTCCAGGCTTCAACACTTTCGTCGCCGGCCGCACCATCCAAGGTCTAGGTGTCGGCTTCTTGTCCATGACGGTCCCCATCATCCAAACAGAAATTGCCGCCCCTCACGCTCGTGGTCTGATGGTAGGAATCGAATACACCTTCCTGATCGCAGGTTACATGTTGAGTTGCTGGGTGGACTACGGCTTCAACTTCCTGCTCCCCAGCGACATGAGCTGGCAAGGCCCGTTCATCCTGCAGATCGTGCTCTCTTTCATCCTTCTGGTCATGTCATTCTACCTTCCGGAGACGCCAAGATGGCTGGCGAAAGCGGGTTTCTACAAAGAAAGCTTGCAAACCATTGCCGACCTGCACAGCAAAGGTGACATCGAGGACGAAGGAGTCCAAAGCATTTTCCTAGAGATCCAAGAGGCTGTCCGATACGAAGAGTCCTTGGGCTCTGCGGGCTGGAGAGAGATGTTCACCGTCTATCGCAAGCGTACCATCGTCGGCATCACGGTACAGATGTTCGCGCAACTCAACGGCATCAACATCATCAGCTTCTACCTCCCCAGCACACTCGCAGAAGCCGGCTTCGACACTCGCAAGTCTCTGCTCTACACCGGAGCGAACGCTATTCCATATGTAGCGAGCACCGTTGCGACGTGGTGGCTCGCCGACCACTGGGGAAGGAAGCCTCTCCTCATCCTTGGAGGTGTTGCTATGGCTGCGCTCTTGGGAATTGTGTGCGCATTCACTGAGGCCGATATGGGTGTTGATGTTCGGGCTAACGGTAAGCGGGACACGAAGCTCTTCTCATTGATATGGAATGCTAATTTCATCTTTCAGGACAATATGCATTTATCATGCTCTACAACATCGTCTACGGCTTCACCTGGGGCCCAATGCCCTGGTTGATCCCAGCAGAGATCTTCCCCCTACGCAGTCGCAGCAAAGGAATGGCTCTCGCCACTGTAAGTCCTGAGCACGACTCAACCAACCAAAGAACAGATTAACTGACCAGCCCACCAGGCCTCCAACTGGATCTTCAACTTCATCATCGGCATGGTCTCGCCCGATGCGTTCGCAGGGATTCACGGATACTTCTACCTCATCATCGCCGGCTTCTGTCTGTTCTCCGCTGGCCTAGCGTACTTCTACTACGTCGAGACGGCTGGGCACACGCTGGAAGAAATTGCTGTCGCTTTCGGCGATCAGGCTTTCGTTTCGGGGAACGAGGAGGTTATGGTCACTGCAGACTTGAAGGGTGGGCTGCAACATGAGAAGTCGAGCTCCTAAGAGACTGACTGCAGCTGGGTGTCGTGAAGAGAGATGAGGTTATGATATGACGGGAATGATGATACTCTCAATTTTTGTCGATCTATAGTCACAGAATGTTGATACGATTGTTTGAAGACCTGCTCCCTCCGAGCTGTGGGACTGAAGATTGTAGCTAACTTAGGTATGGCTAACTGGCTTCGTGAACTGATGTTGGCTACGGGGCTGCAAACGAATCTCCATACAACTCATCCCAACCCGCGTCCCAGAACCAATACAGACCATTGTTCGCATCTGCAGGGCCAGTACTCCACCCGTCAGAGACAGTCGCGACATCGCTCTCATACTGTGCAAGCTCACGCATGTCATATAAAGCCCCCTGGTTGGGCAGAGGATCCGACTGCGCTGTAAATTCTGTGCGCTCAGCCTGTCCTGGAATGTCGTAAGTGAAATTCGTGCTGGAATTAACAGTGAAAGCTTCAATTGGTCAGCGGAATGTCTGAGGATGGATGATTGCTGGTGCTTACCTCTTTGCACAGAAGCCAGACTGTCGTCAAGCCTTGACGCATATTGCGTGTCTGCAGTATTCGATTGCGGCAAGCCATTCGCTGGAGCAACATCTGATGACCCTCCTATAGGCATAGCTAGAGTGTCTCGGACGGACATTGTACCCGTCGCCGACAACGACGACTCTCCCATAGGCGCGAGGATTGCGTCAGATTCCCGCTGCGACAAAAGCACGACGAGGTTGCGTAAGATCACGAGACTCCGCTTCGACAAGGTTGAGTGTGCGCCTAGCCTGCTCTGTAGTCGATGGATCCGTGCGATAGCACGTTTCGCCTCTTGCGCTCTGTCTGACAATGGGTCTGAGAGAGCAAGAACTACCATAACGATAGCAGCGTTGAACAAGTTGATCGCCAAGAAGGCAACGAGATGTCCTTCACTTGCGAACTGGGCCAGCTGAGGTAGCTCGACGACTTTAGCGGTTCGCGCAGCTGCATTCCACCACTGCTGCTCGCTCGAGTCGATTGGTGGTAAGAATGCGCCCTCAGACGAGGATCGCGAATAGGGAGCATCAGCCTGCACTTCTGACGCCCCAAGACCGGAGACGCCAAAACCATGGTCTGCTCCCAGCCCGTGACGTTGCAAAGCACTCAAATGTCTCTTCAGAAACGGACGGTGAAGTATAATCAGTAGACTGTCGAAGGTGAGATGCAACGAGAGAGACTGCAAACAGTGTGCCTTTGCTCCAGGATCCAGTGCAGTGCTACAGTCCTGCGATAAGTCCAAGGATAAATGAGTCGGCAATGCTTGACGCCATTGCCACAGCTGTTCCGTCACCTTCTCGAGCAGAGAAACATAGGCTCGAGCTTGCGCAGGACCCACTGCCTCCCGTGCGCTGTAGACCTGCTTGATCGCTGGAGATGCTATCATGTATAGCTTGTTCAGCTCTCGCTGATATGTAGAGAAGCAGACCGATACACGATTGGCCGTGCCAGCATCTTGAAAATCTACAGACTCGTAGACGTCGCCAGGCATGGCAACGTTGCAATCGCTCTCATCTATGCTTATCGGGCGCCCATAAGTGATGGACGCGAATCTATGAATGTCAGTCTCACGTATGAAAGTGAACCTATCTGCAGCGCACGTACCTGTCCCACGTGTAGATGGTCCACCAGGCCCGCTTGCGCTCCTCGATCTCTGCTTGAGAAGTGCTTGCAGACTTCTCGTGGAGCCCCGCCGCCTGTGCTGACTTTACCGTCGCTCCGAGCAGCGAGAAAGACAAATTCGGTCGTCCATGGTACACGAAGAAGGATCCCAATAGTATCAGAGTCTGCACAGCCGTGATCGAGCTCTGGTCGAGGATCTCAATGATCCGGGATTCGGCATTTGACATCATCTGCTCGCTCCAAGTCTTTGACTGTGAAGTTGATGGACCCCCGCTTGGTTCAAACCTTTGTCCGCGATACCAAGCTCCGAGACCCAGCACTACCGAAAGCAGCAGCAAGAACGGGCGTTGTGAAGGTCGAGCAAACCCAGCGCGGACCGAATCGAACGCCTGGCGGAAGCTGGGCTCGTAGATTACCAAGGAGAACCAATGTACGGAGCTGAAGTACTCCTCCAGGAAAGTGACCATCACATCCTCTGGCGGTAATGGGTTGAGAAGATAGGCTGCCGTCGGCAACTTGGTACTTGCTCTGGGTACATCTTTTGCTTGGACAACACCATCACTGCTGTTTGTGCTATCTTTCTGGCGACTTGGCTGCGAGCCGAAGGGTTCTATGCGAGGAGCCGATCTGTCCAAATGTACCTCCTCTTCAACCACAACGACGCTGGGTCCATTGGGTTCGACATCTGTTGCACTGCGACTGTTCGCATCTCGAGGGCTTGAGGTCTGGCTGGTCTCAACTCGTCTTCGCTTTCGACTCCTCTGACCGAGCTCGTTTAAGCTGTCACTCGAGCGGGTTGCTATTCCCGTCGCGTCGCCCACCGAAGTGCCGCGACCTGTTGTTGCACATGTGATGTTGGCGCGTGTGCAAAGCGAACATGGCCGGTAGTTGTCGCACTTCGCGCTCGTCAGCACTCTGGGTCAGGGGAGCGCAAGAGCAGCATAACCACGGCACCCTTGATTTATTCTTGCGGCATCGGTCGCATGCTTTGCTTACGCGCGCTGCTGCAGGTGTTTGCGCGCTCATTGTGATAGTACTAGCTCCGCAGCGATGATGGAGAAGTTGGAATTGTTGATACAAGCACGCGCTGCAACCGAGGCTAAATCCGATGTTACTGTAATCAGAAGCTTATGCACCATAAGCTCATCTCTCGAATAACAAAGTAGAACCACACAACCTGTGTTCTCCAACTCTGAAACTGCTTCCTTATGCTGATGTTAGGCCTCCATCTTTCGACGAGTGTCTCGCAGACATGATCACACACCAATCCCACGCCTCCAGCAATAGCTCCCTATGTGACCTCATTGCTAGCTCCTCCGTTCTCTCTTTGTTCACTGCGCCATCGCTGTAAGAGATTCTGAGGCCTATAGACGCAATAGTATGGCTTTTGCGAAAAGCGTGAGATAAGCAACCAGGATGTCTTTTTCTGCCCAGAAGCTCGGTCGCTCTGTTGTCTGTCTTGATCCGGTCGTACGGGTAGTTACAACATGCGATGCCGTTATGCATATGTATCTGTACTCAGCATAGCTCCCATTGCCGGATAAGCGGAGAGAGCAGTCACAAACACGCTTCTTACCCAGGCACCTCGCTCACAAGTCTGGCAGCGTCGCATACCCTGCCGCCGACAAATCCTCGTTGATCATGTTCAACATCTGGTTGAACAAGAACCCGTTACTCGTCCGGGTGGCATAGTCCAAGCCCTTCAGATGGCATTGGAGATTTTCATCTGTGCATACCAGTGGCAGGTCGCCACGCCGGACCGTATGCTTGGTCTGTGGGAACTCCCTGCGCAGCGTTCTCATTGCTGGCCACCGTTTCAGATCTCGTCGATAGAGAAGACTGCTCTCCCGGAATTCTACCCGTCGCAGTTCTCGAGCGCTTCGGCAGCGGCAACGGAAGCCCGGAGGCTGCAGTGTCTGATGCCAGGCGCTTGCTGTTGTGCTTCTTCTTATCGGCAGAGGCTCTCTCGTCCTCCTCCTCCTGCAACTTCGCCTCAACTTTCTCCATGATCTTTCTGACAAGCCTAAGAGCCTCGTTAGGTCCTGGATCATAAGGGTATGGAGATCTTTGCGTGAAGTTCAACCCACTCAGATTCGGACATTAGGGGCCTGACGCCCATCTCGCGTTCTGCGCCAGCTCTGGCAGGCTGAGCAGTGGTCGGGCGAGGTGTCCCAGCTTCGTCGTCGAGGTTCTGGGAGGCTTCCGGACGTTCTGGAGACGGTGACTCGATTTTGATGACTGGTGACTGCGAAGACATGGCTCTGGGTCCTCGTGGATATTGCTGATGTGCTGCCGAGTCGCGAAAAAGCAAGAGGTATCTGAGCGACGAGTTGTTGCGAAAGTGGGGAGGTTGGCTGATCAATTGTGTTCGGTGTATCCAGGTGGTCTGTGATTGTTGATAAAGTCGCAGAGAAGTCGACTGGAACGAGTCACTCACTTGTTTGTTTGTTGTTCTAGTGAAAGCTACACAAGTCATCTGATCGGGACACGTCACAGCAAGATAAGCAAGTGAACATAAGCTCTTGAAGGCCACAAGACCTTAGCGGGAATGACCATTGAAGATATAGACGAAGGCTGAGTATAGATCCTCAGTTGTAGGGAAGGAAAATTCGAGTGTCAACAACCATCTCTACAGGTTGCGATACCAGGTCTATACTTGTATCAGCCGATAACTGCATAATGAGACATCGAGCAAAATGCATATCTCAGCGGAAATGACTACACCTAACGTAGAAGAGGGCTGAGTGTAGAACCTTAAGAACAAGAAAGAACCCCCGAATGCCGCTGCCTGTCTCTGCGGGACGTAATATCGGAGGCTTTGCATACACTCGCAGATAGCAGCATAATCGGAGATGGAGACTTGTCGATATTTCAACGGAGCAGTTGTTCCTAACACCGATGCAGGCAAAGGGTAGAACCTTGGGACGAGAGAATCAACCCTCGAGTGTCACTGACTATATCTTCGGGATGTCATTCGTGCTCCATACTTATGTTTGTCGATAGTAGCATATTAAGCTATCGAGGTATCTTACACACGCAGAGGCCAGGAGGCACGATGCATTCAATCGCTGTGTTCCCGTCACAGCCGCATAGCAAAGTTTCGCTCAATCCCAGCCGGACAGTCGAAATACCACTGTTCAGCCAAAGCGAAAGACGTTTCCTGCAGAGCAGACATAGAACGACATCATAGAGAAAGCTAGAGAGCTGTTCCCAGGCCAAGATGTTGAGCATCTTGCTTTCCGCCCGCATCATGTATTGGGTCGTCCAAAGCCGAGACTGGTTCAACAGGGAGACATAGGTAGAGAGATATGGAACCTCGTCCGTGCGGAACTGGTCAAAGCCATAGAAAAGGAAGTGTTGACGAGCGTACATGCTATGAAATCCTTACTCGAGATTAGGCTCGATTGTGCCCGTGACCGCTTTGACGGTAGGCTTGTCTGAGGGCGACGAGTGACCGAAGGTTGGCTTTTTGATCAGTGGTCACTGGTGGACGAATCTGTACAGACGTTGATAAAGGCTTGCGATTCATGAATGGGCGACTTTGCCAGCTCCTCAAGTGCTCCAAGACAACAGCGTCGTTATTTTTGATCCAGAGAGGAACACTGTTCCGAGTAAAATCGAATTCTGAGTTGACAGGAATGGCGATGATGGGAACAACGAATATGCTGGGAAAGCAGAGAAGGATGAGGCCAACCATACAGTAAGTCTGGCCTTACGTTGTTAGCACCGCAAAGTTCGCCAGCTTTCCCTTGTTCTACATGTAATCTTCTACGCTCCGCAATGGCGATTAGCATCGAGCTATTTCTCAGAGGTGTAAGCGCAAGCTCGTTATCGGTAGGTACTTGATGAACTGCACGTGATGTGATACACGAAGAAATCCAAGTATAGCCGCGCGACGGAGCTTTTGCAAACGGAGCCCATGGTTCAAACGGCCGCGACTGTCTCCGCCCTAGCCGTATGTTTCACATTTCCGCACACCCGCGGATGTGCAGCAGCAGCAGCACATGTCACATCGCAGAACCTGCAAAGAAACAGCTCGTGCCGCCCAAGCGTGCAGTAGGCGCGTGTGCGCAGGCGCGCAAGCATTACACGAATGACGATGATCTACAAGCTTGCGAGATGAAGCCTGCGAACATAGCTTAATACTTTGTATGCACGATTGCAGGCCGACAGGGATTGCAGGGGCGCTAGTATTCTTGGATGACGGAAAGTCTAAATTGACTGGCTGGTAGCGGCGCTATTCTGCGTGCTGAAACGCAAGGAGGCGTTTGACGCGACCGACTTGCGACAGGCATGGAGATGCTGCGTTTGCGTGGGGGACGATGGTGGCGGGCCTTTGGGACGGTAGTAGGTAGCAGGAGGACTTGTCCATTTCTTGTAGGCGTCCTCGTCGTCTTCTTTTCCTATTACTGCTTGTAGGGGAAGAAATACTAGCGCTTCCTAATTGACTGACCGACTGGGGATACAACTTGCGATCGTCGCTCGACCGTTACACCTCCTGATCAGCATCAGCATCATCGCAAACCACTCACGCCTCCTGATCCTCAATCGCGAGGCCGGCCTTCGCACGCGTTCCTACTTCGACTCGACTCTGCACACCTCTCTCCCAGACATCATACTTTCAACCTGCAGCCCAGCTCTCGCGGCGTCCATTCATTCTAATATCGACAATATACAACAATAGGCAGCACCCACACTCACTACCCCACGATCCTTCAATTCTCCACGATTTTAGCGTACGCGAAATTAACGAGCACCGAGTCGATATCACAGGCCGGCCTACTTTACAGCAGAGCAGGACTTGCGTTGTTCACTGGGAAAGAGCGAAGGGCCGATATTTGTTTACACTCGGTCAATTCGCTGTTGCTATCCCAAAAGACAAATAACACCAAGGCATCGACTGCCTGTCGCATTCGCGCGCAACATTCGATTCCCGCAGCCTCTCTTGAGAAACAACTTAAATCCCGCTATTGCAGCATACGCGAAACAACAACATGCGCATCAACACAACATCAATCGCGCTTCTGGCGCTGCCAGTACTCACCCTCGCTGGCCCAAACGACCCGGTGGCACTCTTTGATTTCAAGCCACGAGTCGAGAACGTGTCAGGCGATTGCAACAAGGTCTATGAACAAAAGGTCCCTGGATGCTTCGGGCGAGACTTTGGTCAACAAGGCTGCAGCGTCGAATGTGTCAAGGGACTGGAATCAATGACTCAGCTTGTTAAGGACTCATGCTCGAATGATGGCCTTCAGGACGACAACAAAGACCTGAATATCCTTGCCTACTTTTTGGGAGGCGACGGGCCACAATCCGTGTGCACCAATGCAGCCAAAGTCTTGCAGTCGCTGTCTAGCTCGGCAGCACAGTCCACCACATCACAGCAGCCTTCTTCAACGCCATCCTCTACACAGCAAACTACAACGAACATCGTCAGTAGCACGTTGACCGCAAGCTCAACAGACGTGCCAACTAGTATCGTCATGGATACGAGCAACATGCCCGAATCGACGAGCTCTACCTCCAGCACGAAAACCGGAAAGCAAAGCGACACCGCAAGCTCCACCACATCACAAATCTTCGAAGCGCCTAGCATGCCTTCAACTTGGTCAATGGCAACCGCAAGTAGCACATCGAGCCCGAGCTCTGGAGGCCACAGCGGTGGCGGAAGCCCTTTCGACGCCGAGGGCAACGAGTTCTCCGCCGCCACGTCAACCACATCATCAGCCGTGACGCTGGCGCTCGCAGTACTCTTCGCAGCTCTCGCAGCGCAATGGTGACAGGTCTCAAGTGACCGACCAGACAGATGCGCAGGCTGCCAAGTCCAGTCTGCCCACCGGACCAACTTTTCTTTACGAACGCTCTCGCTCGAAGCGAGGAAGCTCTTTCGGAGAGCTCTCGCATCCAAGATACCCATAAATGCCTGCAAGCATGGCATCGTTTTATATTTTCTTTTCTTTTCTTCTGCTTTTATTCCCTTTTACTATTTGTCGCTGTAGGATGTAGAAGAGAGAGACAACTCCATTCGCCCGGCACGGGTGTACGGGGCGAATGGGCGAACGAGGCGGCGTTCCTTTTCGTGTGGCGCTTTACTTTCGTACAGAAAAGTGCTTGGGAGGTGCTGTTTTGATCAGTACTCGGGAGAATGCGCGAAAGAGTTGAGATGGCGCGTGTAGGAAGAGACAGAGAAGGAGAAGTATAATGGTGGCTGTAGTCGGTCAAATAATGAAATGACTTGAACATGTTCCAATTGCATTTTTGGTGCCCATTCTGCCCTCGTCTGCACACGCCCACGAAACTGCGTCCCAGCACTACCGTACCTTCCCCTCTGAAGTGTTCGTCAAAGCATCCTCGTGTCGTATACTGAGCACGCCTGCATACCTACACGCACAGGCCGAAGTCGCTTCGGACACGCAAGAACCATTTCCGGACCAACAGTGCCTTGGCCTCAACATAAGCATTGGCACTGCCGAAGAACAATTCAGCCGCAAGGCAGGTTGACGGACGGACGACTCGAAGGTGAAGTGTCCAGCAGTAGACACGCACGGTCGTGGCATGCCCACCAGCGTATTCAGGCACAATTGCGTACTCACGCTCATCCACATCCCGCGGCAGGCTATCGCAAGGCTATCAGCGAAACACGGCTCCCTTACTCATCAATTCTTAGCGGCTTCCAATCGAGAGGGCGCGCGTTGGGCGGGCCGATTGGCGACCGGTTTGCAGCGTTATCAAACGTCAGAGCATTGAGCAGCTTGCGCTAGAGCTACTTTTTCCCTCAGGGAGTGTGCTCCAAGCTGACCGCGAGCCTTCTCTGGTCGCGAGACACACATACCACCGCCACAACCACCACTCCTCCCCCAAACTCACCCCTCCCTCTCCGCTCTCTCCCCATACCTCGTCGCAATGGCGGGTGTGGTGCGGCCGGCTGCCTCGATGGCAATGAAGCCTCTCGCCACTTTCTCCGTCTCCGCCGCGAGCCGCCAGCTCGTGCAGCAAAGGACCTTCGCCTCGGTGTCGCGCAATGCGCTTTCGACTGCGCGCGAGCAGCGCCAGAGCATCCTTCAGCAATGCCGTAGGGGATACGCCGACCAGGCTCCTAGCGCGTCTCTGTCGCCCAAGCCGAAGAAGAAGAAGGCTGGCTTCTTGCGCTGGGCTTGGAGGCTCACCTACGTGAGCGCCATTGGCATGCTGGGCTTCTCGGCCTACGGCATCTACCTCAACCGCAACCCCGTCGATCAGCAGGAGCCGGACCCTAGCAAGAAGACTCTTGTTGTCCTTGGTGAGTTCACTGCGATTGCGACAGTGTGATGAGCTGGGCTGGATTACTGACTGCTTCATTGATAGGCACTGGCTGGGGCTCAGTCTCTCTCCTCAAGAAGCTCGACACGGAAAACTACAATGTCATCGTCATCTCGCCTCGCAACTACTTCCTCTTCACTCCTCTGCTCCCGTCTTGCACCACTGGTACCATCGAACACCGCAGCATTATGGAACCCATTCGCAACTTCCTCCGTCACAAGGGCGCCGCCGTCAAGTACTACGAAGCCGAGGCCACCAAGATCGACTACGAGAAAAAGGTTGTCTACATCAACGATGAATCTGAGATCAAGGGCGCTACTTCCCAGACCGAGGTTCCCTTCGACATGCTCGTCGTTGGTGTCGGCGCTGAGAACGCTACTTTCGGTATCCCTGGTGTCAAGGAACACGGCTGCTTCTTGAAGGAGGTCGGTGACGCTCAGAAGATTCGCAAGCGCATCATGGACTGCTGTGAGACTGCCACTTTCAAGGACCAGAGCCCCGAGGAGATCAAGCGTCTGCTGCACATGGTTGTCGTCGGTGGTGGCCCCACTGGTGTCGAATTCGCTGGTGAACTGCAAGACTTCTTCGAGAACGACCTCAAGAAGTGGATTCCTGAGATTGTTGGCAACTTCCGCGTCACCCTTGTCGAGGCCCTTCCTTCCGTCCTTCCCATGTTCTCCAAGAACCTGATCGACTACACCGAGCAGACTTTCAAGGAGGAGACTATCGAGATCCGCAACAAGACCATGGTCAAGAACGTCACTGAGCAGTACATCGAGGCTGAGTACACCGACAAGGAGACTGGCAAGAAGGTTCTGGAGCGCATTCCCTACGGTCTTCTCGTCTGGGCTACTGGTAACGCTCTCCGTCCCGTTGTCAAGGACCTCATGAGCCAGATTCCCGCACAGGCCGACGCTCGCCGCGGTCTCAACGTCAACGAGTACCTTGTTGTCAAGGGTACTGAGAACGTCTGGGCTGTCGGTGACTGCGCCGTGGCCAACTACGCTCCTACCGCTCAGGTTGCCGCCCAGGAGGGTGCTTTCCTTGCCCGCCTCTTCAACCAGATGGCCAAGACTGAGGAGTTCGAGTCCCAGCTTGCTGTGCTCTCCGAGGAACAGGCCAAGGCTCCTAACAAAGATGCCCGCGACGAGGTCTTCTCTCAGATGAAGGATATCCAGAAGCGTCTCCGCCGCGTCAAGCAGATGGGTCCCTTCGAGTACTCTCACCAGGGTTCCCTCGCTTACATCGGTTCCGAGAAGGCTGTCGCTGATATCAGCTGGTTGACCGGTAACCTTGCCACTGGTGGCCAGCTCACCTACTTCTTCTGGCGTTCCGCTTACTTGAGCATGTGCTTCAGCAGTAAGTCTACATTTTACGTGTAATTATGATTAAATCAACCCAGCTAACATTGCATCGCAGCCCGCAACCGTGTCCTCGTCGTCATGGACTGGCTCAAGACCCAGGTCTTCGGTCGCGATGTCTCTCGCGAGTAGAAGAACCCAGTATCACCTGATACTAAGCTTCCCTTAAATGTATTTGTTTCACGACCTCGAGGAAGCACATGAAGCAGCGACCAGCTTCACTTCAAAGAAAAAACGGGCACCTGACCACTACAGTGCCTCAATGTTGAGATAGATAGACGGTGATGAGAAAGGGACACACACAACGGCGTCCAGCCTCCTTCCGAGTTTTCCAAGCGGGAGGACCTGTACTCTATGATATTGTTTTGGGAAATTTTTGTTGTGTTATGGAGCACAGACGGCCGAACCTTGAGATACAAATGGTTGGCTGTTTGCTCGTAAGTAGGTCGGAGGAGATGCTGTGCTATGTAAGGTCTTTGTGAAATTATAGAACGCAAGAGTTACACCTTTCATTCATTGGTTTTCTTGCTTGCCGTCACATCCTCGATCGCTTGTTTGGCATATACAGCCACTCCCATCTCTTACACCACGAATTGGTAACAAGTAAAGTAACCGCCCGGCCCGATCAGATAATAATAATCCATTCACTGGCTCCACCTGTGCAGACTTCAAAACGTGGAAGTGGAGCCATAGCATCAGCAAGCTCAGCCTCTAAGCATCACCAGCCGCGTCGTTCGCCGCGTTTACATGTGCTGCCCTTCAGCACGGTCCGTCTCAGCCACGAATGTGAACGACGCACTGCCGCGACTATTCTCGGCTTGCATCTTACATTATTCTCTCTCACTGATACTTTTCCTGATTACTATATTCTGATAAAGGTGTTTGAAGCTTCACGACCAAGCTATACAGCTCATTACCTTTACACACAAAGTTCGACCCAAAGCTACAACTCCAATCCCAGGGTCTTCCCATTCCAACTCACAAGGCTGGGTCTCGGTACTTGGGCGCGAGACATCTAGAAGTGGTCCCACCCCGTCAGCAGCAGCAAGCAGCACAGCAAATACAAGGCTGTTCTCCCACCTTCGCTCGGGCGCACGGCGCTTCTGTCTGTAACGAGTCGTCTTCCAACTTACACCACCAGACAGCTCCTGGCGAGCTTACACCCTCGAAAGAAAGAACTCCAAAGACCGCTGGAGCTCCACAACCACCACGAACAATGTCCTCCCACACCTACTACCACAACGACTACATAAACTCGCAACGACAATCACCCTACCATGACAACGACACCCGCAACGACGCTCCCCTCCCTCCGCTCCCATACAACAACTCACCCTCGCCCTCGCCTTTCGTAGACCCATACGGCCAGCCTTCTGCCACACCTTCACGCTACGACTCAGATCCGTACGACGACCAGCATGCGATCCCACTCGATGAGAATCAGAGGAAACATGGGTCTATGCATAGTGTTGCGCCCATACTGCCGCCGCAGCATCCTGATGATGATCCTTTTGTGAGGGATGCAAAGCCGGGGAGCAGGAAGAGGAGAAGGAGAGGAGATGGTGGGAGGATTGATGAGGAGGATGAGGGCTGGTTCAAAGGGAAGATTACTTGGTGTTGCTTTTTCTTCAGTGTGGTGCAATTGGCGGTGTTTTTGGCGGAGATTATTAAGTATGGTGAGTTTGCGAATGGTCTTGTTGGGACACATTTGTGCACGAAGGATAATAGACGACTGACGGCTTCTATCAGGAATGCTCACGGGCACGCCAATCCAGCTCAAACCTTCGTTCAATCCCATGATCGGACCCTCGCCATATCTCTACATCAACATGGGCGCCCGCTACCAGCCCTGCATGCACAACATGGACGGCGTACAGAACGCCAAACAATTGCCAGTCACCTGGCCCTGTCCCAACACCACCTCCACAGATCCGGCAGACAACTCCTGTACTCTCAGCCAACTCTGCGGCTTCGGTGGCGTCCCAGACGTCCACTTCGACCTCGCATCTGGCGAGAAACTTCCCAACAGCCCAGCTCCAAACCAATGGTGGCGTTTTATTGTCCCCATCTTCCTCCACGGCGGCATCATCCACATCGCGTTCAACCTTCTCCTCCAACTCACCCTCGGCCGCGACGTTGAAAAGCTCATAGGCTCCATCCGCTTCTTCATAGTCTACATGGCAGCCGGCATCTTCGGCTTTGTGCTCGGCGGCAATTTCGCTGCAACTGGCATCGCTTCCACCGGAGCATCAGGAAGTCTCTTCGGCATTCTGGCAATTACCCTCCTCGACCTTCTCTACAACTGGTCCACTCGGCCCTCGCCAGGCAAAGAACTCCTCTTCATCGCCATCGACATCGTCATAGCTTTCGTCCTCGGCCTGCTCCCCGGCCTAGACAACTTCTCCCACATCGGCGGCTTCCTAATGGGCCTAGTCCTCGGCGTCTGCATCCTGCGCTCACCCACCGCCATCTCCCGCCGCACGCAATCCACAGATCTCAGCAGCAGCGGCCTCACCCGCTCCAGATACGATTCCACCAAGACCAACCTGCAAAACTTCGCCAAGCAACCGCTCGCTTTCTTCCAAGATCGTCGGACTGTGTGGTGGGTTTGGTGGTTGGTTCGAGCTGCTGCTGCCCTAGGAGCGCTGATTGGGTTTATTCTGCTTTTGAAGAATTTCTATGAGTGGAGGACGGGCTGCTCGTGGTGTAAGCATTTGAGCTGTTTGCCGATTAAGACGGGCGGATCGGATTGGTGCTCGATTGGCAATTTGCAGTTTTCGAATTCGACGAGTGCTTGAGGTGGTCTATCGTGGTGATATGATCAGCTGATAGGAGTAGATGGACAGATGGATGATGAGCGTGTTTGGTTTCAGCTCTGACGATTCATGGCATATCTTCCTCTCTTCTTGGATGTTGCGTGTTAATTAGCGTTACGTTATGTAGAATCATCGTCATGAGCCCAGTCATGACCACCCGGCAATGTGAAAGAATGATACTCACATCCAGGCAACGCCTCTGAAGCGAGCCGTTGATGTGTTGCACGCGGTACTCAAATTTGCTCACGTAGTCGTCTGCTGCGATTCTCATGGTTCCATCGATATATGCATGTTTCTGGAGGCCTCGTGCAACAAGGCTGACTCCTTGGCGCTGCATGCGTGTCACAGCCGGGCCTAGACAGATCAGGCTGAGAATCCCAGGTCTGCCTCCTACCACGACCTCAAAAGACAGATCGAAGGGGCTGTCCGACACATATACCTGAGATACACAAGGCTCGCGCCAACTGCATACTACTGGTCTAGCAGTGCCGGCAATATGGACTCTGTACAACAGCAACAGCTCAGCCAAGCCTTCAGTGGTATAGACATTGGTGGCAGTGCCAGAGTTCATCTCGGAAACGCGTACCACATCAATCAAGCTGCTCCCTGTCTGTCTCTGTGTCAAGATGGCCGTGCGATAAGCGTGTGCTAACGAACCTTGCTTCAGATCGCCCCGAGACTCCACCAAATCCTCTTTCAACCGTGCCCTTCCCCAGAGATCCCGACTTCGTCGACCGTAGCGCGATCCTCGGCCAAGTCAAAGAGAAGCTTGCTGTTCCTGCTGCCAGGGTTGCGCTCGTCGGATTAGGTGGCGTAGGGTGAGTTACCAGTGCGGACAAGTGGTTGCTGTTGCACGTTTGACGTCGACTTAGAAAGTCACAACTCGCCATCGAATGGTCTTATCGGAAGAGAGATGAATCTCCAGACACCTGGGTACTATGGATACACGCCAGCAGCGGAGCACGCTTCGAGCAGAGCATACGCAACATCTTGGATCAGCTTAAAGTCTCTGGAAGAAGTGATTCCCAGGCGAATGTGTTTCAGCTCCTTCGGACCTGGCTGTACGATGCAAAGAAAGGGAGCTGGCTGGTCATACTCGACAACGCTGACGATGTCAGCTTCCTCCTCGAGCCACCGGATATTGCAGGGCAAGTGCGAGCCGGTGCTTCGAGCGAAAGGCGACTCGACTACATCCCCACATGTAGCCACGGATCTTTGTTGATCACATCAAGGAGCCGGGCTGCTGCCCTGAGAATGGTCGAGCACGACAGCATCGTTGATGTTGGGCCAATGGAGGAAGAACACGCGCTTGCACTGCTGACAAAAAAGTTGACTGACACGAACGAGCAAGCAGAGATCGCGGGACTTGCGCATGAGCTCGAGTACATGCCACTCGCTATAGTTCAAGCCTCAGCGTATATTAGGCAACGAGCCCCGAGGTGCACGGTCCGAGAGTATATGGCTAAGCTGGCGAAGAATGAGAGATCAAAATTGGGTCTGTTGAACAGAGATGAGGGAGACCTGAGGCGGGATAGGGAAGCAAGGAACTCGATCATCTTGACCTGGGAAATTTCTTTTGAACACATCCGTTCAATAAGAAGTTCTGCTGCTGACTTACTCTCTTTGATGAGCTTCTTCGATCGTCAAGCAATCCCAGCAAGATTGCTGAAGACCAGGACTTTCGAACAAGACGAAGCCGGAAGCAGTAGCAGTGAAGCAGGACCCAACGGCGAAGGATTCCGAGCTAACACTGGTAGCGCGAGCTCCAATGGGAATTTCTCCACTAGCACATCAGACGAAGAGAATACCGATTCGGAGGACGACGAAAACTTCGAAGACGATCTCAAAATGCTCAGAGATTATTCCTTCGTCTCGATTACTGCCGATGCCGATGTCTTTGGAATGCACAGACTAGCGCAGCTTGCAACTCAAAGGTGGCTGAAAGTTAATGAGTCATTTGAACGCTGGTGTTCGCAGTTTATCAGCAATCTTGAAGAGGCTTATCCGACACCCGAATTTGAGAATTGGACGGAATGCCAGTCGCTATTCCCACACGCAATGATTGCTTGTAACATGACGCTCACCAAAGAAAAATCGACGAGGAAACAAGCGGCCCTACTGTTTGATAGCGGGCAATACGCTCTAGAAAAAGGCGCTTACGTTGACGCCGAAAGAATGGCAGCCAAGTCTCTTGAGATTCACAGGCAAGTGCTCGGCGATGAGAATGGACTTACAATAGTCAGCAAGGAAGGTCTCGCCGAGGTATATCGAAACCTAGGAAGATATGCGGAAGCCAAGGTGTTACAAGTTCAGGTTATGGAATCGAGCCAGCGAGTGCTCGGAGACCAGCACCAAGGCACTCTGGTGGCAAAAGGTAATCTTGCTCTATTGTATAGTGACTTCGGGGAATACAATGAGGCCAAGAAACTGCAAAGGGAAGTGTTAAAGTGGGCGCAACGAGTGCTCGGGGGCCAGCATCGAGTCACTATGACAGCTAGGAGTGGACTTGCTGGCGTGTATGGTCGACTGGGGAGGTATCAGGAATCCCAGGAACTACATCTGGAGGTGCTTGAATGGAAGGAGCGTGCGTTTGGCAACGAGCATCCAGCCACGATGTCAACAAAGGATCAACTTGCTTCAACGTATGAAGACCTAGGGAAATTTAAAGATGCCGGAAAACTGCAGTTGGAGGTGCTAGAATGGAGGAAAAGAGTACTCGGCGACGAGCATCCGAGCACCATGATCTGCAAGAATGATCTCGCGGTGACGTATAGATACCTGAAGAAGTACACCGAGGCAGAGGAGCTGGGTGTGAGCGTGTTGAAATATCAAAGACAAGCACTTGGCGATGAGCATCCGTTCACAATGGTGAGTATGACTAATTATGCTTCGAACATTGCAGACCTAGGGAGACACGAGGAGGCGGCGGAGCTACTTTCGGAAGCGTTGGAATGGAGCATTCGAGCTCTCGGCGATGAGCACCCCCATACATTGGTGCGAAAACACAGCCTTGCTCTCACATATCGAGACCTAGGGAAGATCGAAGAGGCCAAGGAGCTAGAGTCGGAGGTGTTGGAGCGTCGAAGAACATTACTCGGTGAAGACCATCCGGGCACGATATTGAGTATGGAAAGCCTCGCGCGGATCCAGTGGGATCGCGAGCAAGAAGACATTGCAATCGGTCTCATGGAGCGAGCCGCGGAATTGTCGTCACTCGTCCTCGGTGATGATCATCCTTTGAGTATTGATCGTCGCGAATGGGTTGCAGAATGGAGCAACATGCGCAATGGAGCAGATGAACGCGACGATGACGGGCGTGGTGACAGCCACAGTGGATCAATTGTTCAAGATGAAGGAGAGCCATCGGGGGCAACCGTCTCTTAGTGGACGTCGAGTGTATTCGACTTCTTGTACTTTGACGAACGAAACTTCATGAATCTGTAAAAACAAAATACTCTGCAGGTGTAGAAAGTCCTCGCCTATCGTGCAGAATCTCCAACGTGGTGAGTGCAGGAATTGCATGGATGTAGTAGTTATGCTCCGGTACTCAAGCTGTGGAAACGTAAGAACGTGTCTGTCTCGGCGGCGAATTGTTGCATATCCGCGTGGTCTGGCTGATAGTGAAGAGAGGTCGACTGTCAATCAGCTGGTATATGGAGTTTTCCATTAGGACGGTTGAGCGCAAATGCTGGCTCTGTAGCGCTGCATGTGCCGCCAGAAAGATCTGTATTTACCGGACATCAAATATGTTAGCTCCTTGGAGATAACCTCCACTGTGCACGACGAGTCGGAAAACATCTGTGATGGTTTCTTAAAACAGCATGACTTTAAATGCATTTTGACGAGAGCGATCACACTCGCATCAAAAGCTCACAGGCCTGCGTGTTCGTCTAACCAGAGAGCGCGAGACGACTATCACTATCCCCAAGTAAGTATACTGTATCAGCAATCACGATGAGCAAGACACGCCCCGCAGACTTCGCGTGGCATGCATGCATGTCTTGCTTGAGGCACTTCTCTTATCACCCGAGAAGCACGTTAGCTTGCGGCTCTGCCAACTTTACAGCACACTTGCCGGCAAGTTGTCGACCGCAGGCCCAGCCCCAGGAATCCTTCCAAGGATTAGCCAAGGTCCCTCGGCCTTTGCGCCATGCGCTTCGCCTCTCCGGCACTGCTGCTGGACACGCGGAGTCTTGACTGCTTAGATCTAACCTGTAATCGCCCTGTCCGATGCAAAGAAGCGAAGGGGCGGTGGGCCGAAGTGGAGACTGTCTCGCAGGGCGGTTATCGTGCTTGTCTCCGTCACGAGGTCTTGGTTACTTGTTGCTCACCTTTACACCACGCGGTGCCCTGCTGCTGTTCTCGTGATACTCTCGTGCTTCCACAAGTCACACGTCAACCACGTCCTCTTGTAGATACCAGCAGTGTAGTAGCTTTGCACCCAGTATCTTTGCCCTCCCAGACAACCTCTACAAATAACCTGTGTATTGAGGACTCAGCTCCCTTCAAGCAAACACCGCCCTCAAATCCCGCTGAGTACACCGCCACACGACCGCCACTTCTATACCATCACCACAAACAAACAAACATGACGCGCATATACTCAATCTCAATACCCGACAACAGTACGCCCGCAATCCTCCTAAATACAAAAGCAGCTCACACTAACTCCCCAAAAGCCCTCTCCCTCCGCTCCTCCTCCACAGCCAGCATGCTTCCCAAACCGAGGCGCGTGGCCATCGCAACTCGCTCATCAGGCTGGGACACTCCACGAATCTCTCCACAGCAACGTCTGGTGATGCAGCGCTTCGACAAGCAGGCGAAGCATGGTAAGATGATGCAGAGGCTGTTCGGTCATAGGCTTGTGCCTGGGTTCTTGAGATAGACGTGGCGGGTTACCTATGGTGGCCTAAATTGACGATTTATGAAGGATGACTGAATGAGATTGCAACTATGGTTTCACGATCGGAGAGAAAGGACGAGGACGAGTCTATGCACGATGGAACTCTGATGTTTGCCACTCCATATGAGAGCAGATGAGATACTTCGAAAGGCGGCGCATCTCTGGCTGCGCTTTTCACACTACTACTTTTTGAAATTACTTTATTCTTCACGCAGGCGGCTCCTAGCTCGCGAAGTTCCCTCGTTATCATGCGCGCCTTGCCCAGCTTTGCCTTCGTAGCCACCGTCTTGCACGAAGAAGTCGACTTCATCGATGATATCGTACATGATGTCCTCGGCGACTTGCTCCTTGTACCTCTCGCCAATAGGTCTGCATTCCTTGCCCGGCCTCCATCCTTGACGTCCTTGCTGCTCGGCAACGCTTGGAGCATCGCGCATTTCGACATCCTGGGTCGAGTCATGGTGCTGTGTGGTGGGAACGGAAATCTTGGTGCTTCGCAGGTGTGCGGGTGGCGCCCAAAAGCCGTCTTTGCCGTCTCCGAAGTTGATCTCTGCTGTGCCACCGAAGAAGCATGAGATGGCTGGAAAGTAGCCAGTCAAGGCATCGTCAAACCCGCCCTCACGTGCGCCTTGTTGCTTACTGGGCTGGCTGGCGGGTGGGAGGAAGGCGAGCAGGTTTTCGAAAGCGGTGCCAATAAGCTTGCCATTCTTGTAGACTCTGATCGCGGAGTGTGGTAGTGTACGTAGAGGTGCATGCTCATGGTTTGCGTTGGGTGCTTGTCGGATTGTATCTTTGCCCGAACCTGCTGAAGCTCCAGGTTGCGTAGCCAGAGTGGTCAAATTGGTCGTGCGGTCGGAGTAAACTTCCATGGGTCGGGTGGAGACATGGTCGAGGATCTCGAAGTACGAATTGCCTTTGTAAGCGACCGGGATGCGATCACGGATGACATCTGGCACCTGCTCATCGGGTCCAGGTATAGGCGGAGCATTGGAGTCTGTGAAGCCATCGCCGATATCGACTGCAGGGTTGTAGACGCCCGTCACGATCTTTTGTTGGAGTGAAAGAGATGGCAGCTGAATCTCCATGCCGATGACATCTCCCTCCTTGACATGCTGATCTTCGGGTGCAAGTGTGATAGGCGGTGGAGCCGCACCCATTGCTTTGCTCTTATTTTTACCTTTTTTGATCGGTTGGAAGAACTTCCCGGGCCGAGAGCGGTGCATGGTCTCAAAACGCATATCAGTGACACCATAGCTGTATCCATCGAATCCAACCGGCGCATCGAGTGGCGCTTCTCTTCTCGCCCAGCCAAATCGCACGAACGGTTGTGGTCCCTCAGCTGTCGGATCCGGACCTCCAGGTGGCACGCCTCTGCGGACCTTGACCTCATAATACAGCGTTCCCTCCCGAGCGCACACATTAGCTCTGACCATACGCCAGCCCTTCTCGTTGCTCGTCGTGAGCGCGTTGGTAGTGAAATGCATCCAGCGGTCGGCATCCTCGAAGCTAAGGCGCGAGCCATGAGGCGCTGGGCTGGTGCTGCGATAGTACTGCTTGTGTGTGAAGAGCGGATCGGCGATTGCGCGCTGATATCTGTATCCTCGTTTGTTCTCGGCGAGATCAATTGGCTTGTACAGCTGCCTCTCCTCGCCAGGCACCCAGAACTGATTGGGCTCATGCTCCGCCATCATGTCATCCTTGGGCGCTTCGAAGTCCTGGGCCTTGGGCGGAGGGATGTTGAAGCGTTGTGGAGATGGGTACGCATGGAGCTGGTTCGCTTTGCGCTTCCCCAGTGTCGAAGATGATGCGTTTGTGGGAGCATTGGAGGCAGTCGGTGCAGCGGATTCGCGCTTCTTAAGCGAGTCTTTCTTCTCGCGCTGCTCTCGCTGGATGGGCGGCGGGACAGGTGTCTTTGACGATGGTCTTGAGGGCACAGGGGCAGGAGCAGGTACGGGTGCTGGTATGGGTGCTGGTGCTGGCGATGCGACTGCGGGTGCCAATGTGGTTTCGTTGGCGGTGGTGGTCTCGGGCTCGGGTTGCGTCTCAGGCTGGGCAGCAGGCGGAGCCTGGACCTCTATTTGCTGTGTATCTTCCTCCATTGCGATGATTAAGTGCTTCACTCTAGCACTTCTGCCACAATTGTCTCTCCTCGACCATTTCACCAAGCGCTAGCAAGCATCCAAATCGGTCGCGTTGTCGCGTCTGGAGAGCTTGCGGCTCTGGCGGCGGGACGAACCCTGATAGCAGCCCGCGCGATAAGAAACTCAAAGTGGGCAAAATTTGGTTACAATTGAGGGTCGGCTACCTTGTTTGCAGGCGACGACGATCTCGCTCGCACACATCACATACACACAAAATGCCTAAAGCATCGAGGACTCCTTCAGCTGCTCAGCAGCGCCGACACAACCCTCTCAGCGAGGAGTATGCGCCCAGCGAGCTGAAGCAGAAAACGAACAAGAAGAGAAAGACCGAGGATGCGCAGAACAAAGAGGAAGGATTCGTCAACTCGAAGGCGTCGCGCAACATTCTTCAACTAGGCCAGGATCTCACAGCAGAAGACGAGGCTGAACAAGAGGCCAACCGCCCAACCCAGCCCAACCCAGCATTCGCATTCGAGAGCAGATTTCCTTTGGAAGGCGAGGATGACGAAGAAGAAGGTGGAGCAGAGGTCGGGGAATACGACGATGAGGAGGCATGGGGATCAGACGACGAGATCGTCGAAGAGGTGGAAATAGACCCGGAGGATCTTGCAGCGTGGGAGAAGTTCAACCCTTCATTTGACCCTTCATCACTTCTGGATCCTTCGAACGACTCTCAAGCAGCTGGACCTGGAACCAACCTTGCCGACCTGATTCTTGAGAAAATCGCAGCACACGAAGCAGGCGCACCATCAACCGACCCTAGGGACATCCAAGGTGGTGGTGACCCAGACGATGCTGTTGAGCTGCCAGCTAAGGTGGTGGAAGTCTACGCACAAATCGGCATGCTTCTGTCTCGCTACAAGTCTGGAAAACTGCCGAAGCCCTTCAAGATCCTTCCCACGTTGCCCCAATGGGACATTCTTCTCAGCATCACCCGTCCCGACAGCTGGACTGCCAACGCCACATACGAAGCTACCAAGCTTTTCATCTCATCCCGCCCTGCGCTCGCACAAGCTTTCTGCTGTGATGTGCTCCTCCCCAAAGTCCGCGAGGACATCCGCGAAACCAAGAAACTCAACGTGCATCTCTATAAAGCTCTGAAGAAGGCACTGTACAAGCCCGCTGCGTTCTTCCGCGGTCTTCTCTTCCCTCTGGTCGGTAGTGGTCTCTGCACCCTTCGCGAGGCACAAATCGTCGGCTCAGTGCTCGCGAAGGTCAGTATCCCTGTCCTGCACTCCGCCACTGCGCTGTACAGACTTTGCGAAATGGGCGCCGAGCAAATGATGTCAGACGTCGAGAGCGCAGGTGCATGCAACATCTTCATCCGCACACTCTTGGAGAAGAAGTACGCTCTGCCATACCGCGTTATCGATGCTCTGGTCTTCCACTTCCTACGCTTCCGCGCCGTGCAAGACGACGTCGCGATGGGCAACGCTGCAAACTACAGCAGGAAGGGTGCAGCTGTGCAAGGTCTGCCCGTGCTTTGGCACCAGTCTTTGCTGGCTTTCGCGCAAAGGTACAAGAACGAGATTACTGAGGATCAGAGAGAGGCGTTGCTCGATTTGCTGATCTCGAAGGGACACAAACAGATTGGTCCTGAGGTCAGGAGAGAATTGCTCGAGGGTAGGGGTAGAGGCACTATGATCGAGCCTGAGGCTGGAGGTGCCGTTGGTGGCGATGATACCATGATGGACATGTGAAGAAAGCAAAACTTGGGGTCAATTTTCTAAATTTAATGATATCGTTTCAGCGCTCACCCTCTGCTCCGATCTTCCATCTACTACACTTCTAGTGTCTTTCCACTGATCGTATTGTAAGCATGCTGCTATCGGGGTCCTATTCGTGATAATCCAGCTGGTCGAACAGAGACCTCGTGCTTCTCTCCTCGGACGGTAGCATTACTTGTGAAGGCCTCAGCAGCTGAACATGATTGTGCCATTGACAATTGCGTGTTCCTGATTATGTGTGTTGTGACGCCACTCGTTTTGCAACCCCACATACTAATGTCCATCATTCGCCCTACGCCTTATGCCTTATGGTAGGGCTGTGGTGGACAGTGTCATAGCTCCGTTGACACCTCGCTGGGCCATTGAGAGCCGAAAGCCTTGCACAGCCGTGAGCAAAGTATGAGAGAGATTTGCACAGCTCGACACGTGCCTGGCATCAGATCCGACTTTTTGGTAGTGAATGGCTCCTGTCATGTTACACCGCCGCGTTGCTAAGGATTTCCTTCGTCATTTGATGTCGCTTGCCGATCCACACAGAGCGTGGCTGTGCTGGGAGCTAAAGCATTGACTGCGGTTGCCCTGGTCTTCAGCTGCGAATACCACCTTCGCCTTTCGTGTGACAACCTCTTTCTTTGAGAGCTACTTGACCTCAACCAACACACTCGACATACCAATCGGTCAACAACTACAACCTCACCAAACATGGGTGTAAGTTTCCTTCCTTAATGCCCCGATCATGGTTGTAATGCCCTGGAATACCCCACCTTCAGCCCCTCCATCAACGTCATCTCGAGTACGAAGTCGCGACACGTACACAGACTGCGAGATGCAGCCAGGCGGCGATGGAGTGGCCATAGAGCATGACCAAGCTATAGCAAATCATGTACTGACAATATGGACAGCTCGCACAGAAGATGGCCGCAGCGCAGGCAGCGCAGGCGGGTGGTCAAGGTGGCGGAGCACCGCCGCAGCAGGTGAGTGACTTCCGCTCCAACCGTTCCCAAGCTTTGCCCCATGACGCTCGTGACTGACTTTGACCATAGTACCAACCCTACAACCCGAGCCAGGTAAGACCTTGACATTTCTCTTTTGATTTTCACCTTTGTTTGTTCTTTGCCTACGACACATTCCTACCACGCGACAACCTTTTCCTTGGACTCTACCCTTTGCGACAAGCACACCAACGACTCATCGCGGACGACTCCGAACACTTCACTCAACCGCGACGACATGCCTCTCGCAGCACGTCTTGCTGCCGGTGGCGCTGGTGCTGCCCCAGCCCAGCAACAGAACTCGCCATACCCTGCACCTCTTCAGCCAAACCGCCCACCGAGTGCTCAACCGCCTTATCCTCAAAGCGGTGGTTACCAGTCGCCTGCACCTCAACAGCAGCAGTACGGACAGCCACCTCAGTACGGACAGCAGCAGCAATACGGACAACAGCAGCAACAGGGCGGTTACTCACGGCCTCCTCCACCTCAGCCACCACAATATGGACAGCAGGCGCCTTACAGTCCCGCGCCCTACAGCCCGGCACCCTATAGCCCTGCGCCTTACAATCAGAGCCCTGGATACCCACCACAAGGATACGGCGGATATGTTCGTCTTCACATGCATGAATCGTTGCGCGAAGAATAGCCTGGATTGAATTACTGACGTTGTTTGTTCACAGGGAGCTCCTCAGTCGTACCCCGGAGGCCCACCTCCGCCAGGCCAGCAGCAGCAGTACCCTCCCCAAGGTCCCCCCGGCGGTCAGCAGTATGGCGGTCCCCCTCCCCAGCAGCAGCAGCGTCCCGGCCAATTCGCTGGTGGCCCGCCGCCGCCGCAATCCGCTCCTCAAGACATCGGTCAATACGTTCGTCAGCTAGAGGAGGCCATCCAGCAGAAGCGCCTCCAGAGCTTCTACCCTCCTGGTGACCCTCGCATTCAGCAGACTGCTCAGCGCGCTGCTCAGCAGGTCGATAAGCTCATTCAGGCATGGCACATTCCCAGAGAGATTGCTGTTGATATTGTCAGGTAGGGAAATGTTTTGTGAGATGTACATTTACATCACAGCTGACATTGTCTTAGGCTCTCTCTTTACGACGTTGTCATCTACATCGACGACAGCGGTTCCATGGCTTTCGAGGAGCAAGGCGAGCGCATCAAGGACTTGGAGCTTATCATGCAGAGAGTCGCGTTCGCCGCTACTTTGTTCGACGAGGACGGGTAAGTCCTCTAGAGGGGAAACACCGCGGAAGATTGGCAAGTACTGATATGAACCACAGCATTGAGATCCGCTTCATGAACGACGACAGCACCCCTCCCAACATGCTTCAGAACATCCGCTCTGAGCAGCAGATTGGTCAGATCATGGCAAACAGGAGATATAAGGGTCTCACGCCATTCGGTACCAAGCTGCGCCAGAAGGTCATCGACGGCATTGTTCTGCCCAAGCTTCGCCAGCCGCGCAAGCCGGTCCTCGTTATTGGCATCACCGACGGTCAGCCCGCTGGAGAGAACGCCGGTGCTCTTGAGGATACCATCCGTTACGCCGTGAACTCTACACAGAACCTCGGCCCTGGCGCCATTGCCTTCCAGTTCGCTCAGGTCGGCAACGACCAGAAGGGTAAGTGAATCCCGTACAAATGACATTGAGCCAACAGAACTTTTCACTAACATTCGACAGCCACTGAGTTCCTTGGCAAGCTCGACAACGACCCCGTCATCGGAAGCATGGTCGACTGCACATCCAACTACGAGAACGAGTCTGCCGAGATGGCCCGTGCCAACCCACCCGTCGACCTCACTCCCGACCTCTGGGTCCTCAAGCTCATCCTCGGTGCCATCGATCCCAGCTACGACACTCAGGACGAGCAGGGCTCTGCCCAAGTTCCCGGTCCCGGTCAGTTCGGTCAGCAGGGCGGCTATGGCGGTGGTCAGTACCAGCCTCCTCCGGGCGGTCCTCCTCAGCAGTACCAGCCTCCTCCTGGAGGTCCTCCCAGGCCTCAGGGCGGACCTGGTGGCTACGCGCCGCCTCCTGGTGGCCCGCCTTCCGGCTATCCTGGTCAGCAGACTTACGGTGGCGCTCCTCCTGCTCCGCCGAGGTACTAGGTGCGTGATCGATGATTGCTCGTCGCTGGTCTACACCGATACTTGGACAAGATTCCACTTGAGTCAGTATTGCCATTAGCTGCTGTTTTGATGTCTACACACTGGAGAGAAGAATACGTACATGCCTGGGGGCCTACTAGCTCGTTGAGCATAACCTATGGGCACATGACCGTAATCACCGGAAAATGTGTGAAGTGCAGCAGAATTAGGTTAGATGCAGCTATTCTATGAATTGAATATTGAAAATGCGCCCTAACCATGGCATGATACTTTCCTTCGTCGTATTGCGATATACGTTTCACTCTGCCCGTTGGTCCTCACGTTGCTTTCTCGAGAAGCTACAAAGTTGATCAACAAGAGGAAGCTGAACACCCAGTGGAAAGTAAGAACACACATCACGGTCTACCAAAAGTTGACATGGTAATGCTAACGTGTTCCTCGATCATCCTGCTTGCCATCGAAACAAAGAAAGTGGCGGTGAGGCTTGCCCTCGTTCAAATCGCGGTTGCTATCAGCTTCCTGTTTGGTATTCAGCTCTGCTAGACAACGCCACACGGCGACGCTTTTGCGGCATCTCACTAACGCTGAACGCAATAGGTGAGACTGCACATCGACTGTCATAATCAGTTTTCGTCTGTTAACCGTTGCACGAGTGCTCGGCAATAATTTGTCCTACTCTAAGATCATTCAATGCCTTTTGTGGCGTCTGATCACTTGTCCTGCAGGTCATCTCACATCATTCGTGACACGAGGAAAAAGCTTGTTGGTTCTTGTCAGCCTGATGCATGTGGCAAAGCGAATGCTTAGCTGCCAGACAGGTACGCCTGAACATTCTTAGTGCGACATAGGTGGAAGGCTGGCACCTTGGGCTGTATAGTCCGCAGTCAAAGATCCAATTCGCGCGAGTCCATCTCACGTTGTATTCTTCCTCGCATTAGTGACAATGCGCTCACATCATTTCATCTTCCAACAATTACAAGAAAAACGGCTTAATCACGGCAAGACGATGTTTTTGACTTGTACATAAAAGCCGTGTAACCCACATGTTCTGTTCCATCTGCATCGCACTACCAGATTACCTCGATCGGAGTACCAGCCCTACAACAACCCATAAATCGTACCATCGACTCGAAAGACCACCAACTTGCTCCCAAGACCAACTAGCAACCATGAAGCCTTTCGCCATCTCTCTCGCACTCGCCTCAATGGCCGCAGCCAACTCCCTCCATGCACGTCAGGACGGCGACTGCCAGCTGAACACCGTTGACAACCCTTCCACCGCCGACGTTCAAGCCTCCATTGTCCAGTGGAACGCCGACGTCGTCGCCGTCAACACTTTCCTCAACACCGCTCTCAGCATCACCGATCCACTAGACCTCAACCAGCAAGCCGGCCGAGTCATCCTCAACGCCCAAGACGAGTCATGCCAGCTCAAGACTCTCTCCAATGCCGCAAACGCCAACGATTTCGCCACCGTGGCTTTGACCTGTGCTGTGAACGACCTCAACGTCGTCTTCCGCGACCATGTCGTTACGAACTTGCAAACCATCATCAAGCATCCGAGTGACACGATTACTGTGCAGAATGCTGTTAATGACATCAATTTTTTCCGCTGCTGCAATGTATTGCCGGATGCGGATCTCTTATGGACGGATGCTGTCCTAGAGCAGAATCTCCCCGACGACGTGCCGACTTTCGCTCCGAGGCCTGATGCTTGCCAGACGATCGACTGTTCGGCGATTGCGAAGTGTGATGTTTTGGATAATGGCGACTTTTAAGTGAGCGGACTTAGTTGGTCAGTGAGGTCGTTGAGGACGAGCAAGTAGCGAGAACACCAACTGATATTCACTCTTTATGAACACCAACTAACATTCACTCTTTGACACGCGAGGTGGCCGGCCTGCCATACACATGAGCAGAAATGCCACTGTTTCTCCGGCTCTGCCAGCTGCTGACAACAAGTACATAGTAACAACTCATAAATCTGCATATTATGCTATTACCAGCGAATTTGAGTTTAGACCGCGAATCACGTCATGTAGAGATCTTTGTGGACGCTCGAGAGTCCCTTCCCTGCTACTGCGGTTCTACACTCCACCTTCGTCGATGTCAGGAAACATTCATTCCCGCCGAGATGCCATGTCGACACTTATGGATGACAATTGTAAGTCTAAGGCCACGCACTTTGCCGAGTGGCCTTTGCCATCCAGGTTGATAGTGACCCGATTTTAAAGCGTGGGACCTGAATAAGTTTGATACTAGTTCCACTTGAGGAAACCAGACAGCATCACTTCGTAGAAATGCTAATGAGAATATCGAAAAAGCCAAAAAATATTTCTTCGACCAAAAATGTAATTGAGGCTGCCGATGTCAACAGCTGGATTTTCTATTTGACATGGCTATCAGCGATCGCATTGACGGGCGAGTTAGCAACTCCAGATATGAAATATGCTTTGATGTTCTCAAAGCATTCCTTCTCCGCGCGGTGGAAAGCGGCATCTGTCAAGCCGCCCATATGAGGCTGGACAGTACAAAGGTCACTCTCCAAGAACCATGGATCGATGTTAGGCTCATTGGCGAAGACGTCTAGACCTGCTCTGGTAACTTTGCCGGATTGAAGTGCTTCTTTCAAGGCCCCTTCTTGGACGATGGGCCCACGAGCTGTGTTGAGGAAGAAAGCGCCGTCTTTCATCGCCTCGAATTCAGGCTTGCCGATCAGGCCTTCTGTTTCTTTGTTGTAGGGACAGTTGATCGAGACGACGTCGGAGCTGGCTAGTAGCTCGTGTAGCGTGCTGCAGTATGACGCTTCATACTGTGCCTCGACCTTTGGGCTGAGTTGTGATCGATTGAAGTATTTGACCTTCATGTTGAAAGCGAGCGCTTTTTTGGCGAGGTACTGTAGCCCTGTCAGCGAAGTTCAAATAGTTGAAAAACAGACGTCCCAACCAACCTTTCCGATAGCGCCCATTCCGACGATCCCCAGCGTCAGGCCGGAAGGATCTCTTGTCGGAGTGAGACCTCCTCGCCAGGTACCGTTCTTCATGCTTTTTGTGGCGTTCTGGGTGTCGCGAAGAGTAGCCAGGAGCAGGAAGATTGCCATGTTAGCTGTAGCTTCGGCCACAGCATCGACAGTGTTGCAGAAGTAGATGCCGGATCGAGTCATCCAATCGATGTCGAATTCATTGTAGCCGGCACTTGCGGATGCAATGATTTTACAGCCCGGCGCGAGATCTCGGAGAAGATGCTCGTCAAAGGGTTCGAACGGAGGTGTGCCCATGCGAATTATGAATGCGTCGATGGGCCCGTTCTTCGCAATGTCTAGAGGGAGAAGCTTTTGAGTCTCAGCTCGATCGTGAGCTTCTAGTACTGAGAAGTCGAAGAGGCTTGAGAATGTGTGGAGATAGTCGTCGCCGATGAATGCAGGTCGGCCAAGCGAGACCACGCGCGGCTTGCGGGTGAGTTTCTGTTCAACGGTCATTTTCGCAGATCGATGGTTGCAGAGGCGGTGATGTGTATTGCAAAGGCATTCGCAATGATTCTACTTTGACTTAATGATTCTGCGAGACAGTCGTTGTCTGTCTCCAGGTGAATCTCGCATTCTTCCGAATCCCCACCTCAAAGGTCTGACCCCGCCCGGATTCTTCCATACGTCGATAGAGGGCGATAATGCAATCTTGACTGGACCATTTGATGACACATCAGAGGTGCTAAAACGAGTATCTCAAATCGCAGGAAGTTCTGCGGTGTTGCGGCTGAGTCGTCGTACCGCGCATCATGTAGTGGTATCTTGGGAAGACATTGATCCTTGGCTAAAAACGCTCGTTGAGGTCGTCATGTCCAACGTTGCCGCGGAGACAGATATTGTGCATCTTAAAGCTGCAGCTCAAGGCTCAACCCCTGCTACTGAAGCTCGATTGCCACCCTTGGGATTCATTGCCATTGAGTGCTTCTTCACCCGACCTTCTGGAGACCCATTCAACCAAAAGACATGGCAATTCCCCATACTTCACGAGCTAGCTATCGGCACTGCGGAATCGCAGGTCGTTACCAGCCAAGACTATGATGACAACTTCTTGGATCGCTTCGTCGCTGCGGGACAAGTGCTTGCAGACCGTGGATGCGTCGGCCTTATCACCAGTTGTGGATTCCTGGCTCTAGCTCAGAGCAGGTGTGTCGCCATGAGTTTTGCAAACTCTCAAAACGAGCAAAAACGAGAACGATCAGACTAACCGTGCAGACAGACTAGCTGCACGCCTCCCGATCCCGATAGCCACATCTGCTTTGGTCCAGATTCCGTCCATCATGGCGATCATGCCGCCAACTCAGAAACTGGGCGTCCTTACTTACGATGCTCAACGCCTCCACAAAGGACATCTCGAGGCCGCCGGAATCCATCCTACTGCGCTAGAGCGCATTCATATCGCAGGCGCTCCCGTTGGCGGTCATCTTCACCGTCTGGTGCAACAAAACGCGTTGTATGAGCATGAGAAGATCGAGAGCGAGCTCGTAGATACGGCAAAACAGCTTCTCCGCGAGCATCCTAATGTGTCGGTTCTTGTGCTGGAATGTACTCAGATGCCGCCATTTGCGGAAGCTATTCACAAGTCGCTCGACGGCAAAGTCCAAGTGTACGACGTGTGTTCCATGGTCAACTGGTTTTACGGAGGTTTGGTAAGGAGTACGCCATCACACTGGCAAGGTCCCGAGACACCAAAGCTTGGGTCATGCATACCAGTAACTCTCGGGAGTGGATCGTGATCAATGATCTGTCATTGGTAATGTCCATGAGGCTTGTAAGCAGATAGTTCCTACGATAGACAGTATTGAGCAGATTTTTCGCGTGGTCCTGAAATGTGACTCGAAACAGGAGAACGTGTCATGGCTCATAGATCGTCTTGCATGTTCCATATGATCTCATCAGCTTCTTTGGCACATGTTCGCTCTTGGTGATTTGATTATAGAGATAATTGCAGAGCCGCTGATCATATCTATGGTGATATAAACGTTCTCAATACCTTCAATGTCTCTACCACAGCACTCAAGGTCCCAACTATGGTCCATAAGGAATTCCCAGGCTTTGTGCACAGTTGCGAAGACTCTCCGATTCCGCCTGCATGTAAAGATCATCTGCATCTATTAGTCGACAGCCCAAAGCAGTCTCCAAACCCTCTTGGTCTGGATATGCTAGCCTACCCAGATTCCCTTCGGTCGTTCTGTTCTTACCCAGATTTGACTGGAAAATTCCCGCGGCAGAGAAAGGTAGAAAATCTTCATAGACAATCGGATGACTCTCGACGAGGCCTGCTGCAGCCAGACTCTTTGCAGTATCTCTGTTCACAGTGGCGGGCAATGCATCATCTTTCCTTAGTGACAAGGATTGCTGGGTGCATCTGTATGTACAATACACAAGACCCTCTTTGCACATTCTGGTCCAATCGTCTGGGAATCGTTGGAACACTTCTACCATAACCTCATCTCGTGAGGTGCCGGAATCATCTTGCGAGGACACTCCGATATCTGCCTCGTGGAACAAATCGTCGTATAGTTTACGGCCTTTGGGCGTCAAGGCTGCGCCTCGTTCTTCAATCTCACCGAATCTAGCTTTGTGAGAGGCGGATGTCAGGCGACATTGTCCAGAACTATCGCTGCCGGACCTAAATTGAATGCGCTCTTCTAGAGCTAAGAAGCTCGTTTGTCGCAATAGTATAGGCCAGTTTCTTCTGGGAGGTCCTTCGATGGAAGCTTTGGTTGGCATACCGGCAGCATCCATAGCTTGCTTGGCAAGATCGATGTCTAATACTCTCGGTGTCAGATGATTGATGTGTGCGCTCTGGAAGCAAGCGATATCCGCCAAGATTGGATGTTCGTTGCGCAACTTGATATATTGGTCTTCCTTTGCGGCAGCTACTGGCTGCCAGCTGAATGTTGACAGTGCTTCAGGGATGAAGATCTCAAGCTGATACACCGTCAAACGACCACCCTGCTCGTCTGCTGCGTCCAGAATATCCAACAAAGCTGGTGTGAAAATACTGCGGCTTTGCAGCAGTGATTCGGCAATCGATTTCGACTCGTCACATTTCAGCAGTTCCGGCCGAAGTAAGGTAGTAAAGACTCGAAATGGGTTCGCTTCAAGACAGTCCGTCGTAGTCGGTCGGAAACAGGTGGCGTGCATGGGTAATCCTGCAACAGACAGATCGTAGTAGCCAACCGCTTGCATTCCAAGTAGTCCAAATAATCGTTTGATTGTCCGTAGCTCGTAGGGGGTGCCTAGGCGGATAGCTCCATGCCGTTCCAAGGATAGTCGTTGTATGGAGTCTTGACGTTGACTACACGCATGGTTCTCGCTGTTGATACGTTCGACGATGCGAACGAGGTCGCTGTACAAAGGCACTTCTTCCCGGTACATGGCTGACATTGCATGTGCGAAAATTGTTCGCAAATCATTTGGGCCAACATATGTAGGCTCTGGTCGATCGCACTTGGCGGAAACCAGTGGTTGACGAGGAACTATGCACGCCATGGTCGAGTAATGTGATGAGACGAAATGGATCCAGATCTCATATGACTGGGAATTAAAGACACAATTCGGAACATTCGCTGTGTCTATTAGTCGTCTGATGTGGCATGTTTCCCGTGCTCTTTACATTCACGTGACCGGCAGAATCCGACAAGATGCTTATCACGGTCCCCGGAATCGACCGAAACCGCTGACAATGTTCATGTTTGTGCCCCTCGGTAGATTCCACGATGCTCTTCAGCCGAGGTCGGACAGCATCGATTGTTGCGGGATCGCATATCCGAAAAGAACTTCTGCAGATCTACCTGCCTATGCGAGTACTCCTCTACAGAGACAGCTCATAAGCTGACTACAACCAGGTTTCGTCATGTCCGAGACCGCCACCTACATTGAAAATGTTGTCAACCTCGTTGCTGAAGCCGAAATCAGCAGTGGCAAAGAGCCGAGTAGCAGTCAAGCGAAGTTCAAAATCCCATGGCCCAAGTCTAAGCCCGCACAGCGACAATGGCAGCTGGAGCAGATGGCAGGCGCATTTCGAATTTTTGCCAAATTGGGGTTCGCTGATGGTAGCAGTGGCCACATCAGTCTTCGAGGTGTGTTCAGTCATTGGCTCCACGATGCTTGTCATTTGACGCGGGCACATTTGCTCATAGACTTCATGCAGACCCGGTCGCTCCCAACACATTCTGGATAAATCCTTACGGAGTGCACTTCGGGCTTCTGACGGTCTCCGACATGGTGCAAGTGGACGAAGAAGGCAATCAAATTGGAGGAGCAGATAAAATTGTCAATACTGCCGGATTCATCATACATGCCGCGATTCACAAAGCCAGGCCAGACATCAATGCGGCCTGCCATGTGCACAGCCCATGTGGCAGAGCTTGGAGCAATTTCGGTCGTAGCATCGACATGTTGAACCAAGGTAGATATTCCTATGAACAAACGCTCCGTTTCCTCAACTGACCCACAGAACAGATTCGTGCATGTTCTACGACGACTTGGCTGTATACTCTAGCTTCGGCGGGGTCGTTTTCGCGAAGGAAGAGGGCCAGAAGATCGCACAAGCGATGGGTCCTAAGCACAAGAATATCATCCTCCAGAACCACGGCTTGTTAACATGCGGAGGAACGGTGGCGGAAGCGGCTGCCTTTTTCATTGCTCTGGAACGTGCTTGTCATACTCAGCTCTTAACAGAGGCTGCCCTCGCACCTCAGTCGAATGGAGCGCGGTCGAACTTGACGAAGACGTTTGTTCGCGAAGAGGAAGCCGCATACACGAAAAAGGGCACAGGCTCACCAGAGGTCATGTACCGCCAGTTCGATCCTGAGTATCAACTGATGCTGAAGGAAACGAAGGGCGATTTCCTGGTGTAGTAGAAATTGGCTGGCCATGTCAGAACTGAGCCAGTATGCTGTACGCAGAAACTATACTTCTCTATGTCATCTATTGTTATCCGAAGGTGGCGCGTGGAATCACAGTTTGACGACTCCGTGAGATGGTATTGCTCTAGCCCATGGCCGGCGGAAGTGGCTAGGCACAGCGTATCGTACCGACTGATCCATTCGTGAGAAACTTCATATCATATACATCGTCCGATTGCTCATAAGCTGTCCGATCCTTGCGGCCCAAATCCTCGCACACCCTCAAGAATCTCCTGTACAAGCCAGTCACTTTCCGGAGGCACTTCAGCATCGTCAAAATCCAGTAGCCATTCGTCAAAAGGCACGGCGTCATCGAAAGACTCTTCAAAGCGGAATGGTGGGTTAGAGTTCTCGTGTCCAACTTGCCTTCGTCTTGACCCTTCGAGTTCGAGCATGTTGATGGTTCGCTCGCTCAGCTTCTCAAAAATGTCCCGATATGCAGTTGCGACGCCCCATCTTTCGGCCACGATGACCAAGACCGTTGAACATGCCATGCAAGTCGACATGACCTCTCGAAGTCTTGTAGCTTGTCGTATCTTGGCTGATCGCCACAAACAATAAAGATAGGTCATACCACCGAGGAACAAGATGTGCAGGCTACCCCAGGTGAACTGGATAGAAGGTTGTTGATATAGACTTTTGTAAGTCATACACATCTGCTGAGCGTTGGTGTAGCACTCGTCGAATGCCATCTCGGTGAGAGCGGGGTGAGATCCTGCAGACAAGATGTGCTCGGCGGTGTCGTTGATGAATGGCCGGTAGAGGAGTAAGATCGAGTGATTGTACGCCAATATGAACCACTCGCGTGATGTAAACACTGATAAGGGCTTCGAACTGCCGTATATCGATTGTGGAGGCGTACATCGCCGCCAGTCCTCCAACTCCTGCCTCAAATCGCGCACTGTGGAGTCCATTATGCCACATCTTTGTGGGCAAGGTGTCGCTTCGCCGTATAGAAGGGAATGTATTTTCGACCAGAAACGTCTCAATTTGATGATATGAATCGCTCCAGCCATTGCTTTTGGGCCTTGCACTGTGTCTTCCCTAACGTCCTGATGTTGTTGATCGTCTGTCAGATCCTCGTCATTGAGGTCGAGTGGCAACTGAATCACAACAACGGTTAGCTAAAGTCTCTTCACCAGCAGCTTATATCGCGAACATGAATGGGCAAAATGGGACCTACCTCAGCATCGATGGCCTGGTCGGATATCGCCGGCGGTCTACCCAACACGAAGGATGTCACTCTATCTATATCGTACGCGATCCAGAAACATCTCTTGGCCATCTCATTGGATAGGGCACTTGGCGATCTCTTCACTCTGTGATGATTTCTGTGGTACCCGAGACCTATGGACTTTCGAAGAGCCATTCCAGAGATCATCCACAGGCTTGCACCAACCGGTGAGCGAATGGAAAAAACAGCACAAGCGATGAGCGCCTGTACGGACTCCAGAGTGTCTGTGTTTAGAACTGACGGTGAGTGCTGCATTGCCATCGCGTAGAAATCTTCGGCGTCACCAGAAAGGCCGTGACTTGACGCGATGGAGCCGATGCCATAAACCATGGTCACGAAAAAGAGCGGTACATGTCCAACTTCCTGCAAGGATCCATTCTGATTAGCTTCTCGGCACTGGCGTTCCCACACGTCGAACGTCGGCCGATGCAAGAAAGGATACTGAGGATGGATATTATCAAAATATGCTCGAATTAGGGCACCAGCTACTTCTGTTGCTGGATGTCTGAGTTCGAGCACTTGACTCCTACTTTTAAGCCGGTCAGAGGCTGCACTGGGTGCCCATGTCGATTTTTGATCTGCAAAGTCGCCCTGAAGGCCCATAGCATTGGTGGCGATCTGAGCAAAGGACAAGGCAGAAGAGCTGCCAAGATACTGCAATTCTCGGCCAGAGGCATTCACGCACAGCTGACCCACCTCCGAAGACACGGTGTCAGACTCGGCTGGTTGCACAGGTGATGTATAGATTGAGTGAGCGGTTCCAATGCGCGTAGTCGGAACTTCGACTGAAGGGTCTGCCCGTGGTGGTTGTGACGTGAGCACGCGAGTGCCTACGCCAGTACTGGCTCCAGAATATGATTGCTCTGCCACGTTGGCAGATGTATCAATCTCTGCCCTTCGGTGGTGGTCCATATGGTCAGCAGCTAGATCCGGTCTGACTTCCTGGAGCAGACCTTCGAGGTATGCCACTCGTGACTCCAGCGCTTGCATGTGGTCCCTCGGACGATGCAAACCAGTGGCGGGGTCTTCGATCAGACAGTCTGCTGATCAGAATGAGCGACACGTTAAGAGATGTCTACTTGAACACCCACCTTGCACGCTTTTTGCGCAATTCTGGCATCTTGGGCTCCTACCGTCGCACTTTGAAGAGTGTTAGTAACGGTGTGAAGACAGATATGGCACGAAGTCGGCAGATCGCGAGGACTCCGTAGAGGTACATGCCTTCAGTTTCTTCTGTTTGCACCGTAGACATGCCAGCAGGGTGCGATCGCCCACACGCGACCTCTTGGCTGGCGGAGAGCGGAGGTCTTGCATGGCGGTGACACGTCAGGAGATGCGATGCTTTTGTCAACACTCACGATCATCATAGCCAGCATCAACCACAACACAATTCTAACCTCAACACTACATCTAGTGCAATTCGAGGCAAAGGCGTTGGTCACGCGACGACACACGGTACACTGCTGATAAGATGTACCGAAGGCGACCGGGAAACCCCGGATGTGCTCCACGATGCTCCACATTGCCCCCCCCAATGCGCCAGGGTACCTCGATTAGATACAAGATAAGCTAGACGAAGTCAGACTGAAAGTCGGATTGCTCCGAGTTGCTGCCCATGCTGACTTCCAGCGGTAGGAGCCTTCCATCTGGAGTGCTGCTCTGGCAATGCAATGTCCTCGTCTCTTCCCGAACTCGCTCTGGCTATCTGGACCCGCGGTATCTCGACTGCTCGGCTCACTCAATGGACTTATAATGATATGCGACGGTTCGCTCAGGCCTTAGTCAGGTCAAGAGCTCTGCCACTGCGTCCTTGACAGACTTCTATTCCTCCACCGTTGACAAGACCTATCGCCACATTCGCGCAGCATGGGTGTCCAAACCATTCTTCGGGACTCAACTCTAGCCCGATACATTCATGCTACTCGCAACACTCCCCGACAGCTGATGTGCAACTGGCCGTTGCTTTTCTCGGCGGCCATATATGCCATGTGCGGCGTGACTCTCTGTAGGTTGTCTCTCCCTCGTTCTTCCATCAGTCATTATGCTACACTAGGCTTGCGAGGACCCCAGTTCTTGTGTGCACGGCTGATGTTATGCAATTTCTAGGTTGGGATCAAGGTTCTTCGTCCCTCGTACCTTCCCTCCCAGGCTTCATGGAGACCTTTCACATCAGCTCTGGCGCAAATGCCAAAGCTATCGCTAATTTCATCTCCGTTGTCTACATTGGCGCCGGAGTTGGAGCTTTCGGGTCATTCTTCATCAACGATACCATTGGCCGCCTTTGGTCAATGCGTCTCTACATGGTGATCTGGATTGTCGGGCAGGTCATCGCCACCTTCAGCAAGGGCTCGCTGCCTGTCTTGTACGTCGCTCGCGTCATCGCCGGGCTCGGCATTGGCGCGCACACAGTCACCGGCCCTCTCAGTCTTGTTGAGATCGCCCCCACCGAGATTCGAGGCCTTATCACAGTGTGGTACAGCGTGGTGCTGCTCCTCAGCCTTTTTCTGTCCACGATCTGCGTGTATGGCATCTCCTTGCACGTTGCAGCGAGCAAGTTGCAGTACCAGATCATTTGGTTTGCACCCTGTGTCTTCCTCGCTCTCGTCATCGGATTGTCGTTCTTTGCCTACGAATCTCCCCGCTGGTTGGTTCGCGCCGGGCGTGTAGATGAAGCCAGGCGCAATCTTTCGGCCCTTCGAGGAATGAGCGCAGAGTCTCCCAGAGTCAAGAACGAATTTGACTCAATAATCGCTGAGCTGGAGAAAGAGCGACAGAGAACTGGTGTGCACACGCATTTCGTATCCTGGGACATTATTCGTTTGTCGTTCCTGGAGACTTTCACCGTCAAAGCCAACATTCGACGAGTGGTTCAGACTTGTGTCTCTTTCGGATTGGCACAGCTCTCAGGTGCTAACAGCGTGACGAGCTACTTCATCCCAATCATGAAGCTTATCAGCGACGTTGGTGACAGTCACCACGCACTCTTCCTAAGCTCCATGTACTCACTGGCCAAATTCTTCTTCACGCTCATTGCGAGTTTCTTCCTGATCGATGCTCTGGGACGTCGCGGCAGTCTCTTCGCAGGTATCACCATCCAGATGATCTCCGACATCTACATTGGTGTATTCTTGAAGTTCAGAGCTCAAGACGACGTATCGCCGGCTTCAGGCCAAGCCGCTATCGCAATGATCTTCTTGCACGGTTTCGGTTACACGATTGGTAAGTGGGAACTGAACTTTCCGTGCTTGATCAGATCTTCGCTGACATCTTCCAGGTCTCCTAGTTCTTCCTTACGTCTTTAGTTCGGAAGTATGGCCAAATCATCTCAGATCCTTCGGCTCATCGATCGCACAAACATTCCATTGGTTCTTCTATTTTGGAGTCAGCAGAGGAACCCCATCCATTCTTTCCAGCATGGACAATTGGGGAGCGTTCATCTTCTTCGCGGGTTGGTGTTTTGTCTCCCTGATCTATGTGTTACTCATGGTTCCGGAAACTGCGGGATACAGTTTGGAAGAGCTGGACAAGATCTTCGAAGGCTCTTGGTTCATGGCCTTCCGTTCTAAGAGGAGTGGCCAGGGCGATATCATCGAGGGCCAGGAAGTAAAGTGAGTATTCAGCAGACTATAGCGAGTTCACCGAGACACTGACAAATTATAGTCAAACTGTCGAAACCTCAGAACCCACCATCAACTATTCAACAAAGAAGGCGTACTCTTCAAGCGTCGAGCCTCGGCGCAATTCTAGCTTTGATCGCGAATCGACTGTGTGATACGTGCCTATATATAGTTGGTCATCATAGAAAAGTACAAAGCATCTCAATGGACGAGATACCTCTTTTTGCACTTGTTTCCATCGGTTGAAGCATAACTATTTCGGGTAGCCGGGCGTAGATCCATCGGGGTCTCGGCGGTATATGGACCCAAGAAACCCATATGAATCGAGAGCTGAGAATCGTGTCATACATTGGCCTTCTCGTGGGACAAAGCGGGACGTCACAAAAGAATTTGAGGTTTTTTTGGGCACTGTCAAGGAAGTTGTATACCCAGATTTCTAACCTATACTTCGAGAACCAGACTCATCTCACAGCCTATCGTCACTCCCACAGCTTTATAAACGAGCTTTCGCGATCTGCGACAGACTCTCCTCGGACACAAGTGGCAGATGGCTCAGCGATCTTGGGCCCGAGCTTCCCTCCATGAGTGAGTTCTTCGGCTCAGCGCCGTCGATACTTCTCCATCCCCACGCGCGTATCGCAGGCTCCTCCAGATTCTTCCCTTCCATGATATCCACAATGCGATCGCCAATTATGGGAAGGTATTTGAACGCATGGCCGCTGTCTCCTGTCGCGACCATGACATCTTGCATGCCAGGGACTCTGTCGATGACCAGATGATTGTCGAAACTGTCATTGTACCAACAGATCCGGGTTTGTGAAATCCCTAAACCCGCCTCAGCAAGTTCTGGCAGGTACTCTTTCAAGAAATGGTTGATCACGCTCAAAGCTTGTGCCGGTGCCGAAGTGAGCTTCTGTCCTCCTAGTCTATCGGACGTCCATCGCGTGATGGGTACGCTGCGCTCCACACCGTCAGGCTGGTCGACGGGATTCATATACTTGACACCTCGATACCCGATCTTGAGCCAACCGTCTTCGTTGCGGGCAAAGCCGTATAGTCCTCCTTGTGCTCCATGGCGCATATTCCATTGCCACGATGGGAACCTATCTGGAGCAAAGCGGTCCCAGAGAGGAGACTGCTGCGGTATCTTGATGAGTGCCACAGTTCCGGAGGTCGCTTCGCATAGTCCGTCGAGCTTGGGAACGATGGACGATGTCCATGCGCCACAAGCCATGATCGTAAATCTTGCGCGATGCGGTCGTCCGCCATGAGTAGTGATACCAATCACGCGCTTTTGAGGACCAGAACTGTACAGGAAAGATTTGAAGGCGCCCCGCGAGCTATCTAGCACAAATTTCACTCCAAGGCAACGCGCCTCGTGAATAGCGAAGCGACAAGCTTTGTCGGCAATCGCTGTGCCGCCCGTTGTATCTAAGACTGCGGTATTAGACTGACAACGTCCCTCGCGACCGAATGGGTCGATGGCGAATCCGAGACCCTTTTGTCTTGCAACCTGTCTGTCGTGCTCGTTGGAAACGTCAAGTTGAGAGTCTGGGTAGCCAGCGGCTTCCATGCTTCTAATGGTGGCTCTGTCGAAGTCGCTGATTTCTGCGGCATTCGTCATGCTGAGATTACCGTTCGGTATGAAGACTTGATCGTTTTCCGTCATGCCAGGTGGAAGGTCTTCGCCTCGGCGTAATCGAGCGTTCCATTCTTTCCAGTGCTCAATGGCTTCTAGGGATAGGTCCTGGTAGATGTCGACGCCACCGTAAGCTGATCTGATGATTTTGTTGATATCTGCAGATGCAGAGTCCGCTCCTTTAAAGTATGAGAACTTCGATTCATCGTACGGGTGCTTGTCGTATACTGTGACGTCCTTATAGCCTCTTTTCGCCAGATGGATCGCAGTGCTCAAGCCAAACACGCCAGCACCCACGATGATGATGGGTTCATCGGCTGTCGGCGGTCTGTCGACACTCATCTTGGCTCGGTGATACCTTGATGGGATCTTGGGATTGCAAAGATATATGTGTATCTCTCGCAACACCTAGTATGGATTACCGTGATGTGCGCGACTACGCCGCGAACGATGCATTGTCGGATGTACCAATGTCTGCGTTGGACTAACACATACCCTTGCGCCTGCCTGCTGCATTCTAGCAGGTAGCTTATCGAGTACTCCGCTCAATTGTGGAACCGGATACCACCGGTGTGAGAGATACTCGCTCCAGGGTATGCGACCGGATTCTTCCGAGGCAGAGGCCACCTCCAAATTGAATACGTCCGATCTTCTCCCTCGAGTCCACACCATTTCTGGCGGCCTGCAACATACTCGCATGACCGACTCAGAAATATGCTGCTCGGTTTCAGTGATATTGCCCGCGGAGACAGACTTGGAAAGCGTGCTTCGTAGCGGGTGTCATAATGTCGTCCAGAATGCAATGACCGAATATTGTCGAACAGGAACTTTACAAGGAAGATGTGCGATGAACACGTCTAAAAATGCCCAAAATGCTATGCTGTACCCCGAATCATCGTGACCCGCCCGTGATCTACCGTCTCACCTTTCCGAAACCTTTATTCAACATCTCCTGAGCCTTCTCTTCTTGCATGGGTATATGAGATTCCTCTTCAACCACGACAGCCTGTCCTTGCTCCCCAGTCGCATCTTTCCCACTCTTCATCACCCGCGGTCTAGCAAGCAGCTCGCCGACTTCTGCTTCTCGCCTCTCCTGCTCACTCTTCTCACCACCGAATACTTCTTCAACTCCCAAAGCTGATGCTTCTCCATCTCGCTGCCACCCTTGATACAGCCACCCAGCACTCGACTCCTCAAACCTCCGCCTGACATCTGCATCTTTCTCGAGGATCTGGAAGACTTCCACATCCGTCGGTTTCCACGCGGCTTTGACTGTTCGCACGACGATTTCGAAGAGCAGGACCGCCGATACTGTCAAAATCACCACGAGCCACCATAGAATATTTCTACCAAACTGCTCCAAAAAGCCGTGTCGGACGAAGTAGATCACATTATCGCTGTACAAGCTCGACAGGATGATGTTCCACAAGAACCAGCCTCCAACCGACAGCACGCCTGAAATGATGGTCGTGATGCTGTGATTGTGCGTCTCGAGGACTTGTAGTTTGGTGAAAATCACAATCACGCAGACGGTATATGTCAAGTCGCCCATGGCAAACAAGCTGTTATCCCGCGTGAACACGACATGCCCGAAGAGGCCAAACATCGTGAAGAAGACGACCATCGCTTCGCAGACGCCCATGAACATCCACGCCGTGAAGACGCCGAAATTGAACCCGTCGCCGCGCTGGCCTTTGGTGTACAGCTCTGGTGCGGCGATGAGGGTCGCAGCGGAGAGGTCTTTCTCGAAAATTCCGAGGAAAATTACAGGCAGCGATGTGAAGAGCGTGTTGAACACAGTCAGACTCCAGGGCTCGTAAAGTGAGGTTCCCGTGTAGCCTGCCCATCGCTGGTACAGCGCTTGCGTCAGGTAGAAAAGGATTTCTTTCCAGAAGGTGCCGACAGTGTATTTGCAGGTACGCACGTAGTTCCAACGGCCGTGTACGAGGAGGAGTTTGACCAGGAAGCGGAACTGTGCTATGCTGTAGTCAGACACGCGGGCGGCTTGAAGGCCTTCTTTGCCGGTTATGCCGATTCCGACGTGGGCTTCTTGGATCATGGCGATGTCGTTGGCGCCGTCGCCGATGGCGAGGGTTACGCTCTTGCTCACGCGTTTGCGGATCGAGTGCACCAGGCTGGCTTTTTGGGAGGGCGAGGCGCGGCAGCAGATTACGGAGTCTGCCAGGATGGCGAGAGAGAGAAATTGTGTGTTTATGGCGTCGAATGCGGTGATCATACTTAGGGTTTGGCCGTCGACTACCACGACTGAGTGGGCTGTAGTGCCGCTTTGAATTGCTGAGACGGCGGATGTGATACTTTGCTGGACATTGCCGGCTTCGTGGTCCAGGATTGTGACGGTGGAGTAGTCTTTGATCAGGCGACACGAGTGACCGATGTTGATTGCTGTTTCGCGCTTATCGCCAGTGAGCATCCACATCTTGATAGCTGCTCTTCTTAGTCGCTCGATCGTCTCTGGAACACCTTTCTGCAGCTTGTCCTCGATGGCTGTCGCGCCGCCGAGCTCGAGCTGTTGTTCGATAAGCTCGCCAGCTTTTTCGATGAGCTCAGAACGATTGACAAGGGAAGTCGTGGCGTCGTGGTAGATCTGCTTCCAGTCACGATATTCTTTCTCGTCGAGGAAGCGGTGGCCGTACAATAATGTTCGCAAACCTTCGGTCGCAAAGTCGTTGACATGCTGGAAGCATCGTTCAATAGTTGCTGGATCATCAGCAACAAGGCTCTCCTCGACGAGCTCTTCCTCTTCTCGCTGCGACTGCATCGACGTCCTGTATTCCGGACCAGCGAGAGAAGATCGTCTGCTAAATTGCGCCGATGGTCTGGGAGTGTAGTAAGAAGAGTTTGCAGAAGCAGCATCGACCTCAACGTCTCGCTCGCGCTCTTTCAGCCAGCTATCGACCTCATCGCGGATAGGCACTGTCCTGCCAGTCGATGTCCTTCGTAGAACCGAGGGTCGGGCCACCGACGAACTCCTGCGAGCGAAGCTGGCAATACTGCCCGATCTCTCGACTTGCGAGCTCTTCCGTGCAATCGCATATGATGCTTCAAGGCTCTTGCGATTGCTCGCGCGCTTTTCGATCTCGACGACTTTCTGCGCTGCCAGCGTTGCGAGGCGCAGCCGCTCCATGATGACAGAATCCGCGCCTTTGCACATGACGCAAATGCGTCTGTCGGGAAAGCGAACGACGACCGACATGCGCTTGCGTTTGCTGGAGAACTCGATCACGTCCATGATCTCGTAGACCTCGAACGCGGGTTCTGCCGCAGGTCCATTGGGAAAAGTCTTGACAGTCAGCTTAGATGCGTTCCGCTCGTACGCTAGGTATCCTAATTCTTGGGCTGCGACTACGAGCGCGAGCTCATCTGGCGAAGAGGCTTGGAAGGTGATGTCGCCTGTCTCTGATTGTTCTGGCAAGCATGTATGGCAGAGAGCAATTGACAGGATGAGCATCTTCGTCTTGCGAGCGAAGAGCGTGTGAGGTCGACGTTGGATGTAGCGTAGCATCTCCATAGTGTTCAATTCTTGCTTGGGTGTAGGTTGTGCGGAGTGCATCTTTCGTGACATTGAAGGACGGGCGGCTTCGATGACCGGCTCGATGTCCTCTGGTTCTTCCAAAGGAGCATAGGACATTTTACGCGAGCTCATCGACGTTCTCAGGTTTTGCAGAGGTTTTTTCCCTTTGCTCTTCGAGGCCTTGCGCTTCTCATGTGCCGACACGATCTTGTCGTCGTCTGCTTGCGCCCTGAGGTCCACGTCATGCATCCATGCTGTTCCAGCTACACTCAGCTTGCGAAAACGCATGACGTTCTCGGTCAGTGTGCCTGTTTTGTCGCTGAAGATGTAGCTGACTTGTCCCAATTCCTCGTTGATCGTCGACGTCTTTGCATCGAACGGCGTGTTGCTTTCCTCATCATACATGTCAACGTCGTTGAGCAGCACCATTTGCGCCACCTTGACGATCTCCAAGCTCACATAAAGGGATAGCGGGATCAGCGTGTTGAACATGATTACGAAGCTGGAGAAGACTGGGCCAAATGATACGCTCGCATTGCGCAGGTACCAGGCACTATTCTCGTAGATGGACCACACTTCGTACGCTCCAGAGCATGCAAGCGAGAGCCCGACGACAAACACGACCATCATGATGACAATCTTGTTGACCATGGACTGTAGTGTGGGTGCTTTGATGCGAGGATTCTTGTTCGCGTTCATGCGAATCTTGCACTCTTCTCCGCTGTTGATGATCATGCCGATGGCTTGTGGTGTGTTGCGAAGGATGCTGCCTCGGTAGACTATCTCATTGCTTGTAAGTGGTGAGGTCTTCCCGTCGACCGTCACTCTGCCTTCGAAGTTGTAGAGATCTAGGTTTGGATCTTCCACTACGAAGTGTGCTCCACAAGACATGATGCCTTCGGGCGTGCCACACACTTTGCTGGTCGCAGGAGAAGGTTGTTTGTTCTTGAGGTTGGTTTCGCCGTCCAGAGCCATTGTTTCGATGCACGCGATGTCGTTTGGTCCGCTCGAGTGGAGTAGCACGATATCTGCTGGAATTGCCTCATCGCGAACGAGCTTGACAACATCTCCCACCCGCAAGTTGTGCCATTTCACTGGTTGCCAAGGTTCATGGCCGTCATTGCCGGACGTTGAGTCGATTCTAGCCTCTTTTGCTTTTGAAGTATCGACAACCCCGTATGCATGGAGCACCTGCGCATGTCGGTTGTTCTCTTCTTTGTCGAGTTTGTACCGTCGAAAGTCTTCCAAACCCTCCTTCGCCATGGACAAAGACACGAAAAACAGTAGTGGTACGATGGTCGTATAAGATCCTGTTGTGCTGAGACCAGGGATCATTTGTAGAATACTAACGCACAAGAAATAAAAGTTGGCGAGTTTCGAGAACTGGGCGAAGAGCTGTCGTGGTAAGAAATTCCAAGCATTGTATTTAGAGGACCGGATAGTATTATTGATGTGTGGTTTCTGCGTGCGTTCGTCGACCAGCGGTTTTCTTCGTGAGGGGTCTAAAGGTATGTGTCTGCCATCCTTCGAAGGTGGTATCTCGTGTATACGCAGGACAAACTTTCGAGCTCTCTCAAGAGCATTCTCGATGTTCTTGACTGGCAGATGACGTGAAATTTGAGGCTTGTACCAAGGATTCCGCTTGCGTGGTGGTACAATGAACTCGTCTAAGCCTTGCTTGTCGAGGTGCGATGTCTCGGGTGATAGTGAAGAACTTCCAACCACGGGCGATATGGTGATCGAGGTGCCGTCTTTCCCTTTGCCACTTTGCGACCGTTCGAGCTGCTCCGTACTTGATAATCCAACTTCTCCCATCTCCATGATCGCATCATCCGCTTCCTGATTTCGTTGACCAATGTTCTTTGCGAACAGCGATGAACGCAGGGACATGCCGCGATTTCGGCCTCTCGCTGCCGCTTGCGTTGGTGACTTGGGAAATCCTCCTGTTGGTGAAGTCAGGCTGCCTTCTGGTGACTGAGGGTTGCCCGTGGTGACTTTGGCGGCCCTTGTGTCTACCGTCAAGCCGCGACCAGCCATTGCATGTTCCCTAGCCCTGGCTGCTTCACCATTATTCCTCTCATCGTTCCCTCTTGCGACCGCGCCGTCCTCGGAAAATCGCACCCTCGAGCGCGCATCTTGAGAAGCTCGAGGACGTCCAATCGATGTGTTGTCGATTGACACCCTGATTCCAGCATCGTCTTGTCGCACAGGTCCAGTGTTTGTCGTACTGATATCTACAAGAGGCTGCGCATTGCTGCTATCATTGCGACTTTGTATCTCTTGGTTCGAGGGTCCGCTTGTCGCATCGCCCGACGGCGACGGTGGCCTCGAGACTCCCATAGCTGTTGTAGCTTGCGCTCTAAATCTCTTACTCCTACAACAGCCTCACAGAACATGCATATCCCTCTCTTGTCCACCTCTTAACCAGAAGTCCAGTATACCATAACACAGCGATTCGTGCGACGATCTCCGGCCGTGCAGTCGGCGGCGCAATCTCCAGCGCTTCAGCTTGTTCCCTGTCTGTCGCAAAGGCCGTTCTTGAAGGTCGCAGCGCTGCACGACACGACAGCATACAATATCACAGTAGAAGAACGAGCGTCAAGGTCATGACCTGTCTGCCTCGTCGGCGCATGATGCACCAATGGTCCGCGCGGCTGGCAGCACACCTTCGTGAACACTGCCACAATCGATGCGTCGCGCACTCGCCCTCCACTCGCCGACTTGCCCCAGACTTTCGTCTCGGCTGCAGCAAGCCTCCCCTCCCTCTCCAATGGGACGCCGAGTGACGTTTTTTGGCTTCAGGACAGGGTCTGGTCTAGGCCGATCTGGACAGATTTGTAGATAGAGTCAGGTACCGCTTACGCTTGGAATCTATTGTATTCATGGTATTACTTGGTTCGCTTGAGGCTGCGATTAAGTGTTGCAAAAGGCACTTGCGTACAGGTGTTTTGTGTAGTCCCAAGCTTTGTGCTCTGCCCAGGCGTGCCAATCTTAGCGATCGCAATAGATCTGCCACGCGGTCATGCAGATTGCTCGGCGTCTGAGCTTTCGGCTTGTGCTCGCCGGCCCAACATTTGTTCTGGAGGGTTATCAGGGTTTGGGGTGACTTGATTTTGCGCCATGCTATGCATTGTGCATGTAAAGGCACATATAAGTATGAGTGGCTGACTGACAGAATACATGTCAGCCAATAAGATGTTTTGACCATGCAAAACGATGGTAGACTGAGTCGAGAACTCTGAAAATGGTGTTGTTATCAAGAAAGCCGGTTAGGCCGCTCGACAGTCTGCACATGCCTCGAATCTGCGGTACGCCAGTGTCAAAGACGACAGAAATAAGCCATGATACCACCTCTCGTGGAGGTTCTAGAGGATACTCGTATCACCTCCTAACGCAAAGGTCGCTTCTAATTACCCACTTTTCACCCTCAGTCACTTCTCTGCCCTCATGAAGCATGCAATCTCTACCATGTCGATGAAGAAGCGCCATGCCGACTTCAAGATCAGCCACAACAGGAGGAGGCGGTGCCTCCCGCCTGCTAGGAGGGTCTGGGTAGAAGACTGTCTCGCCGCCCTTGCAGCCTGTAGCCGGCGATGTGAGGTAGAGCAGTAAAGTCCATGTCGTCTTGGCTGGCACGGCGGATGGCGATGAGGCAGATGGGAAGGATATGTTGTTTGAGTCGTCGTCTGGGATGGGGATTAGTATCTATACTTTCCTTCATCACCTGTGTCAAATTTGACGGGACGAAAAGACTGACAATGTTGATCGAAGAACTGCCCTTTAGAATACCTATAGATGCGGATATTGGGATTCAGACCCAGCACTTCGCCTCCCCAGAGCTTTTGATCCTCTACGCCTGCGACCAGCTCGCTCAGGCCAGTCTCTGACCACAATCTTTGGGCGAAACCAGGGTCGTCTATCTGGAAGCGGTCGTTGACTCTGACCGCATCGCCCTTCTTTGGAACACCTGGTGTTGTGGCGAGGGGTAGCGAGCGCAGGAATGCGACATATTTGGCGCAAAGAGTTGAAGTCCAGAGATTGGAGATTGTGACAATCTGATTTGGAAGGAGGGTCTCGAGGGTGAGTGAGTCGGCTGGTAGGACTGGGGTTAGAGGAGGCCAGTTTGGCGCTGGCTGCTGCTGTACGGCTGTGGTGGCTTTTGGGAGCTGCTTTGCTTGTTTTGCGGGTTTAGATTTTGGAGCCATCTCAAGATCGTTCAAATTATCGAGTAAAAGGAGGTGGTGGGAGTCTGTGGTGATGCACGTGCTACATGTAAGTGATTGTGGACGCTCAGCTTTGATGCGAAGCTGTGCTTGACTGCGACGAGCGAGCCCTTCGAAGCAGAAGTCAACAAGAAATCCCCTACTGTAGTTTTTTTTTTTTTTTTTTGGCACCGATAACATATTGTATCTACAAGATTGTAATGCTGTCCAAGCGGTACAAGAGTGTTAGAACTCCATTCTACATGTATTCCTATCTCTATTTGCGCACGTACAGCTAACTATAGGTAAAGAAGGCATTGCTCTAGCCGATGGTTGCGTCATTCCAGCAGAGGGTGCTACATAAATTTTTTCTGTTCACACTAGGAAGGTTGGTGACAAGAAGCTGTAGAATGCAAGTAAAGCTCATAGCCCGTGATCTGCCTATTTGAACCCCTTTATTACAACGACGGTTACCCGGTGCTGTCAGAGCCAGAGCGTTTGTCTCACCGACGCACCAGGTAGGAGGGAAGCTTAGTGTCCGTGAGCTGCAGTCGTGTTGAGAGAGTGGATATCATAGGCTGGAAAAAACTCCTCGGCTTTGGATCAAAGCGGGTCGTGGTCAGGCTATCGGGGAAAGCGGTCTGGTCCGCTACGATAGAGTTGCTGGCGCTGCGACAGCAGAAGTCGACTTTGCAACAATACTGCCCGCCAAACCTTTATACTGCTCGCTCGCCCAAGCGGTCGTTGCCTGGCCCTGTTACTTGCAAGTGAGACTTCGACCTCACTTCCGCGCCCTCGCCGTCGACTGTACCTCGCGCCAGCACCTCCACCACCGCCATCGCCATCGCAGCTGTTTCCGCGAAAGAGGAAGCGGCGACCTCGACCGACGACCAATACATAACAGCAATGAAGCCAGTCCGCCAACTCCACCACGAGAGATGGAAAGCAGCGGAGCTGGCGCGCATGTCGCGCTCGCTACACCAACCCCAGTGCCCCAGCCATTGAACGACATAGGCAGTAAAATGGACTTTGATAATTTGGCTTGGATGGGCCTCGACGAGGCCAACACCACCCAGGATCCCGCCCTCTTGCGCTCGCCATTCGACGACACCTTTGTGAGCAACCCATTCCAGGCCAGCAATGTGCGCGAGAGCATCGACGACAGTGCCACGGCCGGCGCGCCGGCACTCGATCAGACAGCTACTGCACCAGCAGATTTTTCCTTGGACGACACGACAATGGCAGACGCAGCGCCTACCCTACCTTTTGACGACAGCATCGATACCACCAACAACTTCGGCGGTCTACCCATCTCGCAAGATGCTGAACCTTTCGTTTTTGACGATACATGGGATCAACCACCACCGCCTGCAACAGAGGCCTCCCAAGCAATATCTGAATTTGACCCAGAACCAGACGTCGCAGAGATGAATGGTTTCGCCCAACTCAGCTTCCAGGACGGCGAATTCCTTGTCACCAGCACTCAAGTGATCCTTGGACGTGACGACAAGTTCGCAAAGAAATACCAACAAGAGCAGAAGCTTGCCCGGAGGCGTCTTAAGGAGGGCAGTCGACAAGCAAAAGAGGTTGAAGCTCAGGAAGCTTTGCATGAATATCAGCTAGAGCCAAGTCACACTTCGGCGCATGGCGAAGCAGGCTCACCTGACCCAAGCGTGATGGAAGGTAGACCAGCTCGTGGGCTGGCCAGTGCCTATAGTGAGACTGGTGGTATCGTTGGTTTGCCCGAGGAAGAAAGGCGCAGACGAAAGAACAAGAAGAGACGAAGGAATATGCTTCTTTCGGGACGATCGTCGTCCACGACATCTGTTGCGCCTGCAAACCTTCACACCTTCAAGTACGACATATCGGATGGCGGTGACGATGATACCGAAGATGCGCAGAAACCGGTCTTCCTTCCCGTACACCCGAACAACCCAGCTGATATCAAATTGATCTCACGAGAACATCTGCAAATCGAGTACAATGGTCAGAATTCACGATGGGAGCTGAAAATTTTAGGGCGCAGTGCCTATGTAAAGAACGAACACTACCATGTTCAAGTCGAAGGCGCCGAATCATGGGAAGACTGCGAGCCTAAGCTCCTCGAGAGAGACGAGGTGGCGATTCTTACTCATCTGACCGAGATCATCGTCGCGTCTCTGCGCGTACAATTCAGACTTCCAGTTCGAAACAAGGTTGTCTCGACATTCGACAGCGATGACAGTGAACTCAGTGATGCCCTCAGCGACCCCGTCCGTCCACCTTCTAGCCAGGCTGGTGGTGAACGCAGCGATTCGGACATGAGTGACGAGGACGATGCACCTCTGTCATCTGTCAAGCAGAAGAAGCTGCAGAAACAGAAACAGGAAGAAAAGGCCAAAGCTGGAAAGAAACCGGTGATGCTCAACCTAAAGAAGCGCAAAGACTCGGAAGCTTCTCCCAGCAAGGCGCCGCCAACAGCAACCAAGCAGCCCGTTAAAGGCAAGCGGCCTAAGAAGACAGTCGCCGCTGACCCTGAGCCAGAACCAGTGGTTGAGGAGAAGAAGGAAGAACCTCCACAGCAACCAATACAACTGCATCTTCCGCCTCCACCTACACAAGCACAGCTCCAGGAGCAGGCAGCGGATCAAGAAACATTGCGAGCTCTTACAGAAGCTCAATACCTGCCAGCACCAGGATCTATTCCTCCTGCGACTTCTGCGTCTGCTACCCCAGTTGGGCCGGTATATGCACCCTCACAGCCACCAGAGCAAGTTACCTTCGAACCTGGCTCTATGCTCAGTGAGGTTCCCATGGATCAGCTGCCCGAGAAGCGCAAAGGACCCGGTCGACCACCTAAGAACGGTCTCATCTCAAAGCGTGATATGGGCATCATACGTAGGAAGCAGAAAGAATTCGAGAAACAAGGAATTCCAGTTCCACCGCTTGACGAACTGGTCCGTATCGTCCGCTCTGAGAACAAAGCAAAGGAGGCAGCCGCCAAAGCTGCAGCCCGCGGAGAAGCGCCTCCACCCATGGCACAGAACTTCCCCGTCATGCAGAGCATCGAGATGTCACAAGAACCGAGCAACCAGCCTACCTACGTACCGGCGGTCCCTCAACCAATGCAACAGACGATGCGTGAGGGTGATTATGCGTCTGCTGATGCGGAAGCTAAGGGATCTCCTAAGCGTCAGCGTACCTACAGGTCACCTTCGCCCATGAAATCGAAGGAGGAGTGTACCGAAGAAGAGCTTAAGAAGCCCAACCATACTTATTACACCACTCTGGATGAGATCTTGTCCGAAGGGCCACCTGAAGGTCTTGAGCTTCAACAGATTTACGACAAAATTTGCAAGAAGTATCCCTACTACAAGTACGGTGTGGATGGTCATGGCTGGCAAAGTAGTGTTCGGCACAATCTCAAACAGCATGACAGATTCCAGCAAGTTACCAAGCAGGGCAAAGGTTGGCTATGGGCGATCAACCAGGATATTCCATTCGACAAAGAGAAGAAGAGGAAACCCACACCCCCACCCGTTCAGCGGCCACCTATGCCATACCCCATGGCGAATGGCATGGCTCCTCAGCCTGGGATGCAACAATATGGCAATCAGTATGCTTATGGCCAGCCGCAGTACCAACATCAAGGCGCTCAGCCTGGTCAGCAATACGCCTCGCCATACAGTCAACAGCAGCAATATGGTCAGCCAGGCGCACCACAGCAATATGCACCCGCTGGATCTCAACCACCAGCTGGCCAGCAATACCCGTACACGCCTCAACAGCAGCCACCATACCAACCTAACGGCGCACCACCGGCTCCCGTACCCGCGAGGACGACACCAACAGGGCGTGCAGGCTCAGGAACACCGCATCCGCAGCCCGGCTTCAATAACCTTGTCGACGAGATTATGGCGTATCGCAGTGATTACCTCCGCCCGTATGCACACCTGCAAGCGACTCCCTTGTACAAGGAGCAGGAGGACGTGTTCAAGAAGTGTGTCGAATGGATCTCCGAACTCCAATGCAATGGCACTCCGCAGCTGAACTTCTCCAATGATCAAGAGCGAAGAGTGTTTGGCGACCTAGAGAGAATCATGCGGAAATATCAGAACCCTGCTCCTACGTCGGCACCAGCAGCACCGGCGCCAGCAGCTGGGACACAGCCAGCGAACGGAAATGCTCCGGCTGCTGCACAAGGGACTACGACCACCGCTAACGGTGATTCTACAGCGCCAGCTGCTACCACTGACCCGAATGCGGCAGGAGTAAAGCGTCCTGCTCCCGAGAACGATGACGGCTTAGGTTCTGATGCCAAGCGTATGAAGGTAGAAGGTGAAGGTGCCCAGCCAGATGTGTCTATGTCAGATGCACAGCCGTCCACAGCGACCGCCGATCAAACAGGACCTCAGCAAGTATCACAACAGACAACACAACAGCCAATGCAACAAGCGCAGCAGACAACACAGCAGCCAGCACAACAATCTTCAGATATGACTAGTCAGGCCCCGCCTATCGAGACCATACATGCTGAACCGGTGTTCGATTTCTCAAACCCGGGAGGCCACGAGCACGAGCCCGTCTTCGATTTCTCAACACCCGACGGACCTGATCAAGGACCGCAGTTCGTATTCGACTTCTCAGAACCCACGTCTGAAGTCTCTGAACAACCACAGCAGCAGTATCCTCCGGTGTCAAGTGCTCCGACTTCGCAGCCACCTCAGCAACAATACTCGCAGCCGCAAACCAGCGCTGCATCGCAGCAACCTTTACAGCCCCCTCAGCCGTATTCACAGCATCCTCCGCAGCCTCCAAGTGTTGCCTCTACACCGCAACAGCCCCAGCCATACTCGCAGCCCGCCCAGCAAAGCCAAGGTGGTCCATCCGCCCCACAGCCACCGCAGCAGCCTCATGTTCAGCAACCGCAAACGCACTCGCAGCCGCCAGTCTATGGCGCAAACCAGGCACAACCTCAATACCCGCAGAGTATTCAACAACCTCCGGTGCAGGCTCAAAGTGGTGTCTCAACCCCAGTGCAACAACAGGCCTACTCTCAGCCGCACTCTAATGCCCCAAGTACTGTTGCGACTCCGCTGCCGCCGCAGACACCCGTCAATGTCCAGACGCCACAGCAAGCTCCTCCACAGCCTGCGATTACCGCACCGACACACCAGCCCGTGCAATATCATCAACCGGCTGCGCAGCCCTCACAACCTGCGAGCGCTGCCCCAACACCCCAGCCTGCGCAGTACTACCAGCAACCTCCCCCACCTTCGCAGCCTACGAGCTCTGCGCCTACACCTCAGCCGGCGCAGTATCAACAAGCGCCTCATCCACCCCCGCAGCCTGTGAGCGCGGTGTCCACTCCCCAGCAGGCTCATGCGCCTTTGCCAAACTCGCAGCCGGCGAGCACTGCACCTACGCCCCAGCCTGTGCAGTATCAGCAGCGACCATCGCAGCCTGCGAGTGCAGCACCTACACCTCAGCCAGCCCAATACCAACAGCCGCCATCGCAGCTTGCGAGTGCAGCACCGACCCCTCAGCCAGCGCAGTACCAGCAGCCTCCTCCTCCACCTTCCAATCCTGGCACGCCCGCTCCGCAGGTGCAGCGGCCAGCTAGTCAACATCAGACGCCGGTTCAATCACCTGCGCCAACGCCATCGAGGACACCTTTACCTGCCGAGCGTGCGGTAGAGACGATCCCACCACCGGCGGCAAGCGGACAAGGCACGCCAACGGGATCTGCACCTGGAGGACCCACTACACCGGCACCCCAAAGTTAGGGCTCCGGGAAGAGGCGTCAAGTGTAGGCATTCAAGGTTACCTAATTCGTTTCGAGCGTTCATAGCGAAGGAGTTATTTTCTTGCCGCGTTCTTGTTTCTTATTGCTCTCAGGGCACATGCTTGGTCCAAACTTCGCTGAGGAAGATCTACACACAAAAGCCAGACCTCTATTGTTTCTCCGGAGGATTGTCCGTCTGACGTTCTATGGCGTTCTTGGGGCCCTAGGTGGCGCATGAGAACATCAGTGTTAGGGCTCTGAATTGCTGGGGTATTTTTTTTTTCTTGCTTTTTTTCTTGGTTGTTTGTTTTGGTGTAGATGAAAAGACGAATTGATGACAATTATTCAACTTGATTACTACTGGCCTATGGTTCTTTTCATGTTTTCTTGTCTCGTTTGTCGGATTTTGTTCTTCATGTTCGTTGGTGGAAGATCTAGTTCCTTAAGAAACTCTAATTTTTGTTTCGTCTCAGCGAAGTTGGTCCTCTTGGATACGTCTAAAAAGTCTACCACTCGTTGATTCGTTGTGCGCCAGGGACGGAGCTCTTGTGTCGAATAGTCTCAATACCGACCTACTGGCGATTTAGACTCCAGCGACGGTGTCGATATGGACTGATCTTGCGTGAGAGTCTCCACCAGGAAGCACGCTTCAACGGCTTGTCTTAGCCCATCTCTATCTCAACGACATGACATCAGTGACCAGCGAATGGACCACCGGCATGGCTCATCCAGGCACTCGCAGGAAGAGGTGATGCATCACATCCATACCCAGATCACACTCAGCCAAGCTCCCTATCTCGCATGATCCACATCGGTTCCTGCACTCTTCACAGCCGAATCGGTCGGCTGCTGTTTGAGATCGCCATCCATGCCGAGCCCGAACGCGCTACGGCAGTCGATCTCTACGCTACGGCTACGCTACTTGCAACTGCTCCGCTCGAGTGATTGGACCTCCCAGGCCCACACTCTCGTTTAATACACTAGAGTTCGTCTGCCTGCAGGTGCCAGTGCCGTTTCCGACTCATTCATCACCCTACTGGTTCTTGCTGCCGCGGTGGCCGAAGGGCGGGCAAGGTTTGAGATCACGACTTTTCTTCCGCGTCACGCTATGTTCCTGTAGCTGTGCGGCAACACGCTTCGGATGACGAGTCTTTCTCGGTGTAATGCCCGACTTAGTGCAAGGGCGGGAGTTGATCCAGATGGAGGTATCGAAGTAGCCGTGGGCTTGAGATCTGTTGACAATTGAGCGGCTTATGTAGCAAACAGCCAACTCGTCGTGATGCGAGCAGAGTTTGCATACGCGTATAGGCAATTCATGAACGTTTTCTTTAACTCGTGACAATAACGTCCACGCAACGGTCGAGCCGACGCCGCGACTGACCGACCCACAGAGATCTGAGTTGCCCTCTCGCACTAGTCGAGGCAAGACAACTACCGGTGGACCCTAGTACGCAACTAGTAGGGCACGTGTACGGCCAAGAGAGATTTGACTTCCCAGAAGTATTGCATGCGGCGTCCTAGGGATCTCCTGCGTATCATGTTTCATCGCTTATCTCTTCATGAGCGAGCTAGGCAGGCTGATGAAGAACACGGGAGGGAATATAGTTGGGAGGGTCGGCTGTTGAAAGCAGAATATGTCCTGGACAAGCCACAGTCTCATCATCAAACCGTCAACCGGCTCGTTGGCCAGCTTCGACGAATATGGCTGAATACAAAAAGCCGTCCGTCGGATCCTCATCCTCATCACAGGAGTCTCGATCCACTTCTTCTCAGACTCAACCGTACCGCTTCCGCAATATCTACACCGAAGTCGGCTTCTGCTTCACCCTCTGCATGACCCAGTTCCTGGCCGAATACCTCATCTCGGGCTTCGCTCTCCAGCTCCCTTTGCTCTCCCAAGAACGACCGGATCTCGCAGACTCGAATACTAGTGCACTATGGCCTGCATCGTTGCTGTCACTGGTCATGAGCGCAACGCTGTTGATCTTCGCAAGATTATCGGACATGTTCGGCGGATACTGGCCATTCATGTTCGGGCTCGTATGGTTGACTCTTTGGACTCTGGTTCCAGGTCTCACGGAATCGGCGGTTGTTTTGAACTGCGCGAGGGCGATGCAAGGGCTTGCTCTGGCTGCTTTCATGCCTTCTACCTTTGCTATCTTGGGGAAGCTGTATGTTCCTGGGAGAAGGAAGACGGTGATCATTGGCGTTTACTCGGCTTTCAATTGTCTTGGGTTCTTTGGTGGGTTTATCGTTGCTGGTGCGTTGGGCACTGATCATTCGGACTGGTACTTCTTTATCGGAGCTCTGCTTTCTGCTATCACGGCTGTGACGGCGTGGTTGACGATCCCAAAAGCTGAGAATAGCACCCGGAGATCCGACGTTGGGATGGACTGGCTTGGTTCTATGCTCATACTGAGTGGCTTGTTGTTGCTGTCGTATGCTCTGGCTGCCGAGCCATACGCTGACAAGGATAGCGAGATCGATGGTTTTGCGACTGCTATTGTACTAGGACCGCTGATTGCTGGCTTGGCTTGTCTCCTGGCTGCTCTGATTGTTGAGTGGAAGTTTGCCAAGTCGCCTTTGGTTCCGTTGACGTTCTTCAAGTCTTGGGGGGTGGTCTCGATGTCTCTTGCTTGCATGTGTTTTTATGCTTGCTTTGGCATCTGGCTGTACTATACTGTGGAGTAGTAAGTCAGCCTGCATCCAATATTGTCTCGAGCTTTCATACGAAGCTAATGAATCTATCTAGCTTCCAAAATCCATTAGTCAACACCTCGAACCTTGCCGAAGAACAAGTCACGCTGGCGCTATGGTATCTACCTATGGCGATCGCCGGTCTAGTCTGCTGCGTCGCTGTCGAACCACTTCTTAGAGCCTTCCATTTGAAGCTACTTCTCATTATCACGGCATGCATCTGGATAGCAGCGCCTACCATCCTTGCTGCATCGCCGCTGCCTTTGAACTACTGGGCAAATGCTTTCCCCTCGGTACTTTGCGCAACACTCGGAATCAACCTTACCTTTACAATCTCGATGGTCTACTTGACTGCTGTGCAGCCTGCCGAGTTGCAGGGCTTGTGCGGTGCAATGTGTTCGATTTTCCTCGGGCTCGCTTTTGCATTCAGTCTGCCAATTGGACAGATCATCATGACTAAAGTTAGTGGCAGAAATTGGATGATCGATGCTCCTGAGGAGCTTTCGGCGTACGGCGAAAATGATCGGCAGTCTATGGTGGTGGCATATCGAGCGGCTTTTATATATGCTGCAGTCTCTGCTGCTGTAGGCCTGGTCCTGTGCGTGTTTGGTGTCAGTGTGCCGAGAGCCTCGGACATTGGACAGGAGGTCGGCAAAGGAAGAAGAGGCCAGCGGTCAGGATCTCTGTTACAGTGGTAGCTCATAACATAGTATGCCATGTTGGCGAATATAGGTATAGCCTCTACGTCAATCACATCCCGCAGATATGGCAAGAGACATTCCCAAGCCCGTCCATACCACTAAGTCAACGGCTTACCCTCAGCCTTCGTCTATACACGGCTCTCTGTCATCAGTTCACTGGCAATATGATTTGCTACCAGTCGAAAGTTCGAAGGCTGACCTTCCGGAAGCGTGGTAGGAGAAAAGGTGGAGATTCACTAGCGCAATCCTTCCTGGCAGAGTTATAAAGTGACGCAGCCACGCCGGGCATCCGCTGTGGCGAATTGCTTCTGCCTGCTACATCCTCACAGCTACAGCATCGATTCTTGAAATGAGCATTACCCAAGGACAAAAAGCCATGTCTGCACGCAAGCCTTCTCTCGAAGACGGAGCTGATGAAAGCCTCCCTCTCTACGTGGAGCTCCAATATTCAGAAGGCGTTGGCAATGTCCCTCCACCCGCCAAAGCCTCGCCGCTGGAGGTCTCGGACTTCTTGATCCATCTTCTCATCGACTCGAGAGGCTTGTCTACAGATGAAGCGCGCCGTGTAGCAGCGCTATGGACCAGAGGTACCGGCCAGGAGCTCCGCAGCTATCCACCCGCCATGTACTTCGAGATATTTGGCAAGGAAGACGGCTGGATAGTGTACAAGGAAGTACATCTCGCAATCCACAGGGAGAAGAACCAATCGCCTGCGTACAGATATGGCACTCGTAGGTGTTACCCTTTCCTGTATATGGCCGATGGTGTTCGCTGACTCCGCGCCGCAGACGTCTTACTGGCTTTCATGATCTGCTTTGAACTTCTCGCGATCGGAGTCGTTATCGCTGGGTGCAATGACATGGTCAGGGATGAGATTACCGTTATTGCAGCTTTGGCTTCTTTCCTCGGTTTCTTCGCATGCTTGCTTACGACTGTTTTTGGGACTAATCTTGGCCTGAGCGCCGAGAAGAACATTGAGAGCAAATTAAGTGCGGCTTTGGGCAAAACTGGCCCACCGGAGAACTGAGGTAGATGAGACGATGAGAAATTGCGATAGTTCTTGGAACGGTGGTCTGCCTTGCTAGTGTGTTATCCCTGGGACATACTCCGGCCAAGTGCATGGACCCACTTCCTCTCTTACATCAGGTCACACGTTGTGATTCTGCTTCACCTCTACCTCTCACCTCCAGGTCGTTTTGCTACAGTTGTCATAGAAGAGTATCATTCAGCGTGAAATGTTGGGATTGGTCGCCAGCTAGTGCTCTTCCGATTGCGCCTGAACAGCAAGCTTTGCAGTATCGACCGGATCAGCAGCATTTCTACTGAGGATAAAATCGTAGTCACCAGCCTCGATGACCCACTTGTGGCCCTGTTCGCTCCAGGAAGCAAAGTCTCGAGCTTTCACCGCGAGATACACAACCCGCGACTCGCTGGCGTTGAGCGTTACCTTGCAAAACGCGACAAGAGATTTGATCGGATTGGCGGGATTGCGCGTACTGCTTCCCACATAAATCTGTACGGCAACTGCACCTCGAATAGTGCCGGCGTTTTCGACATGGACGGACGCCAACCACTCGCTAGAGGACCTTTCGATGACTTGGAATTGAGAAAAGTCGAACCTCGTGTACGAGAGGCCAAATCCAAATGGAAAGTTGACCTGATCCTTTGGCAGGGTATCGAAATGTCTGTAGCCAACAAAGACTCCTTCCGCGTAGTTGACAGTTAGCTGCTTGCCGACGTATTCACCTGGGAAGTTGCCGTACGCCGGTGCAGAGGACAGCTCCTTGGGGAAGCTGCAGGTCAGGGCACCTTCTGCGTTGACACGGCCGGTGAGCACATCCACGATAGCGTTGCCTGCTTCTTGACCGGGGAACCATGTTTGCAAGAGGCCGGAAATCTGATCGAGCCAGGGCATGGCGACAGCCACGCCAGTGGAATTGATGACGATGGTCCGATTATTGACAGCGGCAACACCTGCCACAAGACGGTTTTGGCTACCGTCCTTGGGTAGATTGAGGCTGACTTGGTCCTGACCTTCAGTCTCCCATGACTTGGTGTGACCCGTGAACACAAGAGCGTAGTCAGCCTCCCGAGCAAGGTCGACAGCTTCGCTAAGAACGTCTCTGTCATTGTATTCTTTCGAGATGAAATCCAAGCGCACTCCAACCTTGCCTTCGAGTACACCAAGGTCTTCGCTTTCATGCGCGGCAGGCGGCGAGCTTGTGATCAAGATCTTGTATTGCTGGCCGGCTTTAAAGCTGAATTCGAACGGCGGCGCTGCAACTCCTCGAGTACGAAGCCCATCGAATCTGACGTGTTCTCTTTCTGCTCGTATACAGTCTTGTCGTTAATGGATACCTTGGAAGGCCCAAGCCCGGCTAGCGTCAGGTAATAAGCCGCAGTGCTTGGGGCAGTCAACACGCCTTCCAGCTCCACTTTGGTGTTGGCCACTTCCAAGTTAGCGGTGAGGGAGAACTCAGAGTTGGGATGTCCGCTGATCGTGTCGTATGGCTCCGGATCGCCGGTGTGATACTTGCGTAAGGTAAACCCAGGCTTGCCTTTGCCGTCTACAATACCTTCGGATATTAGTGGGAATTGACGCAAGGTATGTGCACCTGTGACTTGGTCAGCGTTCATGTCATCTTCAACGCTTCTGGAATTGTCGGGCTTACCTTCGGCGAAGACCAGCTCGACGTTGCTATCCTTCCATTTATTTTGAAGTGCTTCCCAGGGCGATACTTCGTAATGCGTACTGACAGAAGCGCTTCCACCGCCGCTACACAGACATTGTTTGGCTAACCCAAGAACAGCAATCTTCTTTCCATGCACTCTTTCCCTCGTCAGAGGCAGAATGCCGCCATCATTCTTGAGCAAGACAATTCCCTTGGCGCCGACTTCTCGAATCAGAGACCGATGCTCAGGCTTGTTGATGGCTTGCTCATCGGGAATGGTTGGATCTTCAAAACACTTTTGACGCTCCAAGAACTGCAAGACGCGAAGTGCTCTTTCGTTGATGGTTTGCTCGGAGACTTCGCCAGACTTGATAGCTTTCAACACGTCGTCGGCTTTTCTCCATCGCATTGGGCCGGGCATCTCAAGATCAAGACCGGCATTGAGGGAGGCGGCTGTAGAATTTACTCCAACCCAATCGCTCATGACCAGGCCATCCCAACCCCACTCACCTCGTAGGACCTGCTGCAGAAGGAAAGGTTGCGAATCTGCATGATGGCCGTTGACTTTGTTGTATGCTGTCATGACCGCGCCTGGTTTGCCTTCTTTAACGGCGACCTCGAAAGGTTTCAGATAGATTTCTCGCAGTGCCCGCTCGCTAATGATCTCATTGACGCTGAGGCGCTGAGTCTCCTGCTCGTTCGCAGCAAAATGCTTGATGGTGGCCGACACGCCAGTGGACTGTATACCAAGCACGTTCTGAGCCGCCAACTTGCCCGCAAGGTATGGGTCTTCAGAAAAGCTCTCAAAATTGCGCCCGCCGAGTGGGTGCCGATGAGTACACATCGTCGGACCCAGAAGGCATCTCGCTCCTTTCGTGAGAGTCTCTTCCCCGAGAGCTACGCCGATGCGGTACGCAAGATCGACATCGAACGTGGACGCGACGCTGCAGGCGGCTGGAAAACAAGCTGCGGTGATGCTGCCCTGGAAAGATGCGCCTCGAGCTCCGTTTGGTCCGTCGCTTGTCTGCTATGTTCAGCCACATTGCTTGTAGAATAGGCCAACCATATCTAGGGAGATCGAGTCGCGCAGCCACGAGAGCCTACCTTAAGTGCAGGAACGTTCTTAGCAGGGATCGCATTGGTCTCCCAAAAGTTCGAGCCAGCGAGCAAGCTTATCTGGACATGTTGTCAGTCATAGTTTTAGCAGGCTTGGCCATGTCTCTACCTTTTCCTCTAAAGTCAGTGTCCTGAGGACTCTCTCGGCCTTTGCATATGTCATTGTTGAAGCGAGACACATCAATATGTCCAGTCCTCAATTGATGATGGACGAAACGGGGCGGAACTAAGATGAATGGGCGAAATGCGCGGCTTATATACGTAGTCATTGATATAAATTGTCCCAGCATGGCAGATCTGGCGGCATGATCGTAGCATTCATCCAGATCTCTGGCGGTTGTGGACGGTGGTCAGCGCGAGACCGAGAATTAGGGCATGAATGTCCGCTAATTTCTCCGCCTGCGATTACGCAATACGGCGGGTTGCAGAAGGGCTGAGCGACCAAAGGACCCTACCAGTCTCCAACCTTGAGCTGTGTTTCTTCTAGGAGGTATCATCGAAAGATTCTGATGTAGTACCATTATATTTGGTACAGCTGCGTGAAATCGAGGATGCACAAACCGCCATCGGCTCAACTTTCTAGATGAAAGTCCAGTCGGCTCAATTGAGCCGGTCTTTGTCTGAACACTGTTTTCGTGGCAATGCTGGTCTCCATAGCCACGAGGAACAATGGTCTTCTCGTAAGCAAATGTGAACATCTCGACTACGGCAGCAACAAGTGGGTATGCTTTGTATTCGGGTTACGCACGTTTGCCACAACGAAGCTCTAGGGCCAGCCAGCTCTAGGAGACGAACTTGATCATCGAATGGTCACCTTCTCTTGCGCTACAAATACATATGCCAACACCAAGCGCGGCGACCTTCCTGCATAGAATGGACGAAAAGATAGCAATCCTAGCCGGCGTGGTTTCAGAATTCTCGAACGCCATCAGCACACTGCTCTGCTGAAACTTTTGGTGATATGCGATAAGAAGTACCGAGCAGAAGCAGACTGCTACGTCATTGAATGTACATGTAGGAAAGGAGACCACGGATCCAGACGGTGTTGATATCGCAATTCATCGGAATAGTCTACGCTTTCGCGTTCCACCATTCTTGCCAAGGTTGTGCCGGGCTCCTCGGACGTTCACTGCCGCGGCCTCTGAAGCCCGTTTACTTGTTTATCTCTACATCGACGACTCCGCGGGGTTCATTCAGTGCAGCAACAACGTATATGGACTGGCTAATCGTATCTAGTATGTCTATGGGTCCAGCGATAGGCTTGAAGTGGCCTTCCATGGATGTCTCGCCCGTGTATCTGTACTACAGTCGCCCTCATTGCATCTTGACAGCGAAAATCGTATTCTTGTACAATCTGAGCATCTCACACTCATCCCACATTTTTGCAAGGTCGCAGCTAGCAATACATCATCATGTCACCCTTCGAACCAACGCCCATCACCCAAAGCCGACACGCCGAGTGTCTGGCAGCTTCAGGTCTTCGCGAAGGCTCTACCGCCCGTATGGCTGCAAGACACGGGCAGTGGACCCAGTCGACTTCCGGAGTCGCAGATACGTATCTGCAAGCGAACATATTGGTACTGCCGTCACGATACGCGGACGACTTCCGAGCCCTCTGCGCTCGAAACCCTGTACCTTGCCCATTGATCGCCGAGTCAGCAGGCGCTGGAAACTTCTCAAACTGAAGTCTTACCTCCCGCGAGTCTCGGACGAAGACCTCGCGACAGATCTCGACACCCGTACCGACTGCCCGAGGTATAACGTCTATGAAGCAGCGAGACTTGCTCACAGTCCCGTCAGCGACATTCTTTCGCGGTGGAGCGAGGACCACGTCGCCTTCGTCATTGGCTGCAGCCAGAGTTTCGAGTCAACCCTTACCCGTCCAGGGCTTGAGATCAGACATCTTTCTCAAGGCCGCACGGTGCCAATGTACTATGCGGATGTTGCGCTTAACCCTTCTGGCATCTTCTTGGGGTCTAGGTACGTCGTGTCAATGCGACCGTTCAAAAGACATTGATCAAATCCAATGGGGCCATCCTCCGCGAACGACCGACGGGAAGCCTCTCAATACGGCGCTCGGGGATGACGATAATGTTCCGGTGTTCTGGGGTTGTGGTGTCACCACCCAGGCAGCTATGATAAACGTTCCACTTGATGGAAGTATCATGGCGCATTATCCTGGAGAGATGCTGGTCGTGGATTGTCGTGAGGATGATGTTCTATGAGAAGTTTTCTCCAAGTTACAACCCTTGTTTGCATTTCGATTCACTCCATGAGGGTCTGTCAGCCTTCGAAATTATTTAGCGATTCCTCGATGGCAAGGACTCCCAAATCCGATTGCATCTGATCCACATCTGAAGGCCAAGGGAAGTGTCCTGAAGGAGCAGTAGCGCTCATAGCTGGTGAGGAGACGCAGGATTGCGGCGAGTGACTGATAGCAGATGTCTATGTATTCGGCGAGGGATGAGAATTCTATACCAAAGCATCTGCTGGGAGGGCGATGTAGTATTATTGTTCCGGTGTAGAAGACGATGTGTACTGAATAGTTATTATAATAAATAAAAAATTTATAAAAATTTATTAAGTTCTTATATATTAAGGAAACTTATATTATAGCTAAAAAGCTAACTTAATTTATATAGTTACTACTACTAAGTATATTAATTATATGGTTAGTATTCTTTTTAGAAATATCTTATCTATGATAACTAATAGTAATTAAATTCTATAAATTAAGTATTTAAATTGATTTATTAAATTGTTAAAAAAGATTTAGATATTATAAAATCATAGTAGTATATAGAATAAATGTATCTATATTCTCTATAGATATATACAAGAAAGGAGATGTAATACTTATATGTTTACCTTACAGATTTGTTGATAATGATTCGTTATAGCTTCCTTGCCTTACTTTATCGCATTTAGTCTAGACCGCAACTAAAGCAAGATTAGGTCGTGCTCATGATGTTCGAGATTCATAGTACGGGTGTACAATCTCAAACCATACGCGAAGAATGCACCATCTTTTGTCTGCGGAGCTAGGACAACCGTTCCCCGGATCATTGTTCTCATCTCACGCTGCTCTTGTCCGCCATAGTACTAGGTCAGCGGCTTATGCGAGTATAGTCGATTGATTTATTGACACAACTATGCACTCGGTGCGTAATTGACAGCCCACGAAGAAGCACAGGCGACTGCGAGCGAGTCATATTGCATGATCGAGACGAAGAAATGCAAGATAGATGTGTCAGTGCCGTGCATAGTACGACACTGGGAAAGTCCCCTCAGGACCCCGAAAGAACGGCAAATCCAGGTATAGCGTAGGAATTGACGCCGTCTTGAAGCGGGGAACCGGGTGCACACGATCCGGCTGAATGCAAGTCATGCTTCCTCGTGACGACTTTCGCCTGTGCACGGCTGCGGCAAGGCTGACGGCAAAAACGTGTTTGAGGGCTAGACCGTGATACGCCGACTCGACTATTGCATCTGCATCTGCATATGCATCCGCTCGACTCGCTGGCAGCACGCGCAACGCTGCACTATCGCAGTCCGGACGAGTTGCCGGAATGATCTCCGGCTGCGGTAACAACGCGGCTCGGCTGAAGGCGCCCCCGTCTGGGCATCATTTCCGCGGCGACAATAATCCCTCCCTGCCAATGGTCACTTCCATTGCTGGCCCAAATTGCTGCGCTCATATCTAACATTGTAATGCTGGCCACTCCACACTAATAGCGAGTATGCTCATGAGCTCCACTACTAGCATGTCTGCCGACACGGCAGAGTAAGAGAAGCGCGTGCACTGGCCTTAGGAGGTACCTCAATCTGAGATGTTTTACATCCTATCAAACTACCCATCGAGCCCCGGTCCAATAGTGTAAGTTTTCTGATGGGCAAAGCGGAGATCGACTTTTCATAGGTGTGGTCGGATCTAGGATGCCTTGTCGCTGCCCGGTTTTCGATATTCCATCGGGATATGATCCGCTCGTCTGCGGTTCGGATCGTTGCCGCACATCATAGATAGGCGGGTGAAGCAGGCCGACGAGCCTCTCGAGCCTTTCGGCAGATCTACACGGCGCGCGCGTAAGGCGATCGTAGTCCAACAGCTGTTCGTGTCATGGGTGACACGGCAAGGACGCCGCTGCAACGCGGCACCTTCTAGATAGCGCTGTATCCGAGCTAACATTCACTAGCTTTTCACGCGCACATGAACAATGGCCAGATAATTTATAATCTGGCCCGATTTTCGTCATTTGAGCTCTCGAAGCGTTCAGTCTCTGGAATATCGAGGTCAATGGCCAACAGTGTCTGTCACACTATAGACTGCCTAGTACAAATTGATGTGAGACAGCTCGGTCCTCCCATCTGTGGCAATGACATCAACCAATCATGATGTTGGTAGCCACCTCCGGCGTGATCCACATATCAGGACAATGGAGCGATAGCTATCGATCCTCAAATTTCACATGTTTTGGCGTATGGGAACTTTCAATACCTTTGAAGAGTACATTTCTGTGTCAGTGGCTGCTGGTGCCCTGTGGATATGCCTTGAAAAGGTAACATCACAAGTTCTTCGAGCAGCAAAACAACAAGCGAAGCCATATCACAATATTGTAGACATTTTCTTCTTCACAGATCAAGACTCTCTACAAGATGCCATTGAAAATCCGGCCGCGTGTGCTGCGCTCCACTTGAACTCTGAGCGATGCAGCCGTCGGCTTGTTCGATCGAACTGCCGCTGCGAGTCTGCTCGGGCAGATCTTAACGAGTCCAGACCCGGTCAGCCAACATGTTCCCTGCTTGGAGCTAGTCCCAAGCTCGCCAGAGCACATTTGTACAAAGACTTGCCCTATCGCACTAGCGGCTGAAACATTCTGGTGGTGGAGAACAGAGGCGATCCGCTTGGAAGAAGGGACCATTGGGAAGACGTGGCGCTTTAGGTGTCCCCTGGGAGGATCAAGACGCTTTGGCACTTCTGAAATGACTGTGCTGCATGCCATACATGCCAAATCCTCGTTAGATACTTCAGTGACGTCAGGCGAGCTTTAGTGAAAAGGACGCACAGCGGAGTACAGCGTGTTTCCTTTGCTCCGGCAATTGTGCTAAAGCGCTTCATTCGTGCAGATATGGGCGCTCATGCTGGTCGACGCCACTGACTCGAGCGGCTCTCTTAGCTATTCCTTCTGCACGAGTAGTCGCTAGAAGCAGTGAAGATGCGTTACAAGGGTCGACAGTACAACGCCACATAAAAGCAGCCAAAGCTTCAATGTCTGAGTTATGCTATAACACACAATACTTGTCAGAGACTTTACACTTCGCGCTTTGTATTGACTTTACCTACTGCAAACGTAATCTGCATTGTTGCGCTTCCAAGCTTCTAGACTAAACCCTACGGTCCAATCGATGACTTCGAGTCCAGCATTTATGGCCCACTCAACGACTTCTCTTCCCGTGATCGAGGCCACAAATGACCAAGCGTGTCCTAATGTCAATACTCGCTCAGAAATGCGTAAGGGCAAGATGACGATCGTCGCTTGCTCAGGATGTCGGCAACGTAAACTGAAGGTATAGCAGCCCTTGTTGATTATAACCTATCTACCTGTCATAGCTAATGATTTATAATCAGTGTTCCGGTCAAAGACCGTCGTGCGATCGCTGCGTAGGCGACCGGATCACTTGCGCATATGACCTTGAAGAAGGAATACCAAGACAGCATCAATTACGTTCTTCGTTTGAGAAGATACAGGTTGTGATGCAAGTACTGCAACATGGTACAGACCAGGAAGCCACCATGATGCTTGCCCGGTTGCGGCTTGGTGAGACCATCGATGACATTGCTGGTACACTGAGTCATCGCCAATGAATGCTGCTGAAGCACCCGAGGCGTTCGGCGATAGCATCATCAGTAGCCGTCCTTACAAGGGGCTAAATGCGAAGAAACTCTTCGAGATTTTGTCCGGACACAGTCAATCGCGCGTGGTCGAGGAGGAGGGCACGGGATCCGCATTGTATGAAGAACGTTGGTGAAATCGCTACAAAAGCATTTCAGGCCATGTTCAGATCTCGCGCACGCTCGTGCCTCGCTGCAGCTCGTGATTCGATGACTAACTCCTCACTCTGTGCTTTCTTCCGCGCTATGCTTGGTGGGTTCCGCTGGAATATCCCTATGCTGATCAAAAAGCCCGCCGCTGCGACATACGTGCATAGGCGCAGACTCGCATTGAACGAGTCCGCAAAAGCCGACCTTACTCCCGCCAGCTGACCCAGTGACAGCTCCTTTAAGAGTTGAGGGCTTCGCTGGATCTGTGAGAGCTGCTCTTATGGGATCACACCCGCAAGCTTTGAAAGCAATTGGTGACTAAATATAGCAGTGGATGCAGCCACCCTAATGGATCCCCCGAGCACCCGTGCTTGAGACACAATCCCTTGTGTCACTGCATGGTCACGCGAATCAGACTGTAGGTTGGGCATAAGCGTTACTGAGCTCATGGTCATCCCAGTCCCTATTCCAAACAGAACCTGATAGCCATAGTTCTTGCTTTCGACAGTGACACCGTCTCCGAGGGTCCTGAGCAGCCCGCTCCCAACCAGTATGAAAGTTGCTGCAAGCATGAGAGTGGAGAAAATCGATTCTCTTCGGCTGATGCACTTCCGCCAAAGGTTGAGCCAAATGCTACAGCTCCTAAGAAGAGGATAATGTGAATGCCAGCCATCTTTGGGCTGTCCAAATTGACGATCTGGAATCTAAGAGGCAAATTGAAAAGCACCAGTAGACGCGAGAAACCGGTGCAGAGCGTTGAACTGCACAGGTTGTCAGCTACCGGTTCACATGGAGAAGGCCATTCAGAGATGCGCACAGGATACCGGACAGTAGAAGGCGGTCTTTCATCACCCGGATCGGCATGATCATCGCAACGTCGATTGTACTGGTCCTGGCCAGCCAGAATTGCCAGACTCTTAGCGCAAATCCACTTACTATACCAAATGTGATTATACAAATGACTATAGCTGATAACTAGGGGAAGGCCTCAATACCAGCAGACTTGCTGTTAATCAATCAATTGAATTGATTGGTAGGGCCTTTAGAACTAATTGATTAGTAGGGGTCGAATTAGCAATTAATCAGTTGGAATTAAATCGATTAATTACAAAAATGAAGCCGCTAAGACTGTAGTATATACATTATTAGGTGCTGTTTTTCATTCTAAATATTCTTATAAGAACTAAAATTCTATCATTTTTATTAATATTTATAAGTAATATTTATAAGAAATAATACTTTTAGTTAATATTGATATTCTTAATATCTTATTAAAAAAGAGGTTTTTAAGAAATTAAAAGGTAAGCTCGGAGATAAGTTCGGAGGTGCTATAAAACTATCCAAAATAGGCCAGATCCGAAATTAAAGTCTCAGCTTAGCGCGAGCCGAGTGTCGAATATAGGCAAATTCGGGGATTTCAATTTATAGGGTTAGGGCTAGGATGGGAAATCAGTAATCAATCGATTAATTGGAAGTTGACAACAATAGAATTGATTGATTGATAGAAGGCTATCAATTCGTTGATTGGTTATCTCAACAACTAATTGCTGATTGGAAAAAGAACTGATTGACGGCAAGTCTGAATACCAGCTTGCACGAGCATGACTGAGAACCCCAACATCAATATGCAGCCAATGTAATCGATATTGCTCAGTCTTTGCTTGGACAGCTCGAAACCATGATCGGTTGGAGGACATGCTATGAGAAATAGCACGGCACACAAAGCTGCAATGGGGACGTTCAGCCAAAGGATCCTACGATAGTCAACGTCAGCGCATGCCTTGATCCTGTCCCTTGTAAGCAAACGGACCATGTCCAACTCGTATTCTGAGTAATTGCTCCCCCAAGAATTAGCCCTAAGACTCCAGATATCGCAACGGTCATACCAATGAATGTACTGGAAGTAGCTTCAAGGGTGTGATATCCGGAAGCACGACTATAGACAGCGCGTACAGTCCAGGACCACCAACGCCTTGGAGTGCCTAAAACAAAATCGACTGACCCAAGCTCTGTGCGCATCCACACTCGGTTGACATAGAGATGAAGACCGCGAAGCATGCCAACACTGTGTACTTGCGACCGAGGACGTCGGAGGAACGTGCAACGATGACAGAGAAGCCAAGATACGTCAAAGTGTAAGCCAGTAGAACCCAGGTCGTCTCACCAATACCACCCTTGATATCTTGAGCTATGGCGTAAGTTGAAGTTGAGACAATAGAGGTGTCCATGATAGGTAAAAAAAATCCGTCAACAAGCTGTAGACCAGGAGTGTGACGCGCCATGCGCTAAGGTCAATTACATATTTCTCTTCATCTTGCGCTCTTTCGGTCAGATTTGCCGAAAGGGTATGCTCTTTGTCTGATCCGCTTGTTGCATCATGCCCCGATGTACAGATGTTCGTTGCGTCTGTGGGCATTTCGTGGATGGTGGCCTAAAGTTTTGCCCCCCGAAGGCTGGCTCGGCTGACCACACGTGTTGGCTTTTCTGGTGCGTTAGTCGCTGTCCACCAGAATGGCGATAGAGACGTACCATGTTGACACAAATGCTGCGAGGATCCGTCGGCGATTCTGGATTGAGTTCCCCAACAGTCTCTTGAATGTGTAACCCAGCGCCACTCACTAATCAATGATCATTCGCGAATTATATCAAGTCTTGTCTGGACAACTCGCGAATGCAACTTAGCGTGTCCAGCTTTCGAAGGGGCATCTCTCCAGAATGCTCCGATGTACGACCGGCGTATTAGGATGGCATCCGGCCAGTTCTCAAGCTCAACAGCTATGTGGAGACTAGTCATTCATGTCGCCTACGCATCTATTCTGTGAAACCAGCACTGCAGGACAATACTCAACATACCACTGTCACATTCTTTGGCAGAGCACCATGACAAAAGCCGACATCAAGATGCTGGATCAGAAGCTCTATAAATTCTCAAAGCCCGACGACAAAGCCTATGTTGTCGTTGCAGCGGCAAACCCGCATGTCTCCGATGATTCCAGACCTCCCTTGGGCCCACCTTCGTACTCTGCAGTACTTGCGAAAGACGAGCTTGCGGAACAAGAAGTTCAGCATGCTTCGCCTCCGCAGACAGCCCCAGAATTCGCCTAATGGCTTCACGAGCTGCAAAGGAACCTGAAGAGATACAAGAGGGAACCTACTAAGCAATTGCGTGAACGAATAGATGCCTCTAATGCCTTAGAGGCAGAAGGTATCACTACTTAGGAGATTGCGAGGCTCGTTAGTTCTAATCGAGATGACTCTAACGATTTGTCCTGATACTCATGTAGGTACTCACTATAATTGATTATATGTAAGACTAATATATAGCTAAGTAAACTCTTTAATAGATCTTTATATTACTTCTTAAGCATACAAAGTCCTTAAAGTAGATTTAGGCTCTAAAGATTTCTATAATAAGTAAATTATTACACTTTTAGATACTATAAAGCTAATAAACTTAAAATTATAATTAAAATATAGATATAAATATTAAAAAGATTCTTTAATATTCTAAATTAAAGATTTTAATATTTCTAAAGATTATATATAATTAAGAATAGTAGAGCTTTTAATAATTCTAGAATTTATAAACTATAATAAATATAAATTTTTATTATTTTTAATTATATTAAAATTAATAATATTTTTTTATTTAGTATTTTACTTATTAGAAAGATAATTATACTTTTAGTTATATTAATTTATAGAATAAAATATATTATATTTTTATATTCTTTATTACTTTTAAGTATTAATTATTATTTTAATTAGCTTTTTTCTTATTAGAAAAATTTTTAAGTTTTTTTTAAGTTTTTTATTTTCTATTAATAACTATATTATTTATTTTATTATTATTAATAATTTTATAGCTTTGATTATTTCTTTATTTAATAATTTTTTTATTAGAAATATATTCTTTTTTAGTTTTATTACTTAATTTTCTTTTATTAAATATTAGTTTATTTCTTATAAGTTTATACTTATATATATATTAAGATTAGCTTTTACTTAAGTAAGCTTATTACTATTATTACTTAAATTAGCTTTATTTAATAATAGTAGTAATTTATTTTAAAAAGCTATTATAGAAACTAAATCTATTTAAAAATTTAGAGAATTAGAAACTAAATCTAATAATAATAATAAAGAATAATAATACTTTTATATATAGAATTAGATATTTTCTTAGCTATTAAGTTTATATTTATTAAAGCTATTTAATTATTTAATAATTTATTAAATAGTAGAAGTATTTTATAGTATATAACTAATAATATAATTTTAATAACTTTAGTAATAGCTTTGAATTAGTATAAGCTTATAATAAGAGCTATTTATTTAGTAATATTAATTTAATATCTATAATAAATAAAATACTCTATTTAGTTATTTAAAAGCTAGCTTATTACTAAAGTATATAAAAGTTTTTATAATTATAAAAAGACTATTATAACTTCTTAAAATTATAATAAATATAAATTTTATTTTAAGCTTTATTCTTCTATTTATAACTTATATTATAAATTATTATAATAGAAAGATTTATTAATATATAGTTATTATTATTATTATTTTTAACTTTATATATTATAAAGTTATATTCTATATATATTTTCTTACTAATAATTACTTATATTTAAATATATAAGTATTATTATTTCTTATTAAATATATTATAATATAAAAATAAAAATTTTAAAAGCTTTAAACTTCTATATAATATTTATATAACTTTTATATTATTAAGCTTAATTATACTACTTTTAAGAATTAATTTTAGAAAATTTAAATATAAAGTACTATATAAATATTATAGTAATAAATTCTTTCTATTTCTTTTTATTAATTCTTTTATAGCTTTTATTTAATTTAGATTTAATTACTAAATAGAGAACTTTATAATTAATTAAGAATATAATACTAAAATAGTAAAAGTACTTTATAATATACTATTAAATTAATATATTAATTTAGCTATAAGCTATAATTTTTCTATAAAGTATTTTTATATTTATAAAAATATTATAAAAATAGAAATAATTTAATTAATTACTTACTTAATATATTCTTATTTAATTAAATTACTATAAATTAAATAAAAATCTTTTATAAAATAAAATTCTTATTTCTAAATAATAATTATATTTTTATAATTTAGATTTATTTAATTCTTTAAAGAGGAATTAATATTAATAAAGTATAATATTAAGATATTTTTATATTTATAAATATTTAAACTAATATTATAGAAATATAAAAATATTAAATTACTTAAAATACTTAAAATATATTTATATTAACTTCTATAGTAATATTAAGCTTATAATTTTTTATTAAGCTTAATCTTTTAATACTACTAATAATAGAAAATATATAATTTATAATATATTTAGTTTTTAATAATATTAAAGCTAGTATAATAGAAAAGATATTTTTTTTTTAAAATATTTAAATTTATTAATAAATACTTTTATATTTAATTATTAGATTTCTTAGAAACTAATTAAATAATAAATATTACTTTAGAAATTAAGATTATTTTTATAATATTCTTTAAAAATATTTAAAAATAATTTTAAAAAAAACTTATATTCTTAATATTAATTTAGATTTATATTATTATAAAAAATATATTCTTATATATAGTAAATATTTATATAAATTTAAGTTTTTTATTTTATATAATAGCTATAAGAAACTTAAATTTATTAAAAATAAATATATTATTTTTAATTACTTACTTTTCTATATAGATTTTATTATATTAAATACTTATTTAATAAATAGTATAGCTATATTTATAACTTTTATATAAGCTTTATTAATTTTAATTATATAGCTATTTCTTATAAATATAATATTTATTTTATTTAAGCTTTTAGCTTTTAGCCTTTAGCTTTTAGCTTTTAGCTTTATAATTTATAAATTAGTATAATTAAATAATATAATTATAAAAGAATTTATTTAATATATTATAATTCTAAATAAAGAGCTTCTAGAAAGTAATAATAAAAGCTATATAATAGCTTTAAAAGTAATTATATTATTCTTTCTAATAAAAAAATAAGAAAATATTCTAATATATATAATATAATAAAACTTATTCTTATATTATATATAAGCTTTTCTTTAAAAAAAAATTATTTAATTTAATTTAATTTATATATAGTACTTTATAAAGTATTATACTATAAAAATAAGTTTTAATATAAAATATATACTATTTTTAAGAAACTCTTTTAAATACTTTAATATAAATAATATTATTTAATATAATTTTATTAAATTCTAAAAGTATACTAAAGCTTTTTTTTATAATTTTAATTTTATTAGCTTTTTAGTTCTAAATAAATATTTCTTTAACTATTTATATTTTATATTTTATTAAAAAGAAAAAAGAAAAATATTTTATTTTATATATTTTTAATATTAATATTTTTAATAATATAGCTTTTATACTTAAATTAATTAAAAAAATAAAGTTAATTTAATAGAATTAATTAGTAACTTAGTTAAAAATTTTATTAGTTTTTAAATTATAGATTTATTTATAAAAATATTAATAAGAAAAGCTTAATTATTCTTTTACTAAGTAATAAATACTATAAGTTTAGTAAAATTTACTATTTTATTTTTATTAATTTAAATAAAGTAATTTTAGAATTTATTATTTTTCTTAAAAGCTATAAATATATAACTATATTAATAAAAAAACCTTTTAAATATATTAATTTAAATAAGTACTTTAAAAATTATTATAAAGATTTATTATAAAGCTTATATTTCTTAAATAAATTAAAAGAAAAAGTTAAGCTTAATTATAAAAATCTAAATAAAGTTAATTTAATAAACTTATATATTCTTTTTAATAAAATAACTTTATTTAAAATATAGAATATTAGCTTTCTATATTATATAGTTTTTATAAAAAATACTAAGAAAATAATAAATATAATATATACTAAAACTATAAAGCTTAATAAAGATTATAATATAAGTTTAATAGCTAGTATTAGAATTACTATAAAGCTTAAAGCTTTAAATAATACTAAAAGCTTAAAATTAAAATAAAGTAAAGCTTATAATATAATTAAATTAAATAAAGAAAAGAAAATAAAAAGCTTTAAAGATAAGAATAGAAAAATAAAACTAATTAAGATTTTTAAAAACTAATTCTAATTTAAAGCTTAAAAGCTTTATAGCTTAAGTATTAAATTAGAGAATAGTATATCTAATTCTTATTATATTAAGTTTAATAATCTAAATACTATATTAGTACTATATAATTATATATCAATAGTACTATTTAAATTTAGTACTCTTATAATAGTAGTATTATAAATAAGTAATATAGCTATATTATTTAAGAACTCTATACTAAACTAGCTTATTAAATATATACTTCTTCTAATTAAAACTCTTAAAAGGAATATAATATTAGATTTTATAAATAGCTACTATTATATAGCTTTTATAGATTATTTATAGAAGCTTATATAATTATTAGAAATAACTATAGATAATATTAACTCTATAATAAATATTCTAATAGTACTTTTATAAACAGACTATAAGTATTTAGTAGTTATTAGTATAAAGTGCTTTAGAGATTATTACTTAGCTTTTAATATATTTCTTATACTAAAGATTATCTTATTACTACTTAATATACTATTGCTCCTCTATAAACTTACATTTATAGAACATAGCGATACATTATGTTAACTTTAATTCTAAATAGCTAGCCTCTTCTCTACAAGAAGGTCACTATATCAATAGCGGAAGCGTGTGTCAGGCTGGACTGCCTCAACTGATGCTCTTCACCTCCTCTTCACACATTTGCTCTACAGATTATATTGACTCCTTCAATCCGCAGGATCTTTGACGTGGACTTACATGCCAATCAGGAGAAGCGCTATCCCACAACTAGGCCATGTCGCTTCCAACGCACCCCGGCACACCTGTCGGACAGACTACCATTGCGGACGACAAACGGGATGAAGCACTCTTTGACAACGAGTCTCTGCGAGTTGCTAGTGACGATGCCGATATCTACGTGGATCCGGTCATTGAGAAGAGAATATTGCGCAAATTCGACCTGCACCTGGCATCGATCTTCATGTCGCTTTACTTTCTCTCTTACCTCAATCGGAGCAACATAGGCAACGCCGCCGTTGCCGGCATGAACGACCAACTCAATCTGACTCCTGGTCAGTACAGCGCCGCTGTCAGTATCTTCTACGCAACTTATGTTGGCCTGATCTTTCCCATCGTCCTGGCTCTACGCAAGGTCAAGCCGCACCGTGCAATGACGGTCATGTCGATCGCTTGGTCTCTTGTCACTATCGGCACTGCCTTCTGCAGATCGTATGGTGCCCTTGTTGCCTGTCGGATGCTTCTCGGCGCCTGCGAGGCCGGATTCTTTCCCTGCATCTCGTGAGTCTCCTCTTGAGTGCCACCAAACACATGATACAGATACTGACACATTGAATTACAGCCTGTACATGACCATGATCTACAACCGGCAAGAGCAGGACCTCCATTTTGCTTACCTGTTCTCCTCTATGGCGCTTTCCGGTATGTTTGGTGGCCTGGTAGCTACTGGAATCACGTACATTGGACACGCTGGTGGACTCCGCTCTTGGTCCTGGTTGTACATCTTGGAGGGACTCATCTCCCTCATCGTCGTGCCATTTGTCTGGTTTGGACTTCCTGAAAACCCCACGCAAACCAAATTCTTCACGGCTGAGGAACTCGAAGTCCTTGCAGCTCGCGAGCTGAAGCGCAGAGAATACATGGGTAGCTCGGAGTTCGATTGAGCCCAAGTCCGCTCGGTGCTTGGCCACTGGAGAATCTATCCCGCTGCCGCTGTGCAATTTCTACAGGGCATCGTACTCTATGGCTTCAGCACTTTCTTGCCCTCCATCCTGAAGAATGACCTGGGATACACTGGCTTGCAATCGCAGTACTTGAGCGTTCCTGTGTATGCTCTCGGAGGTATCAGCTTCTTCGCTGCGGCTGTCATCGGTGAAAAGTATGGGCTTCGTGGGTCCATACTTGGAGTTCTGGACTTCTTCGCCATCGTGGCCTATCTTTTGATCATCTTGGTGCCTACTAGTGGCGTCAAATATTTTGCTTGCTACCTCATCGCACTTCCGCTGTACTGCGGCGCAGGTTTGAACGAGATGTGGATTGCCAATAACACCGCACCCCACAACCGTCGGGCAACTGCAATTGGGTTTTCTCAAGCGATTGGTAATCTTGCCGGAATCGTCTCTGGTCAGGTTTACCAGAAAACACCCTACCGTCTTGGCAACTGGTTCTCGTTTAGTTGTACAGTCCTCGCTATGATCCTTATTGGCGTGCAGATTGTGGACTTCAGAAGGCTAAACCTCCGCAAGACGAAGATTTCGAGGGGAGAGATCGCGGATGATCGAGTTAGTGAAGAAGGTGAGGACAACCTCGACTTTCGCTACATCTACTAGGCAGCTTGCAACTATTCTAAGTAGAAGTAATGGAGGATGTTTTCAAGGATTTCGCCAATATATCGATCTATGGTATCTAATACTTAGCTGTCCATTTCCAACCAACCTTGCTAACACGGATAGCTATGAAGCTGACAAAAGCACACAGGTAGCATAAGCTACAAAACAATGCTCCAGCCCAGTATGCTTTGTTCGAACCTATGATGGCTCCAGCAATCGGCACACTAGTAAGTGTACCAAAAGCTACAACTGTGTAGCACATCCCGTAGTACTCGCCATACTGCCTTGTGTCACACAGCCTGGAGACACAGACTGGTGCAAGAGAGATGTTGCTCCCTGATGCAATCCCCATCAATACGGCGTAGGAGATTGTCAGTCCGGACATAGTCGACGCATGGTCCATAGCACCATCTGTCAGCGCTTTGTCAGAGAAAATTGCGGCAGGGAGCCATAGCCCTGCCGAAGTGCTCGTACAGAAGAATACCATGATTATCATGATGTTGTATGCGCCGAAACGATCTGCCAGATATCCTGAGAGCCAACGGCCGATTGTTGAGGAACCGTTGTATAAAGCTATCACCTGGTATGAGAAAGTGGTACTGAAGGCGCCCGAGTCGAGGCAGTAGCTTGTCAGGTAAGTAACAGGGACGAAGAGACCCCATTCCAGAAAGTATGCAGCAATTGTGACAATCACAAACGTTGGTTGGCGGAAGATCCTAGGATTCGGAAGAACGAGTTTGTTTGCATTGACGATTGGTTTCAGACGCACTCGGATCAAGAGGTTTGCGAGAGCAAGTAGGACGAAGAAGACGAAGCCTTGAGTCCTTGTCGCCCAACCCCAGCCTTTGACGAAGAGAGCTTCCAGCATGAGCGGGAATATTACTCCTCCAACGGACCCTCCTGTACATGCGATGCCTGTGGCGTAGCCACGCTTGAGCATGAAGAAGTGTCCGATAGCTGTTGTGGCAGGTGTAACGATGAGGGAAGTGCCAGCACCTCCAAGGATACCAAACACGATAAGGAATTGCCAGTATTCTGATGTGCATCATGAGCAAAGATGAGATCACGGCTTAGAAGCTTTTCGCTGTTTTCCTCCACATACCTGTACATACACCCATGAGCATTATGCTGGCCATCATCAAGACACTTCCGATGGAAACAAGAAGCCGAGGACCTTTGACATCGAAGATTGGTCCAATGAAGATGCCGCACAAGAAGGTGAGGAATATGTAGATGCTGAAGATCCATCCCACAGAGCTCGTACTGTAGTGCGACAGCTGGTGTGTGGTCAAGTAAGTGTTGTAGGTGCTGATGCTGTTCATGTATCCGTAGCAAGCCAACCTTGTACATTGTTACTTTCCATACGCCGCTGGTACACATGTAGTATCACTTACATCGCAGAGAAAGAACCAAGTACCACGAGCCATGCTTGTAGTCCACCTTCGGGATATGAGAGGTCGTCATCCTCACTGGATTCTGCGGTGCCGTATTCCTGTTTGTCATTGCTGATGATCGGGAGACTTGCATCTGTCGGATGTGGTGCAGTATCACCGTTGTCCGCTAGGGGTAGAGACATGAGAACAGATTAATGATGGACGTTTTGTCAATGTTCTTGCACACGTGGAGTAAAAGCTGCAAGAGTGAAGGTGATTAACGTAGCAAGAAATGCGCTTCCTGCAGTCCCTGAATATACACCCACGCACCTATATCTCGAGGTTGGACGACATATTGCAAGGATGCGAAAACGAGGCGGTATAGCACATCGGAGTCGGCGTTCTCGCATGATCGAGACGCCTTGGCGGTTCTCAAGCCGAATTCCGAAGACATCACCACCCCCAAAACGGAAATTACGGAGCGAGCTGAACGCAAAATGATCTCTTGTATGATTATACGAAGAAACCTATGATGCCGATGCTGGCAACGTATACGTGCGGGACGTGAAGCGAGAAAATGTCGGTCAGCGCCACCAAGCGACCTCCGGATGCTGCGCTGTCTGCATCATGTGAGCACTGAGTCTCCGTCTTCTGACTGTTAGCAAGACGAGTCGTGCGCGGCGCGTTTCTCAAACTCATGCTGACCTTTTGTGCGACTCCATCAAGTGTCAGAATCCTCGAGCCCAGCTCAAGACATGTCTAAAGCCTTCACGTGCCATCGTTTCCAGACAATGCCCAGTGAGCGCTGATGCTGCCGTCTTGAAAATTACATGAAGAGCACAACTGAGACATCTTGAGCGGATTTCTGGTGATGTGGGCGACTCGTCGTCGAGGTATGCTTTAGAAGAAATGATCAGGTTACGCAAAGCAGGTCCTCCCCCTCCCCAGACATTGTAAGCTACAAGCCCGAGGAAGTGTGCTCTGCTTGTGCAAGAGTACCACCAAGTTGCTGTGATGGCGAACAGGATGACAGCGATCAGTACTTGCTTGCACATTGCCACTGGGTCTGTGCTTGAGCGAAAGAGCTAGACTGTCATTAGCACAGCGTTTGCCTGAATATTCCGGAACCAGCTCACATTGCAACGAGACCAGATAATGGTCATCAGTAGAGGCCTTGTGACGGGGAGTGAAAGATGAAATAGAACACGGAACACTCGCATGCAAGGGATGTTGTGGCAAAGGCTGTAGGTATCGACTGGTGGATAATTCGGACGGGCGAGCTAAGCGTGATATTTGTGAGCGACATAATCAATGTTTCAATGTATTGGTCTTCACAGCTTGTTGGCGGCAGCAGCGGCAAGCAAGCATCAGCAAGCCCTACTAAGCTCCAATGAGTTGCGCCAAGCCCGGATCCGTGCTCTGGCGGCACAACACAAGCATGACACGGCTATGAAACCTCAACCAAACGGACGCATGCCTGGCAGCAAAATAGCTTGGTAGCTATAACTTGCTATAAATCCTGAAGGATCAGTCTCATAGCGAGCTAGCTGGGACTAACCTCATGATCAACTTGGTCCTCGTCTGTGCGACGAGAACGCTACAGGGAGGGTGTTATTTCGGCCAGAAAACATCGTATGTTAGACGGGACTGGCACGGAGCGCTATCAGTGTGAGTCAACGATGGATGAGCTACCATGACAGTCATTGACAAATTTCCCATGTTTATCGGCCAATGCAGACAACTGCTGATCACTTGGTTCTCGAGCAGCTCATGTTGAACTTGCCCGGTCTGGTTTCCATTCATCATTTCATTTTCGGGTGAATGCTGGGCAGAACATATGGTATGTCCGTCATACGTCAATCTTGCGAATAGGTGTTGATCAGATGCGCTCGTGCAGAATCCTTCGATGCTCCGCCTTCCAGGAAGCGGTAAGAGGCTAACCTGCTATCTTGAAACCCGCAAGTATTGATCCCACTGCCCACTTCTCCAATCTTACTGTCCAATATCGCCTTAGCCAGCCATTTGCCGCTCAAGGGACTATCTCACTTGCATCCATGGCAAGATGATCCCAGTCTACTAAACGGGAAGAGCTGCAGGCCCAAATCCTGTGGTGTCTTGCCAGCAAGGTACATGCATGCTCCGTGGTTTCGCATTGACGTCTAGGATATCTGAACACAGCGCCGCTAGGCAGCAAGGACTAGCCGGCCCAATGATGTTGGCATTTCCAATGGTGGACCAAGATCCGGTAAGTAGAACCTCGTCGTGGCACAGCATCGTTCAAACGCTTGCGAGACGACCTAACTGCGCCAACACTAGCTTTGCAGTAAAAGATAGCACCTCGTAAGATCATACCATGCCACTGTTGAGCAAGGCGAAGGAGCCACAACCCAGAAGATGACACGCATCATAAGGGTCCGTCAAGTCTGTCACAAATCTCTTTCTGTCCACTCTCTTTCCATCATTTATTCTCGTCGTCACTACAGCTCAGGTGTCCAAAATGCACAAGCAACTTCTGTCTTGCTTCACACTGGCCGCTTTGTTCAGCGTCGGCTATGCTTGGGCTTTCCAAGCAGGTTTTTGGCATTCGTAGCCTACATCTCTGCAGGTGGAGGTACATCGGCTCACAACGCAGTCTTGTCCTGCCGCGAATACTACAACAAGCGCGCTGAAACCCCTTTTGAGACAAAGTTGAATTGCGTCGGAGACGCTGTCGGATTCATGTTGAAAGGCGTCGGAGCGTTCGTCGCAGGCGGACATGCCGAAGAATCAATCCGAGAGGGCTTTCTTGGTGCTGTCGCCAACGGCAACCAAGGACGCGCTGTCATCGATTTTTCGAGACTCAACAACGATATCAACAACCACCCTCAGTTCCTCAACAGCGAACATTCCGTCAGAATAGAGTCAGTGTATGCTTCCAACGTCGGAATCGACAATGCTGTGGCCTACGGTGTCAGCATGACATGGGCAATTACACAGACATCATTGAGCACCACACTAACGGTACACACTCCATGACTTGGCTGGGCGATAAGGATTCAAGCATCAGAAAATGCTCGTACCTGGATACTGAAGATACATTCTTCGGCTTCGGCGGCACAATCCAGGGCCTCAAATTGACCACGTACGTTGCGAATCGCGACGCGAGGCTCGATGACGAGAAGAGCAATCTGTTCGATATCGGAAAGAAGTTCGTCACTTCTGGCACATATCAAACCAGCGACTCTTGGACCTGGGCAATCTGTGAAGGCCAGACTGGCTTCGCATACGGTCGCATCATCACTGACAGGAAAGGCTTTGGTGACGATTACGAGGATGTTTCGCCAGCTCCAGGCTGCGCGTAATGGCCCGAGATCATTCTGAGAGCGATGACGTGGCATTGGAAAGTCTCTTTGATGACAACTGCAGAGAATCATATCAGGGATGAATACGGCCGAGTCTAAATCGTGGGACTGCTGTCAAAGTAATACTAGTTGGACGTTACGTGAATGCTTACCCATACATCGTATGTGGTTGATATCTCAATCAAGCAATTGGTCCTAGATTTACGTTTGTTCTTTACCGTCCCAATTTCTTAGTATAAGTGATAGCAACTTCATGTCATTACTGCCATTGTCCAAAAACCCTAACTTGCCCCACTGGGATCCGAGCGGGAGTGAAGGACTGGGAATTGCAAGCCTGCTTCAGCGACATGGCTTCGGACTTTGAGAGACATGAGCACGTCGTTAGTATAGCTGATATAGAGGAAATTGCTGTCGGGACCACTAACGATCTGTCTTCACAAAGGTAGGATGAGGAAATAGCAGTCACTTGGACGTTATTTCTCGACCCAGAAGGATAGAAGGCGGGCTTGTCCCAAAATTTACAGGTCGATGGCTACCAGGGTCATCTTATCTACAGTCTTTTCACCAAAAGTCTGCGGACAGTATCTCAGCGGCAGTTTCCTTCAAAGTGAACGAGAGCTTATGATAGGACTGTACTAGTAGTCACAAATTTTCGAAGTGTCCTCTATCATCTCTCTAGGAAACAGATCGAAAAACTATCCTATGTCTGCTGATACTGGCATAATACGATAGCGAAATGTGCGCGGACCTATGAGCTAGAACTGTACTCTGCTCTAAACACAAAAAAGCACTCCCTTAGATTGGCTCACGTTTTATTGTCTTGTGAGGTGTATATGACGGAGATGGTTTACCACGATTCTATGTCATATATGCATAACCGGCGATCATGAGTTGCTTGTGCATTGTCACAGGGTCTGAGTGTATTAGAAGAGACTGGAGCTGACATTAGCATACTGCCTGGTTGAGTATTCCGGAACAAGCTCACGCTGCAATGAGGCTAGACACTGGATATCTGTGGAGGCCTGCTAACGATGAAATAGTAGATATTCAAGTGAAATAATATACAATACGAGATCTAGGCGCTAATTGCGGTTGATACTCAGATACAGCTCTGGCCACCGAGCTTTGAATGGTTCTTCAACCGTCCAATTGCACAAATTGCTGATATGCTCCTGAAAAGCAGAGCTGAGTATAGTTTGCCCTGATGATGAGTCACTAGAAAACAATTCTGTCTCGCTGTGTTGCCAGCTGGTAGTTGTGAGCAGACGGAAGCTTTGACAAAAGTCCATGTCTGAGTACAAAACAGGATTTGTAATGAGAGCGTCGCGCACAGTAGGCCTTTACGATGACTCAGCAAAAGTTGAAATGCAACTGGCAGACAAAGGCGAGGACTCACCAGGGCAGTGCATCCAAATAGATTGGGTGGCTACAGCAAATTTGTGCCATAGTAGGCCTTAGTCACACGGGCATAGCTAAATAAGTCTGCTGCGTTGGAAATATTTGCCACTCCAAATGTCAGCGTGCGGTCTACTTGGCAGGATCGAACAAGTACAATTTCACTGTAGCACGTACCTGCAGCACACGATGTAATAGCCACGCACATCCGAGACGTTCTGGTAATTTGATTTCCTCGAACGTTACCATTACATCCGTGATCAGGCGGCTAAGTGGATCAACGGACTCGCGGTCTGCAGGTCTTAGAAAACCGCTGGCCTGGAAATTGGAAGGGCTGACCGCTTGACTGACAATCCCGTTCCCCCTCAAAAGTTTCTTTTGTGAGTTGACAAAATCTAATAGTATTCGATCGAAGAGCCAGGTATGCTCGTGGTGTGGAGGAATTATTGAGGCGACGGTAAGAGGTAGACTGTTGCCATATGGCCCGACTACGTAGCCAGGTCTCCAGTGATCCAGCGCCGGATTACATACTGCTCATAGTCTCCACAACGGCAGCATGCCGAGCGCTCTGCTGGCGCAAGAATTCCAGGCCCGCCATTGTGCGAGCATTCACAGCTTGTGCGGTATCAGCTCTAATGTATTCTGGCTGAAGACTGGACCCAACCGAAAGAGAGTATGGCATTGTCAATCCGCTAGCATGGAATTTCGGTTCGCTGAAGTCGGACGTTGTGCCCACTGTATCATGGCTGCTAGATTGGCGAACTGAATAATCAACGCAAGGAACGCCGAGGATGGACAGTCCTCTAATGAGTAAGGGTGCGTACCTGATATCGTCTGATCTGACCGCTGTCCTTGGCCATGGACGTGATTTTGTAAGTTGCGCGCTAGTTCATGATTTCGTGCGGTCAGCATCTGGATCTCGCCCAGAAGTCTTTCTTCGTTAAGCGACGCAGTGTACTGTGTAGCGAGCAATTGGAGCTCCAAGCTCTCAGCATAGAGACGGCGTCGCTCCCTCAGCGCGTTCTGCGCTCTGCGATCTATTTCTCGTTTGCGCCGAATGCGGGTATCATTCATCTGACTCGCCGAATTTGGAGGTGGAAGCTAGCGTGGGGGAGGAGGATGAGGAAAGATGAGGTGAGGTGAGTAGGGAAGAGACTGATGATTCGCTGGCGTGATCGCAGGAACAGTCGAGGAGGAAGCTTCATAGCATGAGAGGGCGTTGATGTGATTGACCACTCTTCCCTGCGAGGGCGAAGGCGCTCTGCACGATAAAGAGAGACGGAATCTTCAGCAGAACGACTAATAATTTGACCAGGTATCTGAAACGGGTATGGTGTACATGTTGGGTGACGGGTCACTCTACTTGTCAAGAAGACTTTCCATCCATCTCAAGCTTCCCTTTCATGCTGCCCACTTACTTCAAGAGACGACTTGGAGTAATACAATGATACCAGATATGAAGCTCAGCTTCCACTTCGCGCTGAACCCAGCCTTTCGGTACCCATTCGACGTACTTGCTGCATTCGGATCATGGACAAACTCTGCTGACGCGCGGGCTCCAAGACCAGGGGCATTACACGACTGGCTAAAGGTAGTATCCCTGTAAACGTTGTCGAAGATACAGGTCGCCCACCCTGTGATATCCTCGGCCTTAGGCTTACACCAATGATAGCACCCAGACGCATCTTGCCTTACAGGGCCTTTGCAGCAGTCATCTCCCATCGTCTCAATAAGATCGCTATCAACAACTGCGATAGCACACATGAAGTCATTCTTCGGCTTGTAAGTGTTGCTGAAGCCGGGGATCCATGTAGCAGGACTGATGGAGCTGGGCACACAACCGACTGGGGGGACTCAATCAGTCTGCGTGCGTTGGCCGTATGTGCGATTATGTTCTTACCTTCACCGCCATGAGATTCGGGCATCGTTGCAGTGGAATTTGCTTTACGTGCTTAGGTATGCAAGGTGATCATCGAAAAAGGATTGAGGCTCTGGAGTATTGACAGTCTCTTTTCGGCGAAGTGGTAAGCTATGGAATTTTCAGTGACCAAGAGCAAAGCATATGGCCGCTTGCTCCTGGCGATCGAGCTCGACTGAATTAGCAAGCACCGACCAAGTTGCCCTCAGTCTGATATCACTAATGGACGAATAGTTGATCTCATTTGTGACACTGGATTGGGATACAACAAATCAGGCGCACATGGCCAAGAAGTCAATTGCGGAGTGGATATTCGAAACATAATTGTATGGCTGAAGGGCTGGACTTGTCCACTTGAGCCATGCCATCGAATAGGTATTGTTCAGCAACCTGGACTTGCGTCACTGAGACAAGAGATTGATGAACGTTCAATGTAGCTTGAATTCTACCTCCTAGCTGTCCCTCTGTGGCCAAAGCGCGTGCACGGGCTGGCTCAACAAGGTTTGTACTAATGATTCAGGTGGGGTCTGATGCCCTGGATATTTTTGAAGCCCCAAGACCGAACTCTGAATCAGCAAAGTCGTCATCATCAGGCGTTTTGTATCAGCGCGAGCGGGAATCGGGCGCACATACTCTCAGGCTAGGGTACACTAATTCATTCTGATTCATTCGAACTCATGCGGATCTCTATTCAGACATTGATGCTGGAACCCTTTCCGGACATTGATGCATCACCTGTTAAGAGTATGCAGTTTAACAGAGAACAAGGTAAACTAGTGGAGAATGACGGCTCGTTGATGCTGACGTAGCAAGCGATGTAATGCATGTGATCAAGGGATTTAGAACTAGCCGCTACATACAATTGCTTGAGTGTCGATCTGATTGATTGACCATGTACCCGAGATACCCTTTGTTGGTCAAAAGATCCAGGTTCCCTCGTTAAAAACTGTCCTTTGGCCGTCTACTTCCAACCTTGAGACTTGCGCTACTCAAACGCCTTCATTCTCAACCACAGTGAGCAAGCAGTCCACTGCTATCATGTCTAAATTTGTCGGATGGGTCGCCAAAGACGAGACGGCTGTCGACGGAAATATGGAATGGCAATACTACGACCCAAAACCCTTCCTTGAAACCGACATCGACATCGAGGTGACCCACTGTGGCATCTGTTCAAGCGATCTGAGCCATCTTTCCTCCGCCTGGAAGCCAGCTGACTACCCAATCGTCGTCGGACACGAGATTGTTGGTCGCGTGATCAAGATCGGAAATGCAGTAAGCTCTGTCAAGATTGGCGACCGCGTTGGAGTTGGTGCACAATGCCACAGCTGCTTGCGGTCTGATTGCAAAAGATGCTGCACAAACCAAGAACAACATTGCCCGAATGAGTTCACGACAACATATGATGTTCGATTTCCAGACGGCAGCAAGGCGTATGGCGGATTCGCAAGATACTGGCGCGGGCCCGCCGCATTCGTTGTCCAGGTCCCTGATGCGATTCCATCGGAGACAGCAGCACCAATGCTTTGTGGTGGCTTGACTGTCTTCACACCGTTGAAAGAGAACGGAGCTGGGCCGGGCAAGAGAGTCGGTATCATTGGAATAGGAGGACTAGGACATTTTGGGATTCTTTTTGCAAAAGCTTTGAATGCCGACAAGGTTGTAGCGATTTCACGATCGTCTGTCAAGAAGGATGATGCTGTCATGATGGGTGCGGACGCTCTTATTGCAACTGGAGAAGAACCTGACTGGCCACTTGCGCACGCCGAGTCTCTAGATCTGATCATTTCTACGGTTTCTGGGTCGGGATTTGAACTGGAAAAGTACCTCGCACTATTGGATACGAAGGGGATCCTTATTCAAGTCGGTGCGCCCAAGGATCCAATTCCTCCATTTCACGCTTCCTCACTTCTTAGAAAGGACTTGAAGCTTGGGGGAAGTCTCATCGGATCGAGAAGCATGGCTGAAGATATGTTGCAGCTTGCCGCACAAGCTGACATATCGGCTTGGGTCGATACAAGACCCATGTCAGAAGCCAACAAAGCTGTCCTTGACATGGCGAATGGAAATGCTAGATACCGCTACGTTTTGACGAACTCGTCGGAGAACCTTACATAGCTGCACAATAAATACGAAAAATGAGCGAAATTATTGAACGGGATGTCGAGCTTCGCATCGGACGATGAAGATCACGTACTACTTGCAGATTCCGTGGCTGGCACAATCACGAAACTCAATGTGCGAACTGGAGAGCATGCCATTGTAGCTCGCGATCCAACGATGCTTCCGTTGCCTACGGGTCTGGTCCTCGGGATCAATGGCATTCATGTCGAATGCCAAAAAGTCTACTACACGAGTCTGGACCAAGGGATCTTTGCATCTATCGACATCTCCCCAAGAACAGGTGCGCTGGCCGGCAAGCCGGAAGTACTTACATCTGGTCTACTTACGGCAGACGACTTCGATTTCTCGCCCAAAGGGATGAAGGCTTTCAAGGCTAACAATGGCGTACATGACACCATAACGGAAGTCGATATCCAAAGCATGTCTTTGTCCACAGCTGCAAATTCTTCACTCCTACAAGCTGGGTCGGCTGTGGCGTTTGGAAAGAAGAGTCACAGCTCGGTACCCATGTACGTCACAGCCTCGGGAGTCGTTGGGAACGAGACCGTTGGTCACGTCGTCTACGCCGATGTTCCTCTATCTTATCTCTAGTTGCATTAGACCAAATCTCAAAACCAGACGCTCTGTCGCTTCTCCTATTTTTTCCTTTGCATCGAATACTAGAATACGTCTGTCGGAAATTCGAGAGGTCACATCTCCAATGTGCATGTTTCGAGAGGTTGTCTCGTCAAAGCCAACGGTCTACTACCAGTGGGAGAGCGACTACTAAATCTGCGGACGGGTTTTCCGAAATTGTTATGAACATACTTGGTGAGTGGTAAAAGCAGATCGCTAATTTTGGAGGCCTACACCGTCGCGCTGTAGTCAGAATCTACTGAATTTCGCGAAGTCCATTAGATTTCAACTATGCGACGCTGAGAACTCTACTTGTGAGGCCCTGTGGGTACAGCCGGTATCATCTTGGAAGTTTACCGTTACATTGCTACATAAGCGGTATACAACTACTCCTCAATCTTTCCACCTCCGGCACGAGCTCTATCCACAATCTCGTATCTTTCTTCAGCCAAGCTGAAACCCGGATATGTGCCGTGAACACCGTTTGCAAATGCAGCGTAAAGTCTCGCCGTGTTAGTAGCGAGTCCCAGACCCATCCTATTATACTCGTCTTCTTCCACAGCTACTCCATTCACATCGCCGGCGTTTTGTTGCACCAGAATACTGATTTGCACAAAGCTTCGCATGAGAAGCGTGTCGGCTGTGACTTGAATCTGTCCTTCGGTGCCGTATATGTTCCAGTTGAAGACAGGAGAGCTGGGAGGAGCAGGGCCACCACGAAGGGAATAGGAAAAGACGGCAGAATCTTCGAGCCTGCCGCGGATGTAGATGTGATCCGGCGATGTGCGAGTGATGTGGGTTTGGCTATTGCGATCGTCCGTGGTGAGCATGATACTCGGGTTCTGCACAGAAGTGAAGGACCAGGATTCTCGAATGGGTGACAGGGTACTCTGGATAATGTCAAGTGCTGAATCTCGGCAATTAGCATTGACACAAGGACTGAGTTGGATTTAGCACTGCTTACCGTGACCGCCCATAATAGTAAGGAGAGTGCCGCCAATCTCTTCTGTATTCATGTATGCCAAATTGATCGGCATCTGGGAGGTCAGGAAGCTTTCTGTACGACACATAGTAGTGCTGAGGATCGTCCCAATGGTGCCTTTCGAAATGACTACGTTGACCCTCTTCAATGCAGGGAGCGCCCAGCTTTGCAAACCGATCATGGTTCTCACCCCCTTTCCACGGGCAAGTGATGCAATCTCCCGGGTCTCTTCCATGTCCTTGCCCAAAGGCCACTCGACGAAAACATCTTTTCCGGCGTTAAGGGCTGCAAGAGCATATGGGCGGTGCTGGTCGACTCTTGTGGCGACTACGACAAGATCGAACTCGGGGTCTTGAGCCGAATGAGCAGGATCGTCGTAAGTTTTCGTTGCACGGTCGAGTTCGAAAGCCTCGTGTAAGTTTTAAAAGTGTAAGCTGGTGGCGTAATTTCCTATCCCTACACAGAGTAATCTTAAGAATACAAGAGACAATGAGTCCAACAGATCCTTCTTTGTGACGATGTGGACTAGGGTCTCGCTGTGTGGAACTGCTAGCCACTTAGCGTCGCTGGAAGACGTCAATGAGCTCAGGTGTTCATATGGACACTGAATCGACACACGAGAAAGTCGGACTTCGCGCGACGATTCGTTGCTACACTTTCACCTCGTGTAGTAACCTTGGCGAGGGTAACAAATCATGCCTGCACTACGACTCCCAAAAAATGCGAACGCCATCCTCGATCAAGCACATATCAACGTACCAGACAGCTACGAAGACAAGTGGCTAATATACAACATTGCGCCGGAGTGCAGTTCCGACGCCACCTGGGAATGTTTTTGTACAGCCGTGCGAAACAACGGCGGCTTTGAGCCCGAGGAGGATGAGCTGGAGGAGCTCGGATGGTGCTGGCCTGCAAACGCAGGTGGCCGCGAGCTAAGGACGACTCAGGAAGTGCTCAACTTCCATTTCGATATTATTTCGAAAAGAATTGGGAGCGAGCCGACAGGGCAAGAACACTTTGTCTACGAATTCGGTCTCGTGGTCATCACGAGTTCTCGCTGGCGAGAGGAGGGTTTGACGGCGGTGAGTCGTTCCGGTTTTCGCAATCAAACAGCGTGAGGCCGTATGCTCACCTGATTGAAGGTTCATCTCGACCGCGACCGTGGCAAGTGGAAAGTCACACGGTGCTGCATTCCAGTTCTAGAGTTAGGTGCGAGCCTGACAAGTGTGTGGGACAACGACGCATCTTTCGACGAAGTCCGAGAGCAATTCCTAGACAGTGACGAGAATCAGCGCATCAACTATGAAGACCATCATGCTGACAACCACGGCGGCCCGGTGCCATACGGCGCCTGGCAATTCTCCATGTACAGCACAGTGGCACCGATGAACAAAATTAAGAGCGCCATCCACAACCCTCGCGGAGACTCGTCGTTTGGTGCGGGCGAGGAGTGCTTCGCGGCTGTCGAAGGACAGATTTCGTACGAGGAGGTGCTGGAGCGGTTTCCTCTGAGCTATAGCAAGTTCGTCCAAGCTCAGCTAAAGTTTGAGAGCAGTGCGAGAGCTGCGGTTAGACGGCATCCTGAGCTATTTGTCGTTATTGACAGTTTGAAACCAGCGGAGGATGGCGTCACGATTGCGCGGCTGTCGTGGGACAAAAATGTGGAAAGGTCTGAGAGGGAGCTGGGACAGGTTGGGAGGGAGAGCGTTTTGAAGACGCAAAAGTGCGATGTCAAGTCACTGGTAGAGACATTGGAGTATATGGCGGACGGTGGAGACGAGCAGTAGGCATTAGTTGGAAGGCAGCAGCTTCTGGTGAGTGAACAAATTGCTTTTCCCTCTATGCTCCCTGCTGCTACCCCACGCCCGTTTTGGACGAAGCCGATGCGAGTCACGTGGCAGGCTTCTGGGGTGTTTGCTTCCCCGCGCTAGGAGGCAACGATTCAATTCGCCAAATCGCTTGGGTAATTTAAGCGCGCAGCACGTGTGCGATGACTGGCTCAACGCTTTACGCCGCAATAGAAAGGCTAAGGTATCCTGCCCACATCGTAGGCGAGATGGCAGGCGAGTTTCATGAGCGGCCTGCCGATACGAGGTCGAGGCAACAAGCCGCGTGTGCGACGGCAGACGGCTCCTTTGATCAGTGACATTCTGACTGCGGCGGATGAGCCGCTCGCGAGATTATATCCCGATGGACGGTGGAACACGAAGACGCCATGTCTGGACTCACGCCATCGCCAGGGCAGTCTCGCGCTAACAAGACCAAGCCTCCGGGAAGAGTGGAGGTGGCTCCTCCCGCGACAGGAGCCAAGGGACCCTTCCTCTTCAGCTTTCGAGTTCTCGTTTATTTGCCCAATCGCGCTCCTTGTACATCAACGTGCTAGCGAGAAAAAGACGCACGTACAAGCCACGCGCAGCTGCGCAAATCACCGCTTGCAGCCATGCTTGTGCGACCTCAGTATATGACCGCCTATCTCCCACGCGACCAGCCTGGCGAGTTACTTCTTCTTGCAATGCTCCGCCGGCCGCGCTGGCTGGCACTCGTCTTCGCCCGCGCCATGCTCTGAGCGTCGTCAGCTACCATTTATACTTCAGCGACTCTGGAAGATGTACACGACTTCCTCCCTGATGCGCGTCAGGCTGGCACGGCGACACGTGCTTGCGCTGCTCCTATTCCCTACGATCTGCCTATTAGTCTTTTGGCACGCGAGCCTGGCAACCTGGTGGTCGGCCACTCCAAAACCACAGTCACAGCCAGTGCAGGCTGGGCGTGGTGGAAGTGCGTAGCAAACGCGCGCGAAGGCATACCGACTTTTTGCTGACTTGCGCACAGCATGGCACATTCCTAAATCTTGGACTAGCGACGACATATCAACTTCTGGATGCAATGCGACGCACTTCGCGCACATAGTGGACGCTGCCGAATGCGCGCTTAGCCTTTCGCTCGCAAACAACGCTTTCATGGACAATAGCCAGATTCCTCTGATCGCACACCAAACAGCTCGCTCGGCCGACCCAGACACATGGACAAAAGTCATACGCAAGTGCGTCGACCGATGGCTGGCGGCTGCAAACGGCTCGGATGATCTTAAAGGTCCAGAAATGGCCTGGTTCATGTGGGACGACGAAGGCATTCGCGAGGTTGTTCAAAAGTACGAGCACAACTTGTATCCAGCATTCTCGGCACTCCCGTACCCTGTGGAGAAAGCCGACGTCTTTCGTGTCCTCGTCTTGAAATGGTTTGGAGGTGTTGTGAGTATAGGCAAGAAATTCTTCGAGAAGCGTGTACAGGCAGCTGACATCTGGCAGTACGGCGACATTGACTCAATACCGCTAATACACCCGTCTTACTGGATTGAAACAAATGATCTCCAACCCTGGTACGACGAAGCAGGAAACAAGTCTATACAGCAGCAACGATTAGAAGCCAGTCTCACCACTCCCGCCGACGCACCTGTCAGCTACATATCCAGGACCAGCAGCATGACAGTGAAGACGGGCACCAAGCAAAAGACTGTGAACGCCATCTTCGGCCTCGAAGCTGACAACCTGCCCGAGCCAGACGACACATACTGGCGCATGGGATACACCTTCCCCGTTCAAGTCACTAACTGGGCGTTGGCCATGGCGCCGCACCATCCAGTCGCAAGCCAATTCTTATCAGACATGGCTGCCAAGGTAGAAGCCGACAAGGACATCCTCCCAACCATAGACCCGCTCGACATCACCGGCCCGCCAGCTCTGACGCGGACGCTGAAGAACTACACCGAAAGGGTTGAGTCGAATTTCACCTGGCAGTCACTCTCCAGCCGTGGATCCCATGTTCGAGGCGGTATATCCAAGATCGTCGCCAGCGACATTTTGATCCTGCCCATCACAGGTTTCAGCCCCGGCCGCGGCTGGTACCAGAACATGGGCAGTCAGCCAATAAACCACCCGGCAGCGCGACTACAACACCTGGCAGCTGGATCTTGGCGGACGCCCAATTTGTTTGTGACATACGGCAAGCTGTGTCGGACGGTGTTTGGGAGGTGCCGGGAGTGGAGCAAGATCCCTCCTCCGAAGAGATGACGAGACCCTACGAGACGAGATCACGATATTACTACTTATTATTAATACCTTCCTAAGAAATGCCCTAGTCGCATATTAACTGAGATTATACATCTTTCGCAGCCTCAACACTTGTTCCACTGATACTCTGCACAATCCACTAACCACCAAACACCCAATGCTTGCAAACGGACTGCTACGTGCTATGAACATCTGAACATCATCCAAACTATTGTCATCCACAAGAGCAAACCTGGAAAGACACGCTTGCTCTTGCGTGCAGCGCTTTCTTCGGGTTGCCCTGCCGGATTACGTTGTACTGCAGAGCTCTCAACCGCTTCTGTCGACGATGGTGAGCCGGAAGCGCTGCTTGAAGCTGCAGAGGCTGGATCGGCGACTGCTATTGCGTTGGAGTTTTTACTAGCTAGGCGGTCTGCAATGGTCGTCCCTTCGGCGTTCGTCGAGAAAGTCTGGCCTTGGGGTATGACTGCATCGGAACGTCCTGGGATTGGCGTTGCTATGACTGTGGACCCGTTGATGATGACCAAAGACTGAGCGGGAGGGACCGTTGAGGTTGTTGACGCTGTTGCCGTTGGCTCGAGAACGGAGATCCCGTTCTGCCCGTGCGTGATCACTTGTCCGTCTATAGTCACAGCAGGTCCGCTTTTGGATATGGTATGACCGGCGAGCAGCACAGCGTCGGGTCGCTCTGGTATGGCTGAGGCTGTATATACTGTGTCACCGATTGTAAGAGTATGACCTAGGACTGCTGTCGTGTCGTGGGCACTGGCAGTGGAGACTTTAGGATCTTTGTCGTACAATGAGATTTCGCTGCCTTGGACGTTGACCTTATCGGAGCCGACGATGAAGACATCACCGTTTGTAGTGATCGTTTCACCAACGGATGCTGACACGCCGTTGATTTGTGGCGATCCCGACTGTACATCGACGTTGTAAGTTTGTTCGTTGATGGTGATGAGTGTGCTGTATGTGCTTTGAGCTGCTGAGTCAGCGGGTGGTATCACAATCGTTCTGTCAACTGAATTTTCGACGTGCGATGCTGGGTCAGAAATGGTCGAGAGATCTTGAAGACTCTGAGTTTTGACATCGTTCTGCGCCGTGAACATGGACAAGATTGCTACGACTGCTTGCGAAAGATCGGCTGAGGAGCTTGCACTTGTCGGCGTGTTGGAAAGCTGCCGCGACTCGCTTGCCGCACTCGATGCGACCTGTTCGGTGCTGATGGTAGTTGTGACTATGCCGAAAGCTGATGCTCCAGAAACTGCTGCAGGAGAGAAGAATGCTGGGTCCGTCACATCTAGGTCGGACGCTGACTCAGTCGAAGGTGAAACGTCGGCGATTCCAGACGAACGACTGACTTGGGTCAGGAAGATCGACAGTATCGCTGCGGCACCACTTGACTGTTCCTGGAGAAGACGAGCACTCGACTGCGGTTCAGCGGATCCCGAGGGAAGATTCGCAGCATTCTTCGTAGTCTGTTCGATATCAGGCTCGTTGTTACCCGGGTCTTCCAAAGACTCCGTAGGATCGGCTGTTGAGGAAGTATGCGTGCCATCCACCCCGTTCTGGCTATGGGTCGTTTGTGGATTCAAAGAAGTTGCCGCAGGCGCTGATGTCCTGGTTGCGAGGTCCGAGTCAACCGTTCGCTGGGGAGACGCTGCAAGTGGTGTTGTAGTGGCAGGTAATGTGGGTTGGGCGATCGCATCGGCAGGCTGCAATGCTTTTGGAGCTATTCTCACATGTCAGCGATTGTGTAGGAAGGTTTGTATTTGGCAACTCACGGTCGAATACTCCTCCATACCATGCTTCACAAGATTTCCATGCCGGGTCCAACGCTCGAACTTCTGGAGGTATCGCGATGATGGGCGCATATGGCGCAGTGCGGGCACATGAGTAGTTGCCGGCAGTACTATAGAATGATCCTACTGCGTCGCCGTCGTGGCCCATATAATAATCCATCGAGGACCATACACATCTAGCTTGTCGCTCATAGATGTAATCTGGGATTGGCTCAATGAGATCTGTGAAGTTGAACGACAGAGTAGCGGATCCATAGAAGCCCGCTCCAACCGCGTCCATGCTAAATAGATGATTGGTGTCTGTCAGAGGCAGTATCACATTGCTGTAAGTCTGCCCAACAGTGGTGCAGGAGTCTGCCGCATGCAAAATGTTGTACGAGATGTAGACGGTGGGCGACGTCAGTGTTGTGCCTATGACCTATCAGTAACGAACGTTACTCCGCCCACACTGGGATTCACTTACCATTGACTAGTGTCGTTACTGGACTGGACGTGTTCCGCGCAAGATGTGTTGTGGTTGCTGTCTCTGTGCCATTTTTTCCAATGGCAAGCGTTTGGGGCGGCCAGTAGAACAGTTGTACACTATCTCCGGTTATCGAACATGTCTGACACCCGAGAGTGCAACCAGGCGCTAGTGTAGTTGACGCAGGAAAATAGGACGTGTTGTCTATCCGGAGCCAGCCGATGTTTCTCGTCATTGGGTTGAAGTCACTTTCAAACTGCTGATAGGGCACATACAGTTCGTATGGCCTGTTTGCAGCCATATAGATTGATCTCATCGACGTGCACCCATCGCCTGTGATCATCGCTTGTCTGCAATCAGGCGTTTCTTGAAAGTAGCCGTTGGTCGAATGCGTGTTCACGTAGATGTAGGAACTCCACTCGCTACTACACTCTGGCATGATATCCGGGAGCGTGCAAGCTGGCGTTGGCAGTATCGTAGACGGCAGCTTAATCCAGATCTCATCCTTGTTGTAGCTTGCAATGCGGGTCTCTGTCACGTAGTATGCGCTTAAGATCGATGTATCAGTAAAAGCGTGCCATGCGACTTCCGAAGAAGTGACGGCACCGGTCCACGTCGTGACCGATAGAGCAAAGCCTTCACTAGAGAGAGTTGAGGTCGTGGTGACTGTGTATGTCGAATACCATGAGACAAATGAACTTCTCACAATGTAGGTATAGTCATTGTTTGCATAAGTCACGGTCTTCGTCACGGGATCCTGGCCAGTCATGGCGGCCCTGCCTGTGTTTCTGTCGCTCGCTGACCAGTAGCTGACCCAACTTTGCCAGCAGTTTGTAACGTTGGTGATATTTGCGGTAAGGTCTAAGTATGGAATGATCTCACCAACGGCGTTGGCAGTATCGGAGATTGCGATTGTACTTGACTGTGTTTTGTTTCGGGAGCTTAGCTCGGTCATCTGCGTTTGCGCGTTGTTGCTTGTTGTTGTCGCTGAACTCCCAGATTCGACGCCGGCAGCGCTGCTAGATTGGAATGAGGTATGTTCGTCAACGCCCTTTAGTGTTTTGTGTGACGAAGTTGTTTCACGAGCACTCAAGCCAAGTCCAGCTGCCACCCAGTCTCCAAGTCTGCCGTTTTCGCTGGATGTCACAGAAGTGAGGCTGACATTGGCCCAAGAGACAGTGGTGTTTGATCCATGGCAAGCCAGGAGCAGGGATGAAAGAAGGAGCAGCGTGTAGGTCTTCATTGTAAGCACACGCAAGCGAGAATGGGTTTTACGAGGAAACAAGATAACACGGCAAAAGAACAGGCATCTATGAATGGGAAGCTACTTAACATGATTCCCAACTCCGCGCAGTCTGCAGCCGTGTGAGGCTGAGATGCATCGCTCCAGGTCATCTATCGCTATTTCCAGCCTTGCAGCGTGTGCGACCGTGACTTCCTGCGCGGTAGCAATTGAGAACTCTGAACGTCCCAGCATCTATCATCGTGAGGGAGCTGTGTCGGTCTATCGATGAAATTCTCCGTGATTGGGACAGGGTACCTCATGTGTTGTTGTGTACGTGGGAGGCACTGGTCATAGTCAGATCTCGTTTTTGATGCCAAAATTTGGGCGCTGAGGAGCTGCGACCTCCTGAGTGACACCAAGCACGCTCCGATGTTTTGGGCCGTTCAGACAGCATTCTACGCCACGCAGAAGTCTCAAAATAGCCACGCCGTGGAAGTGACCATGTCACGCGCTTGAGGATCCATGAAATGTGGCATGTGATCTTGGCTACAAAGTTGAGCAGGATTAGAAAGTTGTCGTACTGCATTTCCATGGCCCAGCACTCTGCTCTGTTCCTACAAGACATTGATCGTACCGTTCCGTGGTCGGAAACAGCGTTCACTGTCGACGTTTCCTTTCTGATGTCTAGATAGACCATCTAGTCAGTGTCGTATACCCAGCACTGATGATCTTGTGAGCTTGTTCATGTGCCTCGCCCGTGCTACATGGCTGAAACACAGCCACTGATTCCGCCATCGGGAGGGTGAAGCTTGAAGATCCACCCGACAATGGTTGGCTGGAGTACGCCCATTGCGCCTCATGCCGTGCAGCTCATTGCGACACTCCCGAGATGGTACAACGCTGTGTAGCCTGGGTACTGGAAAGTAGATAAGGTTGGTGTCACGGAAAGAATAGAAGCGTGTGGGAAAGCTTACACGCAGGAGCATTGGATGTGTAAACGTACAGCTGTTGCTTGAAAGTCTGCGGACAGCGTCTCAGCGGCAACTATGAAATAGACGAGGGGTAAAGATAGAACTATGCTAGTACTCGACAATTTCTTCGAGACTCTTTATTATCCTGACGAAATAGAATCCAAGACCTGAACCTATTTCTGCTAATACTGGCATAATAAGGTCTCGAGATGTTCGCAGACTTAAGAGCTCGAATAATTGAGAAGAGAGTTCGGCCCGCTGTGCAGTCGTTCGTCATAAGTCTGCGTATGATATCCTGGACAACATTCTTATCATGATCAAAACGGAGACTCAGCGTGAAGAGGGCTCTAGCTATGTGCAAATGATTTAAAGTCCTCCATACGCTACAAAACATTCTTCTTTAAAGAATTACCGATGTCTAAGAATCCTTAGGCACTAGGTAACTGCGATACTGAAGAGTGTGCAGACTTATGAGCTGGCACTACAAAAATGCAGCATCATTAAAGTAATTATCCGTCTATCACGCCTTCGAAGCTATTACTACACAAACATTTCATGTATGTTACATAACATCTTCTCCCAATACTCATGCCTTGCAGAGACGACCATCAGATTGAGGAGTCCAGTAATCGGCACCAACAGCCTGCGAAAAAGCATCAGTGACCAGTTCACTGTTAACGAAAGCCAGTATTTTGGGGAGTGACATACAGTAGGAGCATAAAACACATGCTCGGGATCATACTTATCCTTAATCGCATTAAGCTTGTCGTAGTTGGCACCATAGAAGTTCTGCTTCCAGTTCGGGTCGCGGAAGTCGCCTTCACTAAGGTAAGTGGTTCCACCAGGCGTAATCTCAGAGAGCTTAGGAGTCAGGTCGTCAGTCATCATCTCAAGCCTATCCTGCATAGTCGCCAAAGGAACCTTGTAGCTCCATGGCACAACAACAAGTAAGGACACCAACGCCTCGCGCCAGCCAGGGTTGACAGCATTATCAGGAGTGTCGTTCGCAGCCGAAGAGGCGTTGAGACCAATACCGATAGCGATCGCGCCGTGCTGGTTGAGGAAACGGAAGGCGTCCACGACGTCTTGACCCTTGTTCAGAACGACGTCTCTGGGAAGAAGGCGGCCGGTGTAGACGTAAGAGTTGACGGGCAGAGCTTGGAACATCGCGGCGTAGAATTCGGTGTAGCTCCCGAAGTCGCCGAAGAAACTTGCGTAGCGGACGCCGGCGCTGTCTAGCTTGGCCATGAAAGGAGAGACGAGGTCGCGGAGTTGGGTGGAGTTCAGACCGGGAGCGCTCATGGGTCTCATGGCGAAGGTGGTGTTTGTCACGTAGAATCTGGAAAAGTCAGTAAGGCACGGGAACGGAATTGCATGGTTGGTGGAATGGTAGACATACGTGGTGGTTACTCCTGCTTCGGTGGAAGCGGGGAGGACAGTCTTCTGGAACTCGTCAATGAGAGAGTAGTAAGCTTCTTGGGTGAGGCCGGTGCTGGCGAAAGTGAGGTTGGCACCTGCGGTAGGAGTGTCTTTGTGGGCTTTGGAAGTCATGCTGAGAACGACGCCATAGGTGCCGCCTCCGCCGCCGGAAAGCGCCCAGTAGAGGTCGGTGTTCTGATCGCGGTTTGCGAAGACGTGGTCGCCAGTAGCAGTCACTACTTCCCACTCAAGAACCTGTCATGGTCAGTGTTGGTTTTTCGTACCAGATCTTTTAGTGTGCCTACTTGATCAGCAGCCATGCCGTGGAGCGAAGTCAAAGCCGAGTGTCCGCCACCTTGAGAGTAACCTCCGGCAACACCGACCGTCGGGCAAGAGCCAGTAACGACTTGCAGACCTTGATCGAAAGCAGCCTTGTTGACTTCGAAGCCTTGCACACCTGCTCCCATCTTGACCGCCTTGCCACTGTAGTGGCTGTCGGACCAGTCCTTGAAGTCAATGTTCTTAAGATTATGCATCCAAAGACTGAGAGTGCCTGGGCCAGTGCTCTTGCCATTGAAGTCGTGGCCGGTGTTGCCTGTATATCTGTCAGCACTGTCTTTTACATGCGGAAGGGAAGCAACTCACGGACGATCAAGCGAATGTTGTTGTCGTTCGCGAACTTGATGCCGGCAGTGATATCGGCTGCGCTGTCGACCTTGATCGAATATGTGACGTAAGAGCCAACGATACAGTCTTCGGAGCGCGAAGAGAAAGGATCACAGCTTGAGTTCACGAATGGAGGAGACATTGTGGAGGATGAGTCGGGGTAGCTATCAAAGTCAACATTGTGCGGAAGGCAAGACTTTCAATGTGAGGTCCACGTACTGCAATGATGGGTCGATCCTGAGGGAGTGTCAGCTCACGATTCATTCAAAGGGTGTTGGAGTGCAGCCATGTCATACCATTTCTGTTGCAGTGCTGAGCAGGCTGCCTCGTCATAGGCAGGCCAGTCGGGGTGATCATTGCTGGAGTCGTGGCAGACAGCAGCCAAAGGAACAGTCGCGATCAGTTTGCCACCGAGAGTCTCGTTGAAGGTTGACCATTGACTAGTGCTCGGCCAGCAGGCATCACCGGGAAAGCATCTGCAGTTGTCGTCTCGCTTGACAAAGTCACTTCCAATGACAATAGAAGAAAAAGAGGCCAACAAAGCAAGGGAAAGCAGTCCAGCTTCCGAACGACGACTGGAGAACATCATGATGGGCGTGGTGAGAGAGTCAGGCGTGTGCAAACAAGCAAAGCAGTCATCCAGGTCTTTTTATCATCCCAGCAATAGGGCTCGGTAGCGACTCATGCACATACAACCCACAACCGGGGCCGAGGAGATCATTGTGGGTGATTGGACCCTTCGACGGGCGTGGCCTTATAGGGAACCAAAGCCGTGCACGAATTGGCTATAGATTGGTCGCCAACGTTTTTTTATTTAGAGCAAGCGAGGGTTCTCCGTTGACTGTGCAAGCGAGATCCAGTGATCTGCAAATGGCCCGAAATGCGATCTACACCTGGTAGATGGACTAGCTCTCTGAAGACTCCAAGCGATGCCAATTATAGCACGACGTAAGCCTGAGCAAATACATACAACTGCTGTGAAGACTCAACATCACGGAAGAGAAGAATCCGCTGCAGAGAACGAGTGGCTTGGCAGGGTTCTGTCAAAAGGGGCGCTATCACCCATTGAGGAATTGCGTCCGTGGCTTTATCATCAGCCACAATCCTCTTCCTCAGCCACCCGTCGGCTTAATGCCTAGTTTGTCGGCCTCTCAGCGCGTTTTTGTGCCTGATCCCCGGAGTGCTCGGCAAGCATCTTTACGGCCGTCTTTTCGCGGAGACGTGAAGCACGACATCTCGGTCTTGTCTCGTAAACTAGTGGCCGCCGAAGATCATTGCGACATCCATCTCACATGAAACCGGCTATCGATAACCTTATTGAGACTACAGCGAGTGTCACCAAAAGTACCTAGGCGACTAAGTCAATGTTGTTTGTGCCGCCGTGCGCACCCTGTGTCTGATTTGCCACAGTGTCAAATGCTCCAGGAAGACGCAGCGGGCAATAACGAGGCCTGAATAGATTCTGTCGTCGCTGAGCACGTGACCATGAGCACTTCAGGCCTGGAGGAACTGACGAATGAGCTCTTTGATATGGTGCTTCATTATTTCGAGTTCACAGAGATACACCAGCTCCGCTTGGTCAGCAAGGCAATATGCTCTAAAGCTACCCAAGGGCGTTTCATGTCCTGCGTGCTCAGCAAACATGTGCACCTTACGCGCGTAGGCCTGGAGGCTTTCGTGCGCATGACCTCGCAAGGCTGCCGTCTAGGCTGTCTCGTGAGGCACCTGACACTTGTTGGTGTCTTCTACGACACATCAACGCTTGATGGCATCGTGAACGCTAGTATCAAGAATGAGGGTTCATCAAGAAGCCCACCAATGACATGCCAACAATTAGGAGATGATGGACCATCATCAAGATCCGAATTGGTGGCACGCAGGAAGGCGCTACTTGACGCTCAAGCAAATCACCGTGAATTGCATCGACGTAAGACAGAGGATGTCGAGTTTCGTGATGCTGGGGAAGACATTACTCTACTGACCCAAGCATTTCGCAATATCGCACGCCATTCCCCCGGAGGACTTGATACTCTATCACTCCACGTCTTCGTGTACGACAGGGAGGTGGTGACTAGAAAGCAGACCATCGGAGCAAGTAATCGAGGATATTTTGAATCCGCGGCGAGGACTTTTACACTCATTACATCAGCCTTGTGGGAGAGTGATCTTCAAATCAGGCATTTTGAAGTTTTCGGTGCTGAATCTGATTCACAGAAGAGCAGACTTCCGTACGACAGTTTCCAACAGCTGAATTGGAGCAACACAGAGCATTACTGGTCTTCTTTGCGAACGCTGAAAGTGCTGTCACTATGTCTGTCAGACAGACTCATGGATTCAGACTCTATTTCATCTGCTCCGTTCTCCATGCGAGTTGTGCCACCACCAAGGACTGTCCGCAAAAAAGAGCTTGAGCACCAACTCAGCATCGACTCTCATCACAGTGCAAGTCTGGTGAAGATGCAAAGTTTATGCACCGATCTCGAGGAGCTGCGTATTACCTGGCACAGGCTTTTCCCTCGAGAACTGTTAATAGTACATGGGGCGAGATACCCAAGGCCAGGGGCACCACGTCTTATGGCGAGTGGTCACACATGGGAACACGCTAATGGCGAGGCGCAATGGAGGGCCCGACGATTCTATATGCATCAACTTGCCCGTGTCAATCCACATCCCCATCTGCGCATCCTCCACCTAGGCGGGCTCAGTATTCATGTCGAAGACCTCGTCACATTCGTTAAACATCACAGCTCAACCCTGCGTGAGATTTCTCTCGACAACATCCAAGCCGTCGACAGTACTTTTGCACCACTCTTCGCATTGCTATCTCGTCCAGGTACTAAGATCGAGCGCGTCCGTTTGAAAGACCTCCACGAGAACCTCGTCATACTTCACTATGACAGAAAGCAAGAGTCCAACTTTACGTGCGTGAGTGGTCTGCACGAAGAAAGCAACATTATCGAACGATGGGGAGAAGATGTCAACAAGCCGATCGAGTACTTTACGCGTAATGACAGAGGCTGGGGTACGACAGAACACTGGCATGCAGACACGGACAGAATAGTCAAGTTTGGGTCGCCATATGCTGGCATGCCTCTTGGGTATCAGGTCGGAGCAAATGAGGAGGACGCATAATTTCTCCAACATCTGGCCTAAAAGGAGTTCAACGAATGATGAGCATTCTGACCTTAATCCTCGGCCAGCCCGAGATCGGTGCGATTGCTATGCCGGTTACGGTCCACGAGCTCTGAAACTCAGTCTGCGTTTCTCTGAGGAGCACGACTCTCTAAGTGAAGTAGTGGGACTTCCAACACCTGACTGCTAGCATTTCTCGAGTCCACATTCGGTCTTTCTTCTTGCTTATCCTCATCTTGAAGAGCTGCCACTTTCACGCAGCCCTCACACCAATTTCCAGTCTTGTCCTTGGACTTGACCCAGCTGCTTGTCGCAAGAGTGAAGATGCTCCACAGTGCGCGCATGAAGACCAGATCTGCTATGAGTATCGAGACCACGAGTTCACTCCATGGCTTGCGTTGTGGTACGTTGCAAAGATGATTGACTGCCAGGGTTGAAGGGTTGACGACGAGAGGACCAGTCGTGTCTTTCAAGGTGTTGTAGTCTTCTAAAATTGGACCCGATCCGCGTGTGTCGTGGAGTGTAAGAATCTGCGAAAAATTGGAGGTAAAGTGTTGGAGCAGGGATGCATCACGAAGGATGTTCTGCTCTGCAGCGATCTGGCCCAGATCAGTCAAGATGACCGATAAGAATGACTTCACTAGGTTGTCAGCTGCCAGGAAAAGCATATCTCCACCACTGATTAGAGAGCCGACAGTACGCTTATCATCGACGAAAACAATGGTACGGAACGGCGATCCATCTTCTTGGACCCCGAAAGCAATACTTCGTGCATCGACGCTGAAGAACGACAGGTCGGTGATATTCCTATGAGAGTCGCGCACTGTGAAAGTGATCTCGTACTTGGATTGATTATTGGGAATCCCATCCATCTCGTTGTTCAGGTGCACGCGGTGGTTCGCCAGCAAAGACTCTCCCCAGTACAGACTCGCGCGTGCATCCTTGTCCCGACCGAGGAACGTAGTGTAGCCGGAAAATGTAGTAATGCTAGCTGGGTACGGATCCCATTGCGCAGTCGTGTTGACTATCACCGGCCCACCATTAAGCTCAACTCGGCAAGTTGACTTGCCCAAGATGGTGATGCCCCAGCCGGAGACCGCAAGTTGTGCGGCGGTTCTCGCGTCAGAGTGCTCCATGTATATAGCCACTTGCGTCACGTTGCAAGATTCCAGTGGATTGTTCAGGTAGATGAGCGAAGGCAGAAGAGTGCGGTTGCCTTCGGACTGGACACTGGTTACCGTATAGAAGAGAGCATTGTTAGTCGTTGCGATTTTCGTCTGGCCGTCGATGGGACTAGGCTGACATGATGGCTTCATTTTGCTTGCAAATATTTTGGGCACTCCAGTGACTGTTATGTTCGGGTCAGTTGTATACTCGACAACAAGGCTGAATCCGGAAGAGGCAAGATTGATGAAGGAGAACAGCGCTAGAAAGGCAAGACCGAGTATAGTCACAAATAGAGTGAAGGAGCGATACGGATAGTTACGCCGTATGATAGGATAGAGCCTGCCATAATGGATAAAAGGTATGCTGCTGGTAGAAATTGTCAAGTCGGGGTCGCTCCTCTTATATCCATTATCCTCTGCACAGGTCCGGGACTTCGCAAGGCTTTGCGAAACGTTGACGGAAGTTCGAATCATCATGCATGCTGACAAAAGATCAGCACATGGCACCACCTCAGCTGTAGCAAAAATGCAGTGTCTGCACTACCAGATGCAGTGCACAGAAGCCGCTTCTGTGATTCGAGCAAGATAACGGTGTTGCTTGCAAGTCAAGGCTGCGGCAAAGGTGGCGCAAGCCATCCGCAACCATAGCTCTACCTTGCTAAGAGGGCATAGGCCGCAGTAAGCCACGTCGGGCTCTGAGGCTGCGACGTCTCCTAATGTTTCGCAAGGCTGAGCTAGACGGTCTGGAGCCCTGCCACCACGAAATAGTAATGCCCGAACATTGAGCAACTGCAGCTCTGCGCGTGCTGTGGCTCGTCTTGAGCCAGGATAAGACGTTAGACGATGAGCCAGAGCTGTACCAAGCCGCAAGCACATTGACAAAGCATGGTCGTTACCCAAAAGTTTGCTTATGTACCTCAGTGGGCATGATTTCAATCCTAGTATGGACAAAGGCTAAGGTAGAGCTTTAGTGGTAGGGACGCGAATTTCGAGTTTCCCTAGCCGTCTCTAGGGGATGCAACTCGAAGTTTCTGCCTATACCTGCCGATGATCGCATAGTACGATGTCGAGATCTGTGCAGACTTATGGGATAGTGCTGTGAGGGCTCACTGCTTCAGACGAAGAAGCACATGATACTCATCATGAGCGAACCAGAAATCGCTGAGCCCAAGCTCATAGAAGCCTACACCTATCTTGCTTGTCGGAAGTGTTGTCCAATTATGCTGCCCGCAGTGTCGCCAAACGGTATGAAGCAAGGCCGGCGAACGTGTATTGTGGCCCGGCGACAAAGCATGAGTAGTCGCAGACGATAAGTACAATCACGTACTTATAATGACACTTCTTCGTCCTTGATTGTAGGCAGAAAGGCCGACCACCTTGCGTCGCGGCAGATACAATTTCTTAGCCCTCGGAAGTGTTAGATGGTCGCCATTACGCCAAAAGGGGAATTCCTCTTGGCGTAAGGCATTCTAGCATGTTAAGGCTGATTATTGGACAGGAAGCCAAGCCCGCTCCATCATCGAACAACACGAAGGATTGCACCGGTGCAAACTTGAAACGTCTACACGGGCGATCGACAACAGAAGAAATCATTGCGCCTGCGCCAAAGCAAAACAAGAACTCCGGAAGAAAAGAGAAAAAGAAGCTGTCATCTGAAAAGTGCCTTATCGCAGGAGTCCACTCTCCGCGAATTGTCCCTCAGCGTCTTGCTTCCATACATCTGTTCTCAGTGTTGAAGCATCGCCCCAGCCATGCCGTCGATGGCGTCCGAAGGATTCGATCGCCTGCTGTTCTACCGCAGCACCGCCCACACTACTTGACGCTTTCAAGCATCGTCTCCTGCGGCTGTAAAGTAACTCCACATGCCCTGTACTGCTGATCTTCGGGCGCAAAAATAGATTCAGTTCCTTGTCGACTTCACGTGTAGTCGCCAGCGTCTTGTCCGCTCCTCCATCCAAAATCTCTCAGCTACAAGGCTGTCTCTTCAAATTCTGTGACCTCTGGTCTATGCGTGTCGTCTTGTCGCCATGCGCTTGGCCATTTTACTGGGCCTCGCCGTCACGGCCCTGTCGCAGACCAGCAACTCCAGCAGTGAGAGCTCCTCCGCGAATATTACTAACGCTCTCTGCAACAGCTCTATCGCGGACGCCAATGCATCCAGCATACTCACCTACGACCCTCGCAACAATCGGGGTACGGGTGATGCACCTGATCATTCTTGGGCCATAACTGTCACTGGTGGAAACGGTCAGGAGCTCGAGCGACAGTACTGGTACGACACTGCAGGGCTAGACTACGCCGACGATGTGGCTATCAACACTGACGTGTGCGCGTTTCCCAACTGGAAACTCCCCTTGAATGCAAACCGTCTCGGTCAAAATGATTCGGGGAACTGCTCGACCCTGTTCACTCAACACTGTATTGACAGCTTGACTTCTATGGCTTCGCAATCGGCGCTGAAATGGACCACCTACTCATCGCCGCCTCCATACGAGAACCTTACAGCTGGTGTACTGCCTAGCATCTGCAAATACATCATGAATGATCTCGAGGAGACTATAAAGAACGAGTGCGGTCCGCAGCTTATTCCCCACGGTGACACATACTCTGGCTTTGAGATTGTCAGTCCTATGGGTGAGTGACGCAGTCCCTTGCAATCCATATCGACGGTCTTCTAATGATTTCACCCTGCAGCTCTGACGGGCTATAATTCTTCAACTCTCTACTACGATGACTGTACTTTGTCTGCCGACAACAAAACAATGCACCCGGTGTACTTCAGCCACCCAGTAGACCCCGAGTGGGAAACAGGGAGCGACAACGGCTACGACAACCTCACCAATACAGTCACGCCCATTCTCACAGTCTTCATGGATGTCGCAAATGTGGAGCGAAGAGGTTGCTGTAACACTCCGAAGAGTGTCTTGGAGTGCATTCGCCCCAGCAATTTCCGCGAAGGCAGCCGGGTCTCTCCTGTGCTCGCCGAAGGCACGCCATGGCCCAAGCCTGGCGCACTGAGCGCGGGAGCGAAGGGCGGCATCGCAGCCGGTGTTGTGATCTTTGTCTTAATAGTAGGCGGCCTTCTCTTCTGCTTCTGGGTCGTGAAGCGCAAGAAGCGCGCGCGAGCGGAGAAGGCAGCAGCAGCGCAGACTGATGCAAAGCTGAGCGACAATGACAGAGACTTGCCACCCGAGGCTGATGCGGGATTTGGCGTCCATGAACTCACTTCCAAGGATCGAAAGTATGAAGTCGACAATACCGTCGTGTCCGAGATGGGCGGCGGTGGCGGCAAAGCTTCTGAGCTTGCGAGCACTTCGAAGCCCGTCGAGCTGCCGGCCGATGATACAAGGACTAGACAATAGAACACCTATAGGACACGCCGCAATGGGTTTTAGAAACTCTGTGAAGTAAATGGATGTACACAGCTGTTGCGATTCATCTAGAAGCTTAGTCAGCCCGCGCTAGAACGCTAGACTGCCGACTAAGCGAACCCCTAGCTAATCCTATTTTCTATGTTCCTGTTGCCTGCCATGCTACCTCCTCAGAGGCTCTGCTATTCAAGATGTCCATACCGCTCGAGAGAGTGCAAGATCTGCTCGTGACAGTTAACAACCCTCCCAGACAGATCGGAGGGCTTGACTTTGAACGCTGCATCCAGCTACACAATGCCATTTTGGAGCACGGGTGGCTAAGCTCTGGACGGTCAGCAGAAGACTTCCAGACACAATGCCCTCCATTCTACGAGCGAGCCACTGAGGTCATCGACGAGAATTGCAATGAGTCTCTCAAGGCGTTCTTCCAAGGCGCTAGAGATGCTCCTCCGGGAACACATCGTTTCAACTTCTTCTACAACGTTTCCGGCTTGGATTGTGCTTTTGGTTGGCACGGCTATTACACTGAACAGGAAGACAGGGTTTTGAGATTGTACACGGTGAGCGAGGGCTTATTCGATGATCCGGATGGCTTAGTGTAAGTTTTCCGCAGACCCCTTGTTGATAGGCATAATACTGACGAGACCATGAAGCTATGACCAAGAAACAAACAAGGCCATAATGCACTTCGACATCGGAGACGAGCTGGAAGAGACAGGTCCATGGCAACCTCTGGAGAGCATACTGTCTGTCTGGATCGAGATGATTCAGCGTGGCAAAGCCATCGCGCTACACGACGATGTCTGCGAAGCCACTTACGGCCAGATGGAGTGGCGGCTGGATGCGAATGGCAATATTTGCGAGATCAAAGGGCCGCGGCGAGACCCAGCTACTGGAGCAATCAGGATCGGCCATATACCGCCTTGGACGATCGTGCCCTGGACGAAGCAAGATTTGGCAGATTGCTTGGAGCTCTGGAAAACGGCCGTCGACTTGATCGAGCAGAGAATGTCGCTCTCACCACAGGAACACGAGACCGGTCTTGTCGACATTGCAGTCCTCGAAGCGCTTCCCACTCCTGAGGGATTTGCAAGGCAATTCATTCTACAAGCAAGGAAGCCGCGATTTAGTTTCATTGCGCCTGGTCTGCTTCTTCCGACCGCCGGTGATTTCTCAAAGCAGCCTTTCAGATCTACGCTTACCCAAGCGATGAGAAACCAGAACAAATGACTCCTCCCATTCTGCTGTTTCGTAGTGAAAGCAGCGTTTCCACAAAGTCGCTCTCACCTTTGTCGTTCGGCTATCCCTACAAGGGACCTGAAACTGGACAATGTCCAGCTGGATTGTACCTCGGCCAATGCGACCGGACCAGAGACACTCCGTTCGAGGACGGCTGCGAACTTGTGTTACCTTTCAAACTCGAGGAAGGGTGGGCAAAGCAGAGCGATCTCACAGATCTGGTAGAGCGCTCACCACTCGATTCTCTACTGCAGAGCGGGGTGAATCCGTTCAACCAGCGCCATCCAGTGCAGCTGAGAGGCTTTCTGGAGATCGTTGTTGCGAATCTACGAGCTGGCAACTGGTCGGTCGACAGTCGCGGCGTTGCTGGAGGACTTGATGTGTGGAAGCAAGCTGATACGGAGAAGTGGCAGGACTATTGGCTCCCGTTAGGTCCGGGTAGATTTTGGTAAATTTATGCTGGTGGATAGAATCTAGCTATGACACTAGCTATGGTGGTACACGATACTAGTCGCAAAAATCTATCGGAAGCTTTGCTACCTAGACATGTACACAGTATATCAGGTGTTATGCGTACGAGTGGATAGTAGCCATCACATCTTCGCTATTGTGCATAAGGAGCTCAATTCAGACGCTCGGATGGCTCTGCTTCGTTGATTCTCCAAGTCTTGTAGTTTTAAGAACCTCACCCGTATTCTTCTCCCTACACATAGCATGGATCAGCTCATGCATTGTCTCTCCGTAGTTGGAGTCTGGATACAAGCTATCCGCATTGCCCGCTTTGACCTTAGCGAACGCTTCGTAAAGTCTTGCTACATTCCGAGCTAGGGTGGACAGACGATTGAAGCAGGCACACTCATGTTTCGTGCAATGACTCATTTCTGTGCTGTGCGCGACTGAGTAAGGCAAGGTCAGTTGAGAATGGAAGGACATTGGTTTTTGTGCAGTACGGTATTGAGAATGACCTGCTTCATGGCGCGTTCGTCGGCATTTATAATCGTCGCAATGGAGCGGAATACATGTAGGCACTTGAAGGATCAAACTCCTGTAGCTATGACGCTGGGCGGGGTTTAGCCAATTTGTAAGCAACAGCCCATCACAATCAGCTCAAACGGCTACGACATTCCAACCAAAGGTTCTCTTACCTTCGTGTTTGGACCAATGGCTGATCAATTTCGCTTTGCAAACACCTCATTGCTATTGCCTAAGGAAATAAGTGCTCAGTATCATCTAGGGTAACAATGGCAGCATTACCGACAATACCAGATTCTATCCGCCCGTTCAAGGTCGCTATTCCTCAGTCCACCCTCGACGACTTGCAAACTCGGCTTCGATTGACCCGTTGGCCGGACAAAGAGACCGTCACGGATTGGTCTCAAGGAGTACCACTCGCAGTAATTCAGGATCTTTGTGCATATTGGCAGACTGAATACGACTGGCGACGCTGCGAAGCGCTGCTGAATTCGTATCCTCAGTTCACAACAACCATTGACGGGCTGGAGATCTATTTCCTGCACATCCGCTCAAAAAATCACAATGCGCTCCCTTTACTGATTACACACGGCTGGCCCGGCTCGATCTTGGAGTTCAGGCACGTGATCGAGAAGCTCGTGGATCCTGAAGCGCATGGCGGCTCAGCCGAGGATGCTTTCCATCTCGTCGTGCCAGCTCTCCCTGGCTACGGCTTCTCCAAGAAGCCGAGAGAGACCGGCTGGGGCATTGAGCGCACTGCGCGAGCGTGGGCAGAGTTGATGCAGCGCTTAGGCTATGCAAACGCAGACCGCGGGTGGGCTGCTCAAGGTGGCGACTGGGGCTCACATGTGGTTTCCAGTTTGGGCCAGCAAGCATCGAAAGGATTGAAAAGCGTTCACTTCAATTCGATATACTTCGAGCCCAAAGTAATGATCTCCCAACATAACTCTCCCACCTTGCTTGGGGGATCAATGCTGACATCATTCCCAGAAAGAGATCCAAACCCCGATTCAAGATACGAACGGGGAGCAGCGAGCAATGCAATTCGACCGCATCCGCGATGCCGGTCACGGTGGGTACTCGCTGCAGCAATCAACGCGGCCGCAAACGCTCGGCTATGGACTGTCCGACTCACCTGTCGCGCAAGCCGCGTGGATCTACGAGAAATTCCGGGACTGGTCTCATCACGACGGTGAGGTCGAGAGCATCTTCACCAAGGACGAGATGCTTGATACGATCATGCTGTACTGGCTCACAAACTCAGGTGCCTCTTCTGCCCGTTTCTATTGGGAGTGCGAGCTCAACTCGACTGCACGGTCCATCGATTTGCCAGTCGGGGTGAGCTGGTTCGGCGGCGACAACTGTTATGCACCGAAAGAGTGGTGTGAGCGATACTACAAGAATATTGTGTACTGGGACGAGACGGAGAGAGGTGGACATTTTGCGGCGTGGGAGCAGCCAGACATGTTTGTTGCGGAAGTGCGGAAGTGGCGAAGCAGGATCAGCTGAGTCGCAAGGGGTATCCAGAAAATGAAAACGCGACCGTTTCACAAGCATAGCGTACTGTCAAGATCCGGCAACGGAAGCACGCATTGAAAAGCTGGAACATACTCCTGACGGTTACTTACGCAAAGGATTCCTTGAATCCTTTGCCTTGCATGTGCTGTTCGAATCTTTTGGTTCACGCTGTTGCGTACGAGACGATTGATTACATCGGCATTAGAAGCTATTACCGATTGTTTCAACTTCTCAACTGCGTCCTGCTACCGTGGTATGAAGCAATGGCAAAACGCATCCTTATTATACCTATTTGGAGCTTGGAGCTTCAGGCTATCATGCACTCTTTCGAGCAACATTGCAGGCAGATGCGCCGTTTTTGTCCACGCTGGAGGCCTCATTCAGCCTGCAAATATCATCTCCGCATTTGCGCCGAGTGCAACCTCACTAGAGCTACCAGATCAAGACACAGCAACTCGTAAGGCGTCTCCTCATGGGCAGACCAACCGCGTCAATCGCTTTTCTAATTAGAGATCGGTTGTTCAGATCGCACGTATCACGACACAGGACGTCTAGCAGAACATTACCAATGCCGTTCATTGAGTGTACGTGAGGATCCATTGGTGGACCCCAGAAAACCTAAATTACAAGAAAGGGAGAGCGTGGTTCATAAGTACGTCTTATACTGGCTAGCGTGCCTACACGGGCCGTCAAGAAAGTGGCTCTCGCCTATCTCCATTTTGTGCATTGACTGCTATTGCCTCTGATCATTCTCAAAAAGTTCCGTATAGAATCCTTCGAATGCAGATCATACTTGATGTAGCATGCCGATACTCAGCTGCTTCCAAGGTCGTGTCACAGCACAGATGACCTCGAAGAAAGAATCTTCAGACCCGACGTGGTTAAATAGCTGCTGAGAAGTTCCCCTGTTCGTAATTTCCAGTTCAAACCATTCCAACCTATTTCATCAGCGCTTTGCAACCAAAGATCTCTTTACCAACGCCCAAATCGCTTTGCAAATTCGCCAATCATGCTTAAGCAAACCTACGTCTATGGCCTTCTGGCCCTCCTGCACCCCGCCATCGCCGACCCAGCCAACTTCTGTCGCATTACAGGAAACTACGACTGCACCAAACATGGCCACAACTGCAACGACGTCATCGGGGATGATTGGGTTCCGACATTCCAACCCACCGCTCTAGTTGGAGCTGAATGCTTTGGAACCAAGTCGGCCGACCGCTTGATATGCTGCGACACCGCCAATCTTAATGGAGGATACTGTCCTAACAAGGACGAGCTTGCGGACTATGGAGTCGTCGTTGCTGGCTTCGGAGCGATTCAGCACTATCAAATGCTGCCGGGACCCGCTAAGGTGAAATGTAACAAAGTAGGCGGGCCGCACTATTGCTACCATGCGGTCAGGATTGGCGGAGCTATGAAGTGTGTGGATGGCGGCATGTACAATTGAGCAGTGCCCTTGGCCTCGGGAGCAGCATGGTCCAGACACCACAAGCACGCGTCGAGCGCTTCCAAGATCATAATCTGCGAGGCCAATTATCCGCATCAGTGAGGATTGGAGAGGTGGGATCTCAGACATCTATGTAGAGGTCTCTTATCGTACTTTACATGACACAAGCGCTTTGTGCTCTCTGAAATCCAAATTGTGCGGTGCAATCCTTTCCTCGTGTATCTACCTAGTTTCTCGTCAAGCAGTATCTCTCGCTGAAGCGCTCTCGAAGAGAACGTTTACTAAGCCGCAGTTCATAGCCTACAGGATTGAAACCGCACACTTCTATCAACCGATGCCGTAGACTCCACTCGCTCATTGAGATCGCCCTTCCGATATCTACCGTGAAAGATCTCCTTTCTGCTCAACGAACATGCACTACTGCATGAATTTGCGGCTTCTTGGACGATGGCTGCGAGAGCAATTCATACAGCTCCTCCTGGAGGATCCTCCATTCGTCGTCGGAGCCCTTTGGCTCGATGAGGAATCTGTCGTCGCTGGTGGAGACCTCGACGGAGTGCACTGAGCTGTCAGAAAACCGTTCTTGCACTTTCGAGAAGAACGTGTCTCGGTTCAGATCTGGAGACCATATCAGTCTCCTAGGAGCTGTCGTGCTGTCATTTGGCAGGCTTAAGCGAACGATCAACGTCTTTGCGCTGCTGTTTTCACCGGAGTGATCGGTCTCGGTCGATGCAGGCGTCTTGCTTCCGTCCGATGCTGTGGCAGTGCTTTGTACCGTGTTTGTCGCCAGTGGGCGCAATGGTGCGCGCGCGGCCACGTTCTGGCCTGTGGCCGGTGCAAGAGTGCTGCTCATATTCCCACCGCTGGTAGATTGACCACTCCAAGATACGTCGACTTCGTTAGAGGAACGTCTAGATCGTTGGCTGTCCGCGATGGAAGGTGGATGCGACTTGTTCTGTAACAGCGGTGAGTCCCTTGTTTGTTGAGCTGCTTGGAGCGTTCCGAAACGACTTGTGTCTTTTGGTGTCTTGCGAATCGACGTCACAGTCAGCCTTGTTTCGTCCTTCGCCGAGAGTGTAGCTTCAAGACTGGATGCCTTGGTACCCACGTTCGCCAACCTGCTGTATGAGCCGCTAAGACTTTCCTCGTACTGACTACAGATGGTCGCATTCCATTCCTTTGAAGTCCAGCTTTGAGCGAATGCAAGCACCTCAGCGACAACTGCAGGATCATTCGACTCCGCCATCCTCCGGCTCAACTGCAGTTGCATATCGATCGCATGTTCGAGTCGAGTCGATGTTTCCAGCTGGCTGTTTCCGAGCCTAGTATCATAGGGTCTTCCTGTGAAAGGTTTCGTGCGCTCAAATCCCCCAGACGCAAGACGCTCGTTGTTCTTTCGAAGGCATTTGCGTAAACCGTCAATTGCACTTCTGTTCTTGCGCGACACCGTCTTCTTGTTTGGATCTTCATGTTCAATAGAAGCTCTTCTCTCGGCATTGCTGTCGCTCGGGAATGGACCGTGGACCATTGACGAGTCGCTGTTTGCAATCAAGCTGCTTTCCTCTGGCGTCTCTGGCTGCATGACCGTGGACATCTGTGTATTGCGTCGCTGAGGGACGCTTGCGCTCTGATCACCAGAGCCTTTGCTGATGTACTGGCAGTATGGAGCAAGCTGCTTGATGTAAGACTCGATGTCATCAACGTCCCATTTTTTCACCTCCTCAATAATCTTCCTCCTCGGAACTGGATCATTTGTAATCTTCAGCTGGGCGCTCAATTGGCTCTGGCAATCATGTATCTCTGCCAGAAGACTGTACTCCTCAGCGCAAGGCGCTCTGGCATCCAGAAAGCCAGCAGGCACACTGTAGAGCTTCGTTGGGTTGCCACTCGTAAGATTGGCGTGATTATCCGCAACACGTTTCCGCAAAGCATACAAGCGCTTCGAGAAAGTCTTCTGCTGAGCTTTATCTTGCGTCCTGGTCTCGGCGTCAGAAACGTCGCGATTAAGTCGTTCAAGGGAGTCTTGTCGCGAATCTGCGGCAATTCTACCAGTGCGCTCAACTCCCTTGTTCAAGAGCAATCCGGTCGCTCTGGAAAAAGCGCGCATTGTGTTAGCTCAAAGCGTTCTTGAAGTCAGCAAGGGTGTCTTAAAAGGCATACCCAGTTGCAAGGTCTCTGTCCCTGCCGTCGGATGCTCCTGTATCATCTTTGGAGGCACAGAAAAGCGATGGGCGCTCTTCAACGAGCTCTGTGATCCTCGCTGCGATATAGTCCTTCGCGACTGGAGTGTGGGAAGGTTGCTGGTTGACAAGTTCTCGAATATCGGCGTCAAACATAAGATGGTCACTGGTCCATGTTTGCTCATCGTTGCCATAAAGAAAAGCAAGTAGCGCCGGCGATGATCTGTCGCGCTCTTCGCTCGACCGTCGTATGTGTGGGACATCTATCTGGGTCTGCGGGCTATTGTGCACCGATGAACTGATAAAGATCGCGTCTGACGGGTTCATTGTAGGACTTGTAGGAGCTATGGTACGAGTTCGAGACTGTGGGTATCCACGCCCGAGCCTGGATGCCGCAATCAAGTTTGGCGAAGTTGGTGGCTGCGTGGCATTGGAGAGACGGATCCGAGTTCACGCAAATCTTGGGAACTCATCCGGTCGTGTGAGGCGGGACGCGACCGAGAAGGCTTGAGGTCAGCCAATGCTGAGCATCAACACCTCTTCCAGCTGGAGCTTGTGCGCGTGGGACATTTGAGCACGAATCCCGCCTCTTTCCCGTTCACTTGCTGCCTAAGGCCCACCAATCACAACGCGCCAATAACAAGCTTTTACACAAACAGATGGAGGCGCCTGTACAGTACATGTACTTGAGACATCATACTTGTTCTTGTAAATCTCCGGTTGCTTCGATGTACAGAGCCTAATCGTACATCGTAATTCTTTCCAGCCTGTCCTTTGATTTCACTTGTGCGCCTGCGTGCGTCTCACACGAGGCCTCACTGTGACAAATTGAAAGAACAGCACCGTCCAGCAAAGGATATGGCATCACAAACTTGCCCAAAGTTCGAGGACTATATCCCGACCAAGCAAGAGTGAGTGACAATAACACAGTACATGCATGTATCACCGGCGAAACTGACTATCAGAGATGCAGACTGGTTGAGGCGGTCCTGGAATTTGTCACCAAGAAGCTTGCAGGACAGCTACAAGGTTCAGACCGCATACTAAGCAGTCCGGTGGGCAGCACGCCTCTCCCAGCTGTTTCTATCAGATGCGTTCGAGACCTCTTAAGCCGCGAGCCGGACCACGTCTATCGTTTCGACCCGAACAATCTCAATGCCCATGCACCAGAGCGACCATCCTTCATGGAGCTTGTCAAAGATTGGCGACGCGCGGACAAGCAACGTAGGGATGACGGCGGCAGCTTCCCTGAGGTCCGTAGGAAGAGGGCAGCGGACCACTTCATAGACTGCACGCTGCGCTGCATGTGCGACATCTGTAGCGAAGGAGAAGCAGTCCAGCTCGACTGCAAACCGCGAAGATTTGGCAGCGCAAAAGATGTACAGGATGAGGTGCGAAGGGTGTCTCGTCTGCTTACATTTCATGCTAACAAGTAACAGGTTCTGGTGCACGAATTCACGTCCTGCGGTCAAACTTGGGCGGTGATTCTGGGCACGTGGGAGACTCCTGAGGAATATCGCTTGTGGGGCAGTGCCTGGAAGGATGATCCAAATGCAACAGCTTATTATGAAGGTGTCATACTGAAGGAGATCTACGGGCCTGGCATGGGCGACAATAAGCGCCAGCGCGAATCGCCCTCAGTCGCCTCTGAGTCTGGAGAACATTCTGAGTCTGAGGAAGACGCCATTCCGCCGCAGAAGCGTAGGCGCACGGCGGCAAGCAACAAGCGGGAGCCGAGGTCTCTCCTTCCCCTAATAGGGGACGATGGCGAAGACTATGACGACGAAGAAGACATCCCTCTCTATAAGCTATGGTTGTCTCGGACCAAATCGACCCCTCAATCAGCAAAATTTGCCGGCCGGAACACAGCACCTGACTCTCCCACGTCGCCACTTACCCGACAGATGAACGCAACTCTGCAGCGTCCATATGCTCGCGACCTCGAGCAGATCTACCAATCGACCATGGAGCACATGCTGGAGCAAACAGACAGCGATGGCCTCAAGATCATAATCAACAACGACATCATTCAGAGACACCTGAACGCCCTTCAGAAACATGCCCATGACAACGACGAAGTGCTGTTCCAGGCTATGCAAAGCTCTTTGAACCAAAAGCTGATGGAGGTTGGGATCCCCTCTCTCCCGAACATGTAGACTGTATGTTTCACTGTGACGGGAACGAATCTGAGTTCTAAGTGTTGTCAAAGAGTCCGGCCAACAGATAGAATGCTACGGAGCCTTTAACAAGAGTGGAGACACGTCGTAGCGCTCAGAGCGGAACGGTGTGGCAGCAATTCCATCACAACCAAAAAATAAACAGATGGCAGAGTAAGCAAGCAGCTTGCATTGAAGATCAGGAAAAGGCAGCCGAGAAAGTATAGCGTAATTGTTCGCCAATAACCGAGAAAAATCAAGTCATCCAGAAAAAAATGTAACAAGCTGGATGGGGTCATGTAATTTGGTAGTATACATTAAACCGGCATCGTCACGTTTCCCAGGTAGCGGAGGCGTGCAAGTGCTCCAGTCCGGTCATAGGCAGAATAATCCAATTATCATGCCATGTCCGCAACCTAGCCCGACATTTGTAGTCGGGAAGGGACATTAAAGGACATTTGCCTGTCCTCGAGACGTCCCGTCCAGGGCCGGCTACGACTTTCCGGTACGACTTTCAATGGTGCAATACAGATGGTATGGACCTCACGTTTGTACCGCAATTTCACCCAGTTCCGCTCAACTTGACTTCACTCGATAACACCGTAGCCCATACGTGCAGCCTTCCACTGTGTCCACCTGTCCATCTGTCCCCTACATGCATGCACTTTGCGACAGCCACCTTCAGCCGTCCGTCGCAATATGGTCTTCCGGCGGGCGACTTCAAGTCTGAGAATTCAACTCCTTTGCAAGTTTGCGACTTAGCCGAGATGCACCACAACATCAACTTGCAGCTTTTCAGTTAATGACTGCTCCAGAATGCGGGAAAGTTCCTCTTGCATTATCTCCCACTCGTCTTCTGAGCCCGTAGGCTCGACCAGAATGCCGTCGCTGTCCAGAACGGTTTCGACAAACTGCACCGAGTGATTCGGAAAGCGCTCAGACACCTGCCGGAAGAACTCATCCCTGGATAGGGGTTGAGACCAGAACATGTATCTGGAAGCGCTCTTGTCGTCTTCTGGCAAACGTAGACGAATCCTGATCCTTTTCATCTTTGCAATACCGCTGACAGAAGTAGCCGCACCCAAGGCAGGGATGGTGTAATCTCCGGCGGGATTTGAAGGTAGGCGTGCCAGCGGGTTCGTGTTCTTAGCCTGGTCTGCGGTTGTCCTGGCTATGCTCCTCGGTGACCCAGGGTAGCCATCAGCAGGGGCCCGACCAGCTCGGGACGTGTTGGGAACGTCCGATGTGCGTTCGAAAGACGGCAAGTTGAACGTTGGAGCCGGATGCGATGCTCTTTGCGCTGTCAGTGGGCTCTCCGACGCGTTTGCTGGGGCTAGTCCGAATGGATTACGGACACTCGGCCGCCGCACAGTCTGCTGTTTGGATCGCTCGTTGACTTGCTGGTGGCTTGAAGTAACCTGCTTGACGTACAGCTCGTCGTTTCTGACATCCCATTTCTTCACCTCGTCGATGATCGCCTTCCTGTCGTTCACATTGCCCAACGCTGAAAGTCTCTCCCTAAGGAGAATTTGGCTGTTGTATGCATCCGCTAGACGCGTGTATTTCTCACCATAGTGCCCTTCCATAGAAAGGTTTTCAGCCGGAATCTTGTATTGTGTCAGATCTTGTCCGTTGATGAGCTTGCCGTGGTTCTCCGTAACGATGTTCCGCAATGTGGTGATACGTCGCGAATAAGCTTTCTGCTGAGCTCTCTTCTGCGTCTTTGCTTCTTCGGGGTCCGCAGTTCCATAACTTCCATCGAAAGACGAGCCACGCGAGTCGTCGGACGGAGATTTTACATTGTTCTGGGTGCGTGCTTGCCTCGCGCCAAAGGATACCTGAGCATTGCTGCGTGATATGTCAGTTTTCTTTGCCTTCATGATGCGAGATCGACTTGCGGAAGTCATACCCAGCTTCACACTCTTCTTCACGGTACAATGAGGGACGGTCTTCTACCGCCTTAGTAATCCTTGCTTCAAGATCGGCCCACTCGATATGGGGGAGTCGGGATGCCTGGTCCACTAGAAATTGAATCTCATTGTTGAGCATTGACTGATCACGTGTCCAAGAGTGGGTCTCTTCCTCCCAAAGAGGAGCGAGCAGTGTTGATGATAGCCTGGGCTGCGGGACATTGACATGATTGTCGTGGCCAGCGTCTCGTCCGGTCGCCCGGCTGTCTGGAGTTGGTACGGTGATTCTTGACACGAATGGTGTACTCATGGCGACTGTGCTCACTGTCGTGTTCGAGGTGGATGCGAGCGACACAGGTAATCAAGTCTGAGTGGAGGTTTGTGCGGTTCGACTAACACGTCAGGTCGAATGCGACAGTCAGCTCGCATGCGACGTTCGAGATTGATTTACCAGTGAGGGTTAGGCGAACTGAAGACTTGGACTTTGGTTACTGGAATCCTAAGGACAAGTGACTGGAGGTGCGTTTATCATGAGCCGCAGATTTCGCCTAGAAAGAGACGTGGACTGTGTCGCGGTCGTTTGTCCGTGATGCAGCAACAGTTTGATTGCCATACAGACAAACGGCGACCCGAGCTTTGTTTGTCAACCTGCATGTCCGTCTTTTCCAAAGCTCAACATTGTTTGCAGAACATTCTAGAAGTACACCAACACGCAACCCGTGTCTCATCTGATCGCTCGGCTTATCTTTTTAATATCGACAGATCGCTCAGATCTGGTTCTTCGGGACCTTATACTTCTTGGAGAAATTAGTGGACATCTCGAGCACCACAATCAACAAAATGGCACCGACCGGCCGTCCATTCTCGAGAACACAACTCCCAAGCAAGAAGGAGTAAGCTGTGAGCTCAGTCATCTTGGTGCAATCCTTGATACTAATGTCAAAACCCCAGGCTTGTAGACGCCATCCTCAAGATAGTCTCTGCAGAACTCAGAGGCTTACCAGGCGTCCCCGATGTAGAGACAAGCCACGCCGAGAGTGGTGGCAGCAAAGAATTCTCAAACATCGATGTCTCCTGCATCGCAGGGCTTCTGAAGCATGAGCCGGACCACGTCTATCGTTTTCCAGCCTGACGACCCCGATGCTAATGCGCCCGAGCGTCCGTGTTTTGATGAACTTGCAGATCAGTGGAAGTACGCACCCGTGGACCGTAGAAATGATCATGGGAGTTTCCCTGAGGTCCGTGGAAGACGATCAAGGCGTCACTTCACGGAGTGTACCCTACGCTGCATGTGCCAGTCTTGCAATGAAGGCGACCCGGTCGACATTGTTTGCAGGCCACACCCCTTTGGACACACGGGAGATGGCGGAGATATGGTAAAAGGATGCTATGTGGTAGCTTCATCTTTTCGAGACTAACATGACTTAGATTCTGATTCACGAGTTCTACTTCCAAGGCGAAAAGTGGGCTGTGGTACTTGGGACCTGGGAGAGCCCAGACGAATACCGTCTGTGGGGAGCCTGGGAGAATGATCCAAACGTGACGGCATACAATGAGTGGATTCGCCTGAGAGAAGTCGACACAATCGAGCCGGCACGAAACAGACGTCCCCACAGGACCTCTAACGCATCAGCCGAGGGGAATGCTCCAAAGCGCAGGCGTATGACAGCACCCTTCGACGACAACACTCTGATTCAACATGACGTGCAAGCGCCTAGCGCCGCAAAAAAGAAACACTCCCTCCGCAATAGCATGGGTCAATTCACCAAGTCACCTCTCAACCAAGTCTCAGCCGAGGAAAGTGACGATGAGGAAAAGCTCCCTTCCGCCTTACAACAAGCACATCGCTCCAGACAAACACCGCAATTGACAAACACCGGACTTTCAAACGCCAATCTGGCTCTACGCTCAGTATCACCGTCGCAGAGAGCGAGTGCTCAGACTCCAAGACCGCAACCTCATGATCTCAGTGCTGCATATGAAGCGATTCGCACGCATGTGGCAAGGCTGACCGATCGCCATGGGCAGCCACTAACCACCAATGAGCCCGAAATACGAGCACACTTACGTAGCTTGGAACATTGGTCTCGCCGTGGAGACGACATCAACACCAACAGCGCTAGCATGTTCAACATCATACGACGTAGTCTTGACCGAGATTTGGCGAATCTGGGGCACCCTGCGGTGCCGAAGACGTGAAACATGATTCAAGGAGTTTTTTGGGGAAGCTTCTCAGCTTGCATTGGGCTACTTTGGAGCGGAGGATTGGGACAGGAGAGAGTTCGCCTACACTTGCTACATCATTTTGCTGTGTAAAGTAGCATCTGGCAGTCAAAGTTCAGTTTATACTGAGCATTAGCCTTGATAAGCTACATATCGCCTTCATTTTTGATTGAACACACGATTTGCCAATGGTGTCAACTGGCACGCTGTCTGACGCTCTGGACACTAAACGAAACGCGGACTGAACAGCCTCTATCTGGCACAGGCCATCTCAGCAAACGACCTGCTTGACCCTTTGTCTTTGCCTGCTAGAACGTGGTGTGTCCAGATTCTCTGCCCAAGTCTTTAGTACATGGACCTCACCAAGCAGTCTACCTCCACATGGGCCGAAACGGGTCCCTTTAGCAGCGCAATCATGTGTGAACGCACTACTTCCCAGTCCTCGCTACCCGAATATCCAACCTCCACAGAAGTTGATCGTGGGATGTGGTGCAACGGGTGCGGGTGAAAAGAAAATGACTTGATGTCTTGGCCGGGGAACAGCCTGCTCGCCCTCTCCGTAAACTCGCGTCAAGTCTCTGTTGGGAAGAATTCCACGCTCTTTGGCAGACCGGTGCGGCCGTGACTGCTTTCAAGATAAAGCCATAGGGTGATCTCAGTCCTTGCACCTGGCACCACGACATCGGGAACTGCCCATGGAGCTGGTGCATGCACATTTTCTAGTCTGAAGGGATTATTGAGCTTGATGTGGTTTTCCAGTCCATCATTACCAGGTGCGTCCGAGTCCGCATCTTCATGGACGACTGGCAGGCGCTGGCGTTGTAGTGTGCGTTCTGAGACAGCTTGATTCGACGACGATTCCAGGTTTGTGTTTGACAAGAGTGAGCTACGCTGAGGGCTGCCTGCTGCGTTCTGTCTGCGATTTTTGTGGTCGAGGGACCAATTCGAAGCGTCAATCTTATTGGAGAGTGCGTCAGTGTACACGAGGGTCCATTTCTCCAGCCACCTTGTATCTGCCTTGTTCTTCTTCTCCTCGTATTTGGTGAAGAACTGCGTGAGATCGTTCCGAATCTGCGTGCTGAGGCGCATGGCGCGGTAACACTTATCCTGGTGGTCTCTGATCACTTTGCACAGATCGGCAATTTGCTTTCCCTGTGGGTTTCCTAAGGGATAATGAGCCTTCCCTTTCGAAACTCCCTTTGGCTTTGTTCCATTGAGCAGAAGGGTGTTGTTATCGGAGATTGTGGAGCGCAGTACGTAGACATAGCGCCTGGCAAGCGACTTCTCCTCGTCCGTGAATTGCTTTGGCTCGTTTGGTGTGTCACCTTCGACTTTTCCTTCAGTTCCCTGTGCTGCAATCTTCTCTTGCGAGAGGTTCTCCCGGTTTGAACTTGAAGGTATCTGCACGATCTTCTCGAACTGGACGTCGCTGCGATCCGTATTCAAGACATGGCGACTGTCTGCTTCGTGCTTCACGGACTGGTTGCTCAAGATCTTCCTGCGTTTAGGGTCAACCTCATGGGTATCGTCGTCGTCGTCATCCTCAAGGACAATGATCTCGATGCTGTCATGCTTGCCACCGCGCCCACTTTGGCTGTTGTTGCTAAAAGTCTTTGAGGTCGAAGACTGGATACGAGGACACGGTCTCTTCAGACCCGACGCATATGCATTGCCTGAGCTAGCGCCACTTGATAGTGATCGAGACCATGTCAGTCATTGCGAAACAGTGTTGGGAGAAGCTCTCATTACGTACAAGTTGCTCTGGAAGCGAGGATCTCTTTCAAGGGACTGGCTGTCACCACTGGGATAATATTTGTCGACAGCTGCAGTGACGGCCAACACGTAGTGTCGCATATCAGGCCACGCTTCTTTCAACATCCGCTGCTTCAAGTCTTGTATCTCGGTATTCAAGTCTTTTTCAGCTTGCGTCCATGTCTGCGGAGGGCCGTACTCTAGGGGAAGCGACACTTTAGGGATGCCGGTCACTTCGTTTTTGTTGGGAGCCTGCTTAGTTAAGCGGATGCTAGCCAAAGATTCGGCGACCGACTCAGCTGGCGATAGCTCACGGAACTCCCTAGATTGAGTCGATGTGTGTGTTTTAGACGGAAACATCTTATCGGGACGCCAATGAGCAAAGAGGACGGTGTTGTCGCAGTGTCGGGATGGTAAATGACAGTGGTTGTTATGGGCTGGCGACACGAGGACTCGAGGGTTGTCATGTGAAAGTGGACAGCCTTAGGCTCGTCTAGCGGAGTGAGTGACCAATCATACAGTGATGCAATGTTTAGTGACCGAGTGCTGAAGTGACCTCATTAGCAAGTGACTGAATGGTCAAGTGGCGCGACTTTTCGCGACTGTCGACTTATGTTTACTTCCTTCTGAACTCTTATAAACACTAATTTCGCAATACCTCCCTTCCACTTGGCTGTGCCTATCACTATCAAGAGGTCACCTCTCTCAACACAGTGACCATACAATAATCGGTCTCGGGTTACATCATGGACAACGATACTCTGGCAGCGGCCGGTATTTCATATCGCCAAAATGACACGCCCGCCTTTAGAACTCTGCTCTCTAAGTCTGAGTAGGTATGCTTAATCGCGCATGTGTGTATACATGAACTAATCAAACCTTCAGTCTCACGAATCGGCTTGTGAGCAGTTTCTACGCTGTGCAACAGTCACGCATCGACCGCAAGGCAAGAGAAGAAGAGCAGGAGCAAACTGTTGACGACAATGCTGAAGGCTTCGTCGGTTTACAGAGTCGCTTCGGTAGGCGATGTGCCACAGACCCACTGGAAGAGCGACCAAAGTCATATAGGCGCCGGGCGGCTGAACAACCCACTGTGTCTTTCTTCCCCAATGCACTTCGAGCCAAAGAGCCTGTCGGTCACTCTATCAGCCACGCTCCAAACGGGAATCTCCTCCATGACGAGGCACCAAAGCGTCCATTGTCGCAGATACCCGAGACAGCACAAGAACCGTCGGGCGAGATCGCGCAGCAAAATCACGCAACCGTCGAAGCACCGATCCAACCGCAAGATCACCTTGACGCCCGTGCTAAGCAGCAAGAGTCATCGGACTATCATCTCCAGTACCAAGCCGTCGTGGAGTATATCGACGAGTTACAGACTGGTGACCTTCCTCTGATATGCAAAGACCCAAGTCTTTTGGGACATTTGATGGGTCTGGAATCAGCGACAAAGCAGAGCAATGGTTTCATGTTTAGATTGATGCAGGATTTGATCAACAAGGATCTGCTGAAGGCAGGCTACCCACGTCTGCCAGAATCGGAGGTGAAAATTGAGTGATTAGCGCATACCCGCTCGAGGCAAGCTGGGAGATGTTCCGGCATCGGGCGTGCGAGACGGGTTCGCCAGACCTATGTATTTATACTTGAAGAGCCTCGATCAAACTAGGCATAATACTGTTTTCTGTCCAATTGACTGCGAACGTGCGGATCATGACTTCGATAACCTCAATTCTGATGAAAACACCATGCCCTCTCCATGCACTACCCATTCGCGCATTCATCTCAATCACTTTCAGAGTCGCATGCCCTATAAAAGCTTCCAGAACACTTTCTAAGCACCGTAAGAAAAATAAAATTGAGCCTGACCGCAAAGCGAAAGATCCCGCCGGTATGGAGCTACCACAATTGCCAGCTGCACACCCATCCGTCACCAACGTTCAGGACTCCAGTTCGCTTGATATCGCCCATGCTTGAACTTACAGTCGATACTCACAAGTCTGTATACATATGGTATCTCAGCGGCATCTATCATTGTTCTACACACTTAAGCTGAAGGCAGGAGTTTACTGGAGCTTGAGGATTTTCTGAAAGCTATATAGCATCTCAGCGGCATCTATCATTGTTCTACACATTCGAGCTAAAGGCAGGAGTTTACTAGAGCTTGAGGATTTTCTGAAAGCTACATAGCATCTCGGCAGCACCTATCCTAATTACACATATAGGAGCTGAAGGTAAGACTTCCCTAGTGGTTAAGGATTCTCTGAGAGCTACATGGCATCTCAGCGGTAATCATCGTTCTTCCACACACCCGAGCTGAAGGCAATACCTCACTGGTACTTGAAGGATTTCTGAGCGCTACATGCCATCTTAGTGGCACCTATCTTGATTACATAAATAGGAGCTCATGATAAGACTTTCCCAGTGCTGGAGGATTTTTTGAGAGGTAAATAGCATCTCAGCAGTATTTATATCGATCACAAACCTACGAGCTGAAGGTAACACTTTACCAGTGCTTAAGGGTTTTCTGAGCGCTACGGGACATCTTGGCGGCATCTACTTCGACTACAAACCCGCGAGCTGAAGATACCACTTTACCAGTACTTGAGGGTTTTCTGAGAGTTACATGACATCTCAGCAGCATCTATCACGATTACATACACGCGAGCTGAAGGTAAGACTTTACTAGTACTCGAGGGTTTTCTGGGAGCTCTGCGTGATCTCTTTAGAGTAAACTTCTGAAGCTTGGGCCTATACCTGTGGGTACTAGCACCCTACTGCGGATATCACATTCCTATGATATGTTCTTACAATGCGATCTAGCTTGCGAGTCCGCAAATGCCTGCCTGGATATTGCATTGAGCTAGTATAGGCAGCTACCACGATGGTGCTTAGAGTAGAAAGTACGGAGAACAAAAACCTCACTCTTAGGACCTTCGACTCCTAATGAAGTCCTACCTTCGTCCTCGACCTACGTAATGTTAATAGTTGCCGCCGGGATGCCATGTGCCGACTTATGACACAATTCTGTCTGCTTTTATAGTTTGTGTGATTTAGAGTTTTACTCTGATAGGCAAAGGCACTTCGCCTGAAATCAAGACATCATTTTGCTGTGGAAAGAAACATCTGATAGTCAAAGCCGAGGCCACACTGAATGATATCCTTGACAAGCTACATGCCACTGCTATCATCGGTTGAACCTCAGATCCGCTTTTAATTTCAACCGACATCTTGTCTGCCGCTCTGCACTCCAGCTCAAAAAGACTACTGGAGCGTTTTGTCGAGAGCTATCTGCCTCAGCAACCAACCTGAATCCTTCTGTATGTTTGTTATATCTCTCACAATATCTTCAAACCTCCTGCCTTTAGTCTTCACTACAGCACTCCGCAGTAAACTTCGATGTCGAGTGAGTGCATTTTCTGTGACAGAGTGACCAGATCATAGTGAACTGCCTCCCATTCCACGTTACCAATATTCCCAATCTCGATAAAATTCGGTTTCGGGAGGCCGTATGCCGGGTGCGGGCGAAACGAAAGGTACTGGATATTCTGGCCTCGGTATAGTCGCTTCACTCTCTCTGTGAGCCCTTGCCAACCCTCTCCTTCAGAAAACACTAATTGTTTTGCACTAGTAGCACGTGCTTGGTCCCTTGTGAGGTAGCATTGAAGTTTGACCTTATTGGGGTGAGTTCTTGTTGGAACGGATGTGCTTGTCCTGCTACGGGCATCTGTTGACTTGCGCTCGGAAGATACTAGAGTCTCTGGAGTTTTTGCCGAACCCGGTGTCCTCGCATGAGAGCTTGAAACTTGTCTGTGTGGCTGCGCATGGTGCATAGCAGCCTTGTCGGACCGCGCAATGCAGATCTTCTTGCGCTTGCCAGTAAGCACGTAATCGTCATCGCTATCATCAGATTGAATAGCGTTGATGGGTGTATGTTCTCTCTGGCGCCGTGTTTGAGTAGCATTGAGAGAACGTGCCGATGACATGGGCTGAGTGTGCAAACGCAGACTTCGTGAGCCAGGTGGTTCCGCTGCTCCGCCTTCGTTTATTGATTGTCTAGAGAAAATTAGTCGCTGCAAAGTTTCTGGATGTGCAGGAGGCCAATCCATACGAACTACTCTGTGAGGAGCCATGTTTCACAACTGATTGATGACCATCATAATCAAAATGCTCTTCGATGAGTCTGATAACAGCCGCGTCATATTGCGCCATATCTGGATTGACCTCTCTCAGTGATTGCTTGAGTAGGTCCTGCAGTTTACTCTCGAAGGTTTCCCTGGCCTGATCCCATCTCTGCGGTACGTCGTATTTTAGCGGCAGCATGCGCGTACCCTTCGGTTCAGTAGGCGTATCAATGCCATTCGACATTTCAAAAACACTTTTCGATTGTATTTGGTGTAGGGAGATTCAGTGACGATTGGTGATACTCGCTAAGTCGAAAGTGCTTATGTGCTTATGCAATGTTCAAGTGCTAGATCAAAGGCATGTGACATATTGGAACTTTCTCAAATTCTGAGGTGAAAATGAGCGGTAAAGTTGAGATGAGCTTAGATTCTCAAGTTACACGTGAAGTGAAGCTAAGTAATTTCTAAGTAAATTCCAAGTCACTGTTCTGATAGTAAATGAAAGATAGAAGTATGTCTCTATAGTTCAACCAGTCTAGTCGATCATTAGTATGTAAATGTGTCTTAGCTAGTACATGACAAATGTGACTGATGTGTTCATCATGCAGCAGAGACAACTCGAGAAAGGCTCTTAGTCATGTGTCAGATCACATAAAACTCTTCATTCCCTTCTTTCACTAGAGAAGATTATCAGTCACATGCAGGCAGACGTCATACCCGCGATGTTTGGACAAGTAGTCAGCTCTGCTAACTTGCACTTTTTGCTTCCATAGCACAGGCGCTCCACTTCGCCACATAACACCCTGACGTAAGAACATACCTGCCATCATGGCTAATAACCGCATCTTCAAGAGCAAGGAAAGTACAGCAAAGGATGTTTCCACTGTGCAAGCACCAACAGCACGGATCCCGTTGTCTAAGCTAGAGTAGGTCTAATGAACCGACGACAGGTATATTCGCATAACTAATCAAAGTTGCAGTCTTATCAAAACAGTTTTGAGTAACTTCCAAGCTGTGTATGCTGAAAGAAAGTCAAAACTTGATTAGGCGGCCGAAGATGTTAGTCTGAAGAAGGCTGGTCGTAACAATGCCGCAGTCTCTACAGGCGCTCCAGGTAATCAAAGACCTACGCGCCGCGCAGCCCAAGTGGCTCGCGAGCACTTCGTCGAGCAGCTTTATGTTACTGTTACCAGCGGCGACGAGCGGAAAAGACGCAAGGTACGGACTGGACTGAAGCGCCAAGAGGATACCTCCAGCCAGACAAATAAACCACCTGCCGGCATGCACTCATCATCATCCTCTACGCCGCGCGCACATGTCGTCGATATTCAGCACCCTGGCCCGATTGATGCAGGCAAGACTACGCTCGACCACGAGGCCGAAGAACCTGCCCTCATATCACGCTCACCAGCCACCAACATTCAGCAGCCTACCCTGCATGATCGTCATCAGAAGTATCTGCAAATCATCAAATACGTCGATGAGCTTGAAGTCGGCGGGTGCCCGGTTCTGGACGTGAGCAGCATTCTGTTCCAGCTTATAATGCGCTTGGAAAAGGCAGCTGAGGTGAACGGAAAGACGGCGGAGCAAAAGTTCGGGTTTTTTACCGACAGGATCAATCAGGAGTTGGCGGAGCTGGAGTTGCCACTATTGCCATGATTGGGACTCACGCAACAGCCATAGTGTGATGGACATCGATGAGAGTCAAGAGTTTATTCTTCTTGCGATTAAGCTGATGGAGGTCGCCTCGTCTCAGCAGGCGTGCGAGACGGACGAGGCAGAATGATGTATGTTGTATCTGAAGCGCCTCAATCAGGCCCAGCATAATATTTTTTTTCCTGTGTGAGTGCCGCTCGGCGAACGTTCGGGTTGCAGGTCCCATGACCTCACTTCCAACGGTGCCTTCCTCTATGCGATGCAAACACGTTAACAAGTATAATGTATCGCTGTATAATGGCGATCGTTTGGCATTTTGAAGCAATGATATGGCAAACGAATTTGTTGGAGTAGCGACAGCGAGCGATCTGTTATTGGAAGAGGTAGACCGGTATACAGCGTTTGCTCAAAAGTCTGCGAATAGCGTCTCAGTGGTAAGTATTCTATATGAAAGACGAGGACTAAAGGTAGAACTACATTACTATCAAGGGATACTCTAAGTACCCTCTATCATCCCAACAAGATGTATTACAATGTTTGAACGTATATCTGCTATTATTAACATGGTATAATATTGAGATGTGCGCAAACTTGTGAACTAGAACTATTAACTTGTTATTGGCTATGCTATTGTCTAACGACTTGAAGGAGGAATCTTTGCTTGGAGCAGACTATCTCAGCGGTAACCTACAACGCTGCTGCGTCGTTGCTAGCTGCCAGTGTGTACAATTCTCTAACAAGTATGAAACCCATCGCTTGAGACCCAGTCCAATAGCACTCATCATCTTAAACGCTTGGTCATGCTGGCACACTCAATTTCTGCAACCCGATAATCCTCGATGTCGGCATGTCATGCGTTAAAGATTGGTAAAATACTTGATGCTTTACTCTGGAAACCATTTCAGGAACCCTCTCTGTGAATTCGCCCTTGCTCTGACAGGCAAAACAAGTCACTCTTTGGTTGGTCAAAAGGTCCGACCATCATCATTTTCTCGGGTGACACCGAAGCACCTTAACTCTGTTATTGACGCTAAGCGTAGAGCTTCCGATTCAAAGAGACTAGCTTATCTCTGTGGGTAGAAACATGCCCATGCAACCTGTGAACGTCTGTTGTCTCCAGCGAGTCCTGGGCCACGTCTAGAGTCGGTGACAGTGTTACCAGAAGAGCTCGGTATCAAGTCGCCAGCGACACGGGCAGAGTGTTCCGGAGGGGTTGTGGCTTGGTTCGAAGAAGATGTCGGAGCCGTGCTTGGGACTGTGCTTGGGACTGTGCTTAGAGAAGGCAAGATACGGGTAGGGTATGCTGAAGTCATCGTGGCTTGGTTATTAGAAGGCGCTGGAGCTGTGCTAGGAGCCGTGCTTGAAGAAGGCAAGATCTCCTTGACTCTGCGACCAAGTGCTTCCATGTATGAATCGCTCCAATCCTTCATCCAATATCGTTTTCCGCTGGGTTTCATCTTTTCTTGGTCATTGAAGAATATCAGCAGGGCATCCTTGGACTGTGCACTGCTCGTCATGCTGTCGTAGCACTGTGCCTGGTGATCAGTAATGGCTCTACACAGAGCTCGGATGTGGTCGCTCTGCGAGCCTGTCATCGGCCAGCCAGCAGCTCTTCTGACTAGACCTTTCGGCGCTAAACCCTGGGTCAAAAGAGTGTTGTTGTCGCTCAATCTTGCGCGCAGATCAGAAACGAGGTCTTTCTCCTGCCTCTGCTGCTTTTTGTGCGACTGCATCGGATCGTCGACATGGTCATCCCTGGCTCGCTTCCTGGCTGAAAATTGACCAGCATTCACATCGTGGCCTCGCAGCTTGTCTGAACTTTGCTGGGAGAACTTTTCATTGATGGTTTCGTTTGATCTGGCAACGACAATGTTTTCTCCATCATCGCCATCGTCATCTTCATTGTCGTCGTGGTTGTAATCTTCATCGTCATCGTCATCGTAGCTGTAATTGCCGATGTAGTAGTTGACCGGTATCTTTGCTCGCACGCGTCCAGCCTGACCCTCCTGTGATAATGCTGGGTCCACTGTAGTACCGTATTTCGGCGATGGTCTGGACAACGTTAGTACTTGGAAAATTGTTTCAGAGCGAATGGAATAGATACTTACGTGATCGTTTGCACAGTGACATTCTCCTCGTTGCATTCCTGAACACCAGAGTAGTAGTGCCTGGTCGTGGCCTCAGCAATGGCTTTTGTGAACAGATCCATATCGGGAGACTGCTGCCTCATGTCCTTTCTCAGCTTATCCAGTTCCTCGTTCAACGCAACTTCCGCAGGCTTCCAGATGTGTGTATCGCCCCACTGTGATGGCAGCCATCCTCTGACCGTACTGAGGGATATACCCTTCTCGAGAGGTTTCTCAGTACTCTTCGTGCTAGCCATTTTGCTGTAATGTCCTACTAGCCGAGGAATTGGGGTTGTATCTCGTAGATCGAGAGATCAAAGTTAACTTTGGTAGTAGTAGAACAAGAAAAAAATGAGAGCAAGCAAAAAGGAAGCGGATTTAGAGGCGCTTAAAGGTTGAAAAGCCGCGCGGGTCTTACTGCAGTGACAGTGAACGAGGGAGCGAAGCAGCAAATAAGCCACGCCTCACTTTATGTGTATATGTATTCATCACTATAGCTCTTTAATATTAATACAACTATCTAGACTATAGCTCATACGAATCTAACGTAGTATAGACATAGCTCTATATTCTACACCAGGAAAAGCAGTTTATACATACTTTGAGTAATATGTATAGTACATCCCTCTCAGGCAGTCAGCACAATCGGAACGAGCGTCTCAGCTTCAAGCGAGACTTTTCACACGCCTCACTTCGCTACCTTACTAGTCAAATTCTTAGTCAGATGCGGGTACATATCACGTGCTCTTCCACTTCGACAGTCAGTCGCTTCAGCTTGCTTGCAGCCTCCGCCTTCGCAACTTCAACACTACACTCAGACAGATGCTCTACAAACTGTATACTTTGCTACAATAGTTTATCTCTGTCTGCCACAACCTCGATACGCATTGGTTACTATGTCGCTTATTGTCAAGCTAAAAGTCGACACCTCAAGGCTCAACCTCTCCTCGAGGTCTGTCCAGCCAGCTAAGGTGCCTAAGTCCTTCGGAGACTCTAGCACTGCCTTCAGACAGCTCCTCCCACTTCCTGTGTAAGTTTATCAGCAAAAAATTGAATCAGAAGCGCTATGTCTAATTAACGTATTAGGCTCATCCAGAGGATTACTGAGAAGATGACGAGAAGAGACGTAGTTAGCCCAGCTGCATATGAGGCAGCTGGTAGTCACAACTGCACAACATCAGCTAATTCTTCGCCATCCCCGATGTCCAACACATCCGTCAACAACGATGAGCAGGACGAGTCTTCACCATCTCCAGCCTCGAACGCGCCCGTCCGCAGCAACGAGCTGGATATTTCTTTGCCATCTTCAACACCTGACGCGCCGGCCCACAACATTGGCCAGCCAGCACGAACGGATTACCTCTATCAATACGACGCCATCGCGGAGTATGTGGGCAATTTACGCAGTGGCACTCGGCTCCTCATCTGCAGAGACACAAGTCTCCAACAGCACATGGAAGGGCTAGAGGACGCAGCAAGAGACAATAATGGGTTTGTGTTCAGAATGATGAAGAATTCGGTGAACAGAGACCTGGCAAAGGCTGGGGTCTCCACGCTGCCAGACGTGTGAGCACAAGGGAATCGACGAGTATGGGCCGAGGAAGGGCATACTGATGCGGATGCAATGAATCAGCCACCATCAGGCTGGACTATGTCAGTCTGTTGAGAATGCGATGGAGGAACGATGTAATCAGGGGAAGATAAGAGACGCCAGCCCTCAAATGTCTGTCGAGGGCGGTCTGGTGAGCCTCAGTATACAATATCAATGGTAGACGCCAATGAAAGTGCTGTACGCTCTTTGAAGGCCTTGGGATTATCACGAATTGTCGCTTGACGATCGGTACATGCAATCTACATGGTGACTGCTGTAGTCGAAGCGGCATCTCAGTGGCAATCGAGTCCGCTTCAAGTCCCGCAGCTACTGACACAAACACCATGACATACGGAACCACTGAATTCTTCAATACTTCCGGTGCCAGTGGACGAATGTTGCACTGCATCGCCATGCTTGAACTTACTTACACGAGCGCTGCCATGCGACGTTCCGGGCTTCAGGGATGAGCACATGGCGTGAGCATGGCATTGTAACATGAGGTTTGCAGATTGGTTCAGGTGCTGGATTTGTGATCTCCGCGTGTCAACTCCATCAAGGGTGCATGCCAATCAATGCACGGATAGCGGCCTGCAAAGACGCAGTCCTGTCAGTAGTAGAAATGACAACCTCCTCCGGTCGAGAACGTGAGCGGCCGTCGCTTTCAATGAGGGTCTGCACCTGAGCTTGTGCCCGTCCACGGCATCTGGCTGGTGCACAGCGTTGCCACGCGACTGTTTCACGAGGATTCGTACTATCATTAATGGTTTCTGCTATGCGGAGCTTTTCGTGGAGCAAGCAAAGGTAGCAAACTCTACTGAACATACCGCACATGCAGCTACTGAATCAAGAGATTCGATTGTAGAAGGCAGGACAATCACCCGATGCCGAGATCGGCCAAGGGACGATCTCTCCTTGGCGGGCGGAGATTCTGATGCTTACACAGCTTTCTCTCCACCTCCCGCCATCCTGCACGCATAATATGCCCTTGCGGCAGTAGTGCGTTGTCAGCTGGCCAGGGCAACCTTCTTTTGCGCAGGCACAGGCACGCCGAGTGCAGTTTTTTACTGCAGTGCACATGCCGCCAGACCCGATGTTATCACCTCGCCCGCCTACCCCGTGGGGCATCAAAGTGGGAAGTGGAGAGTTGAGTTACTACACCAGGAGCGGGGAACCAAACGGCGCCTATCAGAGCTTGAACATTGCAATTGTAACGTCGCGATGGCTGGAGGATGCGCGTGGATGCAGTGAAAGATGAGCGCGCGAGGCACATGACGTCCCATGTCTTTGAAAAGTTGAGGGCGACTGCCGCTCTTCGCATCTGATTATAAGCGGTCTGCCACCTTCACGTCTTGTTTATATCGCTTTGCTGTTCTGATACACAAGTATATATTCTTGCCACGGCCTATTGCCTCGCTGCGCTTCCTGTGGGTTGTTTTTCTCCTACGCTCCAAGCCATTGAGATGCATCTCTACTCAAGCCTCAAAGCCATCCTGCTGGCGAGCAGCGCCGTGGGCAGCGCCGCCATCCTCCCGAGACAAGCCAACAGCAGCACCAGCTACGCTGTCCAAACGCCACCTCTTGACACCGACTGGACCTACAAGGTCGGCACGAATCCCTGGCCAGAATATCCTCGTCCTCAACTCGAGCGCTCGCAATGGAAGAACCTCAATGGCATCTGGCGATACCAAAACGCTTCTGGCACCAATGCTGTCGACAATCCGCCTTTCAATCAGACTTTGGAGCGCGAAGTCCTGGTGCCATCATGTCTTGAGAGCGGCTTATCGGGTGAGTGGCGTTGTTGAACGCGCCAGTACGTGATGGAGGTCGAATTTTAGAGACTGACAATGGCGCAGGCATTCAAGGTAGCTGGATGCGCTACTCCTGGTTCTCGACTTCGTTCGATGTCCCGGCAGACTGGACTGGCGAGCGAACCCACCTGAACTTCGGAGCTGTTGACTACGAAGCCTGGGTATACATCAATGGCCAGTATGCTGGGTTCAACCGTGGAGGCTACTTCCATTTCGAGGTCGATGTGACCGATCATCTGGCAACGAACGGCACTAACCAGCTGTAAGTCGATCATATTTCCGAGGGTAATTGTATAAGAAATACTAATGAATTATCAGTCTGGTGTTCGTGCACGATCCGACAGACAGCGACGACAATGTCATCCCGATCGGCAAACAGACCCTCAATCCTTCGCACATCTTCTACAGACCCTGCAGTGGAATTTGGCAGAGCGTTTGGATTGAGTCTGCACCAGCCAACTATATCACCGAGCTACAGCTCTCGGCTGGCGCAGATGGTGTTGGTGAGTAAACCTAAAGACTCACTCGGAACTTGCAGGGACTCTGAACTGTACTGACGTATCACACTAGTCAATGCAACCGTCCATACCTCAAACAATGGCACCGCGGACGTAGAGATAAAGATCCTCAATGACGATGGCAGCACACTCGCCAGTCACACCGGCAGTTCAAACACTGCTCTTACCTTCAACGCCGGAGATTGCAAATTGTGGAGTCCCGACTCGCCTACACTGTACAATGTCAGCGTAACTCTCGGGAACGACGTTGTCACCAGCTACACGGCTTTCCGCACTATTAGCCGTGGAGAGGTCGATGGCGTTCAACGCCCTTTGCTGAATGGCGAGTTTGTATTCCAGTTCGGAACTCTCGACCAGGGCTACTGGCCGGACGGCTTGTACACGCCACCCAATCGCGAGGCTATGGAATATGATCTGAAGATGCTGAAGAACCTTGGCTTCAACATGCTTCGCAAACACGTAAGGCTTGTCTGGGCAGCTATCATATTGCGGACCGAGCTGACATCAGCAACAGATCAAAGTAGAGAATGCCCTGTTCTACCAGTCTTGCGACCAGATGGGCTTAATGCTAATCCAAGACATGCCTTCTCTGCGCCCTTCTCAGAGTAAGACTCTTGATAATTGCACAGTCGAAACAATTCTGCCAAACGCCGACCAGCAACAAGAGTTCCAACGCCAACTCGAAGTCCTCGTCCGCCAGCACCGCAGCTATCCCAGCATCGTTGCGTGGGTCATCTACAACGAAGGCTGGGGTCAGATTACGGAAGGCGATTACCCCGAATTTGCACTCACCGACATCGTTCGCTCTCTCGATCCGACAAGGCTCATTGATTCAACCAGTGGCTGGTATGATCATGGAGCCGGTGACTTCCACGACAACCACCATTACGCCAACCCTCAGTGCGGTACACCGTTCTACTCAATCAATTCTGCACCGTTTGATCCGACCCGCATTTCCATTCAGGGAGAGTTTGGCGGTCTTGGAGAGAACACAACTATTGATCAGTAAGTTCGACATGCTCACACAAAGTCGCAGCATTTGCAACACAATACTAACCTACTTCTTCCCACAGCCTCTGGAACGTCCAACAAGCAATCGACACCATCAACCAGACCTACGAAATCGACCAGACGAACGAAGCCTACAACTACCGCTCTCACCTCCTGCTCACCGAACTCCAAGACCAGACCGAGAAGTACTCCTGCTCAGGTGGCGTCTGGACGCAGACCACCGATGTGGAGGGCGAGGTCAACGGCCTACTGACTTACGATCGACGCGTGCTGAGACCCAACGTGGATCAATGGCGCGCAGACATCCAAGGACTCTATGATGCTGCTGCTTCCAGGAGCAACGGCACGATGACGGCTGCGCAACAGTACGGCGCTCCTGCGTTGTAGAATTGCGGGGAGGCTTGTCACGGCCATCATGAGAACGAGGCAAAGCAGTGGAAGAGAGCTGCTATGGTGCTCGTAGAAGTTTGACAGATCGACTCCGATACAATGACTATCATACAGGCCTGCCTCAGAAGGTGGTCTTCCCATGTGCATGTGCTGAGCGCGTAGTGAACAAGTGAGGCATCACACACCTCCCAAAACGGCAAGTCCCCAATCCTTGTCAGACTTTAGATGTAATCAAGTACTGTTCATGTTCAGCTCTGAAGTTTAACTCTAATCCCCGAGATCGCATCTTCTCCAACGGGTGATCTTCAGGCGATCTTGTTATTGCAGGGTGGAGGGCCCGATGCCCTAGCTACAGTACATTGCTCCTCATAACACTTGCGCACAGCCTCTCTCTGAAACTCACAATATTTTTGGGTATATACTTGATGGGCTGTAGCCGCCGGTCTCAGCACAAAGACACTGCGGATCATGCGCAGACGCATGAGCTAGAATTGTATGATTACATACTAGAAGTGAACGCGAGGAGTCATAACAATCTGCTTCATGAAGCAACGGGTTACTTGTTGCCCAGTATCTTGACCACATTCTTCATCCTTCGCCCATCATCTTCTCAACAACCCACTCGGCAGTCCTCGTGTGCAGACTCGCCTCTCGCGGCTCACCCGTCGGAGTCCGGCCACCGAAAATACGACTCTCACCGGAAGCCAGAGCTTGAAATACAACTAGCTGGTCGCGCATGTGCTCGTCAACGTACGCACCGCTGGCCCACTCGTGCCATATATCGCGACTGACACGATCTGCCATAGTAGAAGCAACTTGCTCCGGCTGAGTGACTTTTTGATCGTAGAGCCAGTCGCGGCCGAGTTTGTAGGTGGTGGGTGTTGCAACATTGGCGGTAGTGGAGTCGCTGATAGGCGCGATCTCGTTAGCATGAGATGAAGGTACTGTGGCCACGAGGATAAGGTAGTAGCGCTTGTCATGCCCACTGTCCTCGCAGGTCACGGTGAAGTTGTGGCTCATCGGTGAGTATTTTGGGCCGAAGTAATTCGCGATTGCAGGGACGATATTGTTGCATAGGTGCGCGTGCGCGGCGACTGGGCCGACGAATGTGGCGTCTAGGCGGTCTGGTAGGCAGGGTTTGGCTTCCGAGGTCGAGTTTCTCGGGTACAATGAGAATGCTGGCAGATCAAGTGTCTGCCTGGCCGGGATCTCCAGCGTGAAGTTGCCTACATAATTGCCACCCTGACTCCAGCCGCGTTCCCCCAACGTAGCAGTAATGAGAGGTAGGCCAATGCTGTGGAGTGTTGGAAAGAACACCTGCGTGAGATATTCGTACGAGGGTGAACCAGAGACGTTGGTGCCTCCAGTAAGGCGAAGCCGGATGGGAAGATCACTGGGCGTGCCATCATCGTCGTTCATGGGAGGACGGAACAGAAGGAATGGCAGTATCGCTTGAAGGCCAAGTCCGGTGCTACCAGCGGTCCTGATTTTAAATCTGCATTCCCAGTATTGGGAGTCGTTGTTGTTGACCGTGATTAGGCGATAGATGGGCGATACAGGCCCAATGGGACCAGGCCGAAAGTCGAGAGAGGTGCTTCCCTTTCCGACACCGTGGGTTTTAGCATTGGTGGCGCGAGCCAACCATTCGACGCCTGCCAGGTGCTGTGCATTGAGTCCACCACGAGATCTATTGGCACGAATGTCGGTGATCTTGACTGGGATAGCTTTTAATGCTGCGAGTCCGATGGCCAGACGAAGAAGTTGGCCGCCGCCTTCGAGAGTGCGACCGTCCAGTTGGATTTGCTTATCCGACATCTCACTGGCGCGAGGTCGTCTTTTCTGTTGATGATATCCGATATTACCTGAAAGTTACCTACTTGTGATGTATATAAAACGCGTGTTGATCGAGATCGAGATTCGAGGCGCAGCTTGAGCAAGATTGACTCATCTAGCACCATGGTGACTGCGCTCGACACCGCCTTGCACTTACCGCGGGATCCTGTCATAGCTATAGGTAGTCGCCATTGCGCTCTCTTTGGGCGATACAGCTATCTCCAGACCATGACCGATAGCAGTAGCCGATTAGCTGTGCAAGGATTTAAAGGGTTTGAAGTGTATCTCAATGGCTACTAAAGGTGTATTCTTAGATGTAGCTGATGATATGAGCATTCCGTACTCGTATCGTAGAATAGTGATACACCATCATGTGTATGAGATGCAACCGTAGACTTATGTAGAGTAGATATGCTTCCGCATGTCATCGTGAATATGTTGGACGCGGCTCATGCCAAGCTCAAGTCAGTCGCGGGCGCGAACTTTCGCGACGGACCTGAATGGTCAAACTGTCAACCTTGATGGACCGGCCATTCTCAGCGACATAACACAGACATCCCTCTTTCAAACAACATGGCGCAAAACGTACTCCTAGAGACCTCTATGGGCTCAATCGTAGTCGAGCTCTACAACAACCACGCTCCCAAAACCTGCCAGAACTTCTCCACTCTCGCATCACGAAACTACTACAATGGCACTATTTTCCACCGTATCATATCCGACTTCATGATCCAAGGCGGCGATCCTACTTCGACCGGTCGCGGCGGCGCGTCAATCTTTGGCGAGAAGTTTGAAGACGAGATCCGTCCTGACTTGAAACATACTGGTGCTGGCATCTTGAGCATGGCCAACAGTGGACCGAACACGAATGGCAGCCAGTTCTTCATTACGCTTGCGCCAACACCATGGCTTGACGGCAAACATACTATCTTTGGAAGAGTCAAGAGCGGAATGAAGATTGTGCAGAGGATGGGTTTGGTTAAGGTTGGCGCGGAGGACAGGCCGACTGAAGATGTGCGCATTGTGAGCGCGAGGGTTCTTCAAGGAGAGGATGACATCTGAACAAGACATGTAAACCTGGAATGGGATCAAGCTGCAGTCAGGCATCACGAAAGGAAGAGATATTGTGCAGAGACTTGAGCAGCCGGCGGAATTTACTCTTGCAAGCGCTCGCTGCCACAAATTACAAACATTGTCACATATGACATTACAGGTTGGTTATGCTTGAAACAAAGATAATGTTGCTCATGCTTACAATCTTTCCAGAAGACACCCAATGCATTGTGGACTTCAATCACAAAGGCCCATTGGGGTGTAGCAGCACCTTCGTGTACCCATCCACACGCCTGTCGAACTTGTCGTAAGCCTCTGGAGCTTCGTCAATGCCAACCTCATGCGATACCACAAAGGACGGCTTCGCCTTCCCAGAAATGATGAGATCCCGCAGATAACGATTGTACGCTTTCACGTTGCACTGTCCCGTACCGAGTTTCAGTCCCTTCTCGAAAAGCTTGCCGAAACTGATTAGAATCTGGCCTTTGCCGGATTGCGCATCTGGCGCACCAGGGTCAGAAGGCACATAAAGTCCTGGAATTCCGAGTCCGCCTGTCGGACGAGTGACGTGAATCAATTGGTCGAGGACGACATTCGGCTGCTCCTTCTTTCCTCCCTTGTCCACAGCCTGGTAGCCGACCGCGTCGACAGCTCGGTCGACCATGCCTCCGTTTTTCTCAATGATCTGATCAACCGGGTTTCCTTCTGTGAAATTGATCGGAATACAGCCAATCTTTTTCGCGGCGCCCAGGCGCTCCTTGACCTGGTCGACCACGTAAACATTTGACGCTCCTCGAATAACAGCCGAGTAGGCCGACATCAAGCCAACGGGTCCAGCTCCAAACACAGCAACACTTTCGCCAGACTGGAAACCGCTCAGCTCGAGACCGTGCCAGCCAGTCGGGAAAATGTCCGCCAGCAAAGCGAAATCAGCCTCGTGCTCGGTTCCCGGTGGCAACTTTAGAGCATTGAAATCCGCGAATGGTACCCTCAGGAACTGGGCTTGGCCGCCCTGATACGGGCCCATGGCCACATATCCATATGCCCCTCCTGCAAATCCTGGATTTACACCTGTGCAGAAAGCAGTCTTGCCCTCTTCACAGTTTCGGCAGCGGCCATCGGCAACGTTGAAAGGCAAGACGATGCGGTCGCCTTTCTCAAGCAGTGTGACGCCAGATCCAGTCTCAGTGACGATGCCCATGTTCTCGTGTCCGAAGACGAGACCGCCTTCTGCGGCAGTGCGGCCTTGGTACATGCTGATTTTGTTTAGCTTCAATTCCGACAGTGCTCGCGTGATTGGTGGTGGTACTCACTGCAAGTCGGAGCCGCAAATGCAGGCTGTTGTAACTTTGATGATCACATCGTCAGGATGCTCGATCTTAGGCAAGTCGATTTCCTTGACCGAGACCTTGTACGGTCCCTCGTAGTGCAGTGCTTTCATCTTCGTTTGGGTCGCCATTGTGAATTGTTCTCTTCACTCTTGAGCTTTCTTGTTTATGCGTTGTCAGACCGCTTACTTGGTTCGATCTGTTGCGATATGAGCACACAGATGTGTTTTACAGAGGTGAACAGAGCTTACGTCGTCATGGATTGATTTATAAATCTCCATGCCACTATCCAGAACACCCTTGCGCGGTGTTGACGTGAGAGTGGGGCAAGCTTGCCTGCATTTCATCAGCGGGGAAGCATTCTCGACTTGGAACCGGCAATCTGCATCTGCATCGCATTTGCGGGGTGGGAATAGCTGCGAACCTATGGCCTAGGCAAGATGCAAGCGTTAGTGAGGGGATACTGTCTTGCCGATGGTCCGGATGAAGCTGGAGTCGCTGTAGATGACTTCTTCTGGCTGGTAGCTTGCGATGGGAGTCTTGGTCGCGTTGGACGTTGCTGCTGGTGACGATGGTTCGGGTTGCATTCCAAATACCAAGGAGACGCAGCTTAGAGCCATGTCTCTCATGGACTGCAAGAAGCGCACAACTAAGAGCCTATGGGACGGGAAAAGCAGTACTGCTAGCTAGAAATACGATCGCCACACTGGAGACAACAGCCAGATCAGCGCATCCCGTCTCGAAAAATGTGTTCACATCGGCTTCACGAGCTTGTAGCTACAGGACAACGAGCACAGAACAAAGCAAAAATGCCTATTGCGATGTCGAAGAACGTCGACCAGGATGCCGTATAGCCACGATCACCGTTTCAAACCCGAGAAAGCTCAACATCGTGAGCACGCCTCTACTGGCACAGATCGTGGAGAAATGCAACGACCTATCTGCAGACCCATCCCTTAGAGCAGTAGTGCTTACAGGCGGAGAAACCGCTCCTGGCAAATCGCCTGCCTTCATTGGCGGCGCAGACATCAACGAAATGCACTGCATCTCAAGCTCAGATGAAGCTCGGCAGTTTATTACGCGGATCCATCTCGCTTGCAAAGCCATCCGCGACATGCCTGTGCCAGTAATAGCTCGCGTTGATGGCTATGCGCTTGGCGCTGGGTTGGAGATCGTGGCGGCTTGCGATCTTCGCATTGCGACCAAGGCGTCCACGTTCGGGATGCCGGAGGTGAGAGTTGGTATCCCGTCGGTCGTGGAAGCTACTTTACTGCCCGGTCTTATTGGTATGGGACGCACGAGAAGACTGCTGTATCTCGCTGAAAGCATTGGCGCTCCTCAAGCGGAGACATGGGGCCTTGTCGATCGTGTAGTGTCCGACGGGGAGGAATTAGATGCTGCTTTGGAAGACTGGGTGGGCAAGATTTGCGACGCAGGACCCAAAGCGATCAGAGAGCAGAAGCAACTGATGCAGCTTTGGGAGGACTCTTCGGTTTCCGATGGTGTCGTTGCGGGAATTGATGCGTTTGCAGGCGCTTACGAAGATGGTGGCGCTGAGCCTAAGGAGTATATGGGACGGTTTCTGAGGAACAGGAAGTGATAGGGGGGTCTTGAAAAATGCTCATGTTATCACATACAGTCTACTTCGGAAGTGATACGCCAGAAATGCTCTCGTAGATCTTCAGCAATTGATCTTGCTTCTCGGCTTTGCCAGTAGCCTCGACAGGATTGCCTAGTCCGCCAGGGTTGAGGTATTCACCCGTTTGAGATCCAGCCACCGATTCACCAGTGGCATATGCAGCAATCATTTTCGCAGGCGGGTCGAGACTGCCAGGCGCAGACGAGCCGCCAAGCTTTGTCTTCACCCAGCCAGGATCCAAAGCGCAGCTCTGCACATCAGGCCAACGTTTCGCCACCGCTTTGGCAAGAATCACATTGTGCAATTTAGTGTCGTTGTATGCCTGGGATGGCTGGAATTGCCTTTCAGTCCAGGTGACGTCCTCCAAGCTCGTGTCGCCACCCATGTGTAAGCCAGAGCTCACGTACAAGAGTTTCTTCGGCTTGTCCATCAGTGCTGTGAGAACGTATGGAGCCATCGAGTTGACAGCGAAGATCTGTGCTACGCCATCTGCAGTCTTCTCGCCGTTTGTTGAAAGTCCGAGACCGGCGTTGTGTACAATTGCGTCGAAAGGGCCAGACTTGTTGGCATCAGCGGCTAGCTTTTTGAGATCTGCGACCGTGGACAGATCGCCTATGATGACGCCTTTGGCCTTTGGTATAGCTGCTTGGGCTTGCGAGGCTCGGTTGCTGTTGCGAGCGTGGAGGAAGACGTTGTGGCCTTGTTCGCTAAGGATCTTAGCCGCAGCTTGTCCAAGACCATCTGAACTGCCAGTGATGAAGATCCGTGCCATGGTTATTGGATTCAGTGATATACGATTATGTATCGAAGTAGAAGCACGCCCTCTTCAAGTTATATGCACGCGTCAACGCATCAATGATTCAATGTTGAAAGCTGGTTCCCCACTTCGTCATCTCAAGCTTTGTCATCCATTGCGGCGGCGTTTACGCAACATTCGTACACCTTGATCCGAAACATCTTTAACCCCGAATCTTTTCTCGGAATAGACACCGCGATAGCTATAGCGGGTTTAAGATCATGTCAGCTTGCTCGTGTGTGGTCGTTACATCCGGCCATGCTGGCTGTTGGTGCGGCCAAGTCTTTGCGTCTCAGCCTGCGGCCTACCCTTGACGCGTCGAAGTCGCCTATTGCGAGTCTCAACACCACAATCGAGCATCATGGTGGCACTTAGCCTTACAGCAACGGAGTGGATGGCCGCGAGTGGCTTCTAGCATATACAAGCTAGGTCCTCATGAGTAGGATGTGCGCCAGCCAAGGAGCTAACCAGCCTTTCGCAAACATCTACACGACCGCTAAGATACACTGACATGCATTGAACATCCTGGATTATGGCGCCCTGGGTAGCCTATGTAAATCCGGCAGAACTGTTGGATATGCTCGAATTAAAGGTGCCTTCGCCAATGGTGAGCAACACACTCGGCGAGAAGTTTGAGATCCGCGCATCTCGAGCAAATGGCTTACCGGCATTGAAACTGATCCTCATCACAAAAGTGATGGATACTTTTGCTATAGCAATAGCGCTTTAATGGCCTTGCATAGCCTTGGCTATCGGCTGGAATGTCGAAGTCGAGTAGACAGTCCACCTGGTTGGGACGACCAGGAATGCAGATGGTAGGTCCGGGACAACAACGCGTCGTATACGCATCCTCTATCTCAAATGCGCGCTCCTGATTTCTCACGCATTTCCTACTGCAAGTCCATTCACCAAAGGCGCTCACCTATCGCTGTGCTTCACGATGTGGTCCTCGCCATTCTTTTCGAGGACGAGCATTACCAGCTTCCTCTCCCTCCTCACGCTTGTCTCCGCGCAGAATGTCAGTGTGGGCGGAGGAGTTGTCAACGTTGGAAACGGAGCCCCTGGTGTCGCTCCATATCAATTAGTCGATGAATATTTGCCGGATACCTTCTTCGATCAATTCAATTTCTTCACTGCGGGAGATCCGACATATGGACATGTTCAGTATGTCGACAGATATACGGCAGCAAGGAACGGCTACACCACGGTCTCCGAGGGTGATACCGCAATTATGAGTGTTGACACAACCAACATGTGGCCACTTGGTGGAAGAGGTCGCCCGGCCGTGCGGTTGATCAGCAACAACTCGTATACACATGGCTTGTTCATCGCAGACGTCAAGCATATGCCGACCGGCTGCGGTACATGGCCTGCGTACTGGCTTTTGGGTCCCGATCCGTGGCCTACATTTGGCGAGATCGGTAAGTGTTAATGCCTTTCTATATTGATATGAGGATTGCTGACTCGCGTTAGATATCATTGAAGGAGTACACGACAGCAAGAGCAATGGCATTTCAATGCACACGACACAAGGTTGTTCAATCACGGGGAGTGACCAATCTGCAGAGCTTGTGTATAGCACGTGCTTCGTTGGAGAACATGATAATGCTGGTTGTGGGTCTAGAATGGACCCGACCACACTTCCTAACAATTATGGCAAGCCGTTAAACGACAATGGAGGTGCCGTGTACGTTACAGAATGGACTTCGAGCTACGTGAAGCACTGGTACTTCGCACCCAACGCTATTCCTCCGAGCATTACATCAGGCGAACCGGACATTTCTGAGTTCGGAAAGCCTGCTGTTAATCAGCAAGGTCCTGGCTGTGTCATCGACGATCACTTTGGCAACATGAACATCATCATCAACACAGACTTTTGCGGCGCCTACGCTGGAGAGGTCTATTCACAATACCCGCAGTGTCCGCAGAACACGTCTCTTTCCCGCAGTCTAGACCGCTGCGTCGATTATGTGGGCAGAAATCCACAGGCATTTACAGAGGCATATTGGGAGTTTAATTCCATCAAGGTCTACCAGATGCCAACATGCGTGCAGCCTACCGCGTCTTACAGTACCAGTCTTTCGTCCACTGAGCCAGCATCCACGTCCAACACCATCAATGCCGGCATGGGTCGGTCAAGCTCCAGCTTATCATCTGTCCCCTACACAGGTCCACTGTCGTCACTCACATCCACCGAAAGCACATCTTCCATGGAATCGTCGACGAGTCAGCCAGAATTGCCTGATGAGTCCGGCTTCTTCTCGAACTACTACTCGACCACGCTTTCTCCGATCTTCACTTTTCCGGACACTACAACTACCACTACTACTTCTAGTCCGTCGTCTGAAACATCCGACACGCCTGGCGGCGGTGATGACATGACTACATCTACAGAATCTTCGTCGACTCCAGTCGTGGACACACCACCCTCGACGACAGCCGAATCTTCATCTTCATCATCACCATCACCATCATCATCGTCTTCTTCATCTTCCTCATCTTCATCATCTTCGCAAGCTATGGTTGACTATAGCACGATGGCTACCACTTCCCCGACCTCTAGCGCCAGCTCTCCAGCTATGAGTGAGTATGACGACACGCCAACGTCCACAATAAGCGATGAGTACGACATGTCGACCTCTTCCATGAGCGGCGACGACGACGAGCCAACCAGTATGCCAGGACCGTATGACGGCACCTCCATAAGCTCCAGTTCCAGTTCTTCTACAACATCCCCGATGTCATCTTCAAGCTCAGCTAGCTCATCGTCTTCAGCTGGTGTCACTTCTTCGACTATGTCTTCTTCCATGTCATCAAGCATGTCTGTTAGTGGAGCTTCGACGATGTCTACGTTCACGTCAAGCACAAGCAGCGGAATGAGTAGCTCTATTGTCAGCTCCTCGACCTCATCAAGTATGGCTCCTGCACCACCCGGTTACGGACCAGCATGCGACTCCGTCTTCAAAGATCCCTCTGGTGAATCCTATTTGATCAAATGTGCGACAGACAGCGATGGTCCAACGCTGCGGACAGTGCAGATCTTGACAGGCGGTTTCACTTATTGCTTTGGAGCATGCGACTCTGCGCAAGGTTGCGCCGGCTTCACTTATGTAGGGGAGCAAAGCGGATTCTGCTATCTGAAGGGGAGTCCTGGGAAGCTGTTCGCTACTTCTAGCAGCACTGTCATCTCCGCTTTCAAACTCTCTGCCATCGGTTACTCCTCGACATCACAGCAATCCTCTTTTGCTCCTCCGACTACAAGCTCTGCTTCTGCAGGCGCGAGCAGTTCTTCCATGGTCCCGAGCGCCTCCATGAGCGCCTCTTTGAGCGCTTCCATGAGCATGTCAGCATCAGCCACTACTTCTTCCACTTCACCCAAGATTCTAAGCAGTAGTAGCACCAGCAGTTCTCGATCATCGAGCATTTCGTACGCTCCTCTCCCTACTTGTGCATCAAGTCCATCATCCTACTGCATGGAAAGCAATCAGCAGACGACATGCTCCAGTGGTGGCAACAATTACGCCATACAGTGCGGCATTTTGTACCAAGGCGTTGAAATTGACACTTCTGATATTGACGAAACGTCTGATGGCGACTCAGGAACCTCGGGCATGTCCGGTTCGAATGCAATGTCTGATATGGACATGCGGATGCTGGCCAAGAGGGCGAAAGAGCCCACTCTTGCCGCGTGCCAGGCACTGTGCGACCGAACGACCGGTTGTAAAGCGTTCAACTATGTTGGCACCAACTGCACCTTGCTCAGCCAAGTGACAGGATACTCATATTCACCTGACGCCGTCGGCGGAACAGTGTATGCACAAGGACAAGCACCCCCAACACCAATCGATACATCTCCTTCCTGCCCAGGCAGTGCTGGCAAGAGCTTCACCGACAGCACAAGCACAATGTACAATATCGTCTGCTACACGCAGTACGCTGGCAGCTATACTTCTGACGCTCCATTCTCAGCTGACAACATTGCCAATTGCCTGCCCACTTGTGGAAGGAATCCACAGTGCGCTGGTGTTGTCTATGACACAGGGACCCGGCTTTGCACACTGTTCTCTTCTGTCAACGGACCTCAGACTGGCAACAACAACGTTATCGCCGCCCTTCGCGTTGGTGGGCCCCCACCCTACCAGCCGCCGACCACGGTTACCACAACGCCTCTTCCTACTTCGATCCTCTGTAAGTTCAACTGATCCTGATATACCCCTAGACCCGTTGACTAATATCGATCAGCTCTGTCCTCGGGCGCTACGATCACGATTCCTGCTTCAGAGCCGGTCCAGACCCTCACTAGCTACGTTGAGGTCACGGCTCCCACCGGCGGCTCCTTCACGAGCGTCTCAAGTGGTTCCTTCTACGTGTATCCAAGCTCATCTGTAACTCCTCCAGTATCGGGAGGTGGCGGTGTGACACTATGCTTCACCTGCGACCTCACGCCTGTCGTAACACCTGGAGGCGACGTTCCCACCGGTCCACCCACATCGGCAGTCGTTACCACGCCTGGCAACTATAATCCAACCTGTGCAGCTCGTCCGCCTCTTACTGGCACCACCACAGTCTTCACGACTTATACTGTCACAACATGTGGTCCTCAGCCAACTTGCCCAGCGCCTGGATACTTCATTTACACCGGTACCACTTCTCGGCCCGGACAGCAAGTCGTCACTACGACCAACGGTCAGGGCAGTTCTTTCACTTTCACACAAGTGCCCGCAACAGTTACTCCAACGGCCAATCCAACAAACACTGGCGGTACTGGCGGAGGCGGTACTGGAGGAGGCGGTACTGGCGGAGGTGGTACTGGCGGAGGTGGCACTGGCGGAAACAATGGTGGAGGTGGCACTGGCACTGGCACTGGCGGCGCTGGTGGAGGTGGCACTGGCGGAACTGGCACTGGCACTGGCGGTACTGGCGGTCCCACAGTCACCGTCCCTGGTAATGCCGAGCCAAGTTGTCCTGCTAACAATGGCGAGATCTTTACTGCGCCTATGGGCATGCAGTATGAGATCCTCTGCAACACTCGTTTCACTGACACGACTCTCGAGACGCAAACTCAGGACAGATTCGACGCGTGTATCGCCTCATGCGACATGTACAACACTCTAAAGTTCTATTTGGGCACACAATGCCTCGGCGTCAACTACTATTTCGAAAGAGCTGACAACAATTGCTTGCTCGTTTCAGGCACTACTATTGTTAACGACTTTACGGCTGCCTGTGCTTGTGCTCGCCTCATATCGCCACGCCCTGGCGGGAATGGAACAGGCCCTGGTACCTACCCTGGAGAGTATGGATCGACTATTGTTGGAACGATGACTGCATCTCCTATCGTTACGACTGCTCCTGGCACCGGTCCAGGGACGGGTCCAGGCACAGGCCCGGGTACAGGGCCAGGTACAGGTCCAGGAACAGGTCCAGGAACGGGTCCCGGCACTGGTCCTGGAACCGGTCCAGGTCCAACTCAGACTCAGACTACAACAACGCGGGCGATCAGCTACATTCCTTCGACAATTTACGGCGTCTCTACTGCGGTCAGTACCTATGTTTCCAATGGTATCTCATATGTCACCTCGTATGGTGTGAGCACAGCTATCAGCGTAAGCTACATTCCAGCGCCGACTCAAACCCAGACAACGACAACTACGGCATACGTACCGTCGACAATCTACCAAGTCAGCACCGCTGTGAGCACTTATGTTTCCAACGGCATTTCGTATGTCACGTCTTACGGCGTCACGACTGCAGTCAGCGTCAGCTATGTTCCAGCTCCTACGCAGACCCTCACAACCACTACTACAGCTATCTCGTATGTGCCATCGACGATTTACGAGATTCGGACTACTGTGAGCACTTATGTTTCCAATGGCATCTCGTACGTAACATCTTACGGCGTGACAACCGCCGTCAGCGTTTCCTACGTGCCGCAAACAGCCACAACCAACACAGTAACAACGACAATGGTTTCGATCAGCGTAAGCGAGCGGACCGTCTCCGGCGCAACGGTGACTATTGGTACCGGTCCTGGCGGCTCCGGACCTGGCGGCTATGGCCCAGGCGGTTCAGGCGGCGGGACTGTAACTGTGACAGCAACTCCCACCGATGGCTCCGGACCAGGTGGCTACGGCCCAGGTGGATCTGGTGGCTCAGGCGGCGGTGTCGTGACAGTGACAACTGGCGGAGGCGGAGTGATGACCGTGACTCTCAGCGGCAGCGGAGGAGGCGGAGGCGGCACAATGACAAGCACGACTACAGTGTTCATCACTCGAACGGTGGCGCCTTCGGTCAGGAGCACGAGCAGCAGCTTCACATGCAGGACTTACGCTACGAACTACCTCAATGGAGCGGTGCCAACGGCCGTGATCAAGAGGAGCGAGAAACGCAGTGTCTTCGACGCCGAGATCGTGATTGGCGAGAACGACAAGTCTCCTAGACCAAGCGGCTTGCCTCAGCTTTGGTACAAGGATTTGGACGATCGAGTGGCAGAATTGATTGAGCAGTACTTGGAAGCATAGGAGCGGCGGATCCTTCAGCATGGGCAGGGATGATTTTAAAGAAACATGAGCGCGTCTTCTGGTTGGTTATGTAGATTGTCCGTAGCTTTAGGTCATAATTGAGCTTGTCCTTTTCTCAACGGCGAACATTACCAGCAGATCATAGGCATTGAGTGAGCGACTACTCATCGCTGTCGCTTTCTTGCACCACGCGGCGACTCTTTGCCCTCCCAGCCGCAGGAGCGGGCGCATCGTCATCACCCGAGATCTCGACCTCTGCATCCTCTTCCTCTACATCAACAATCGTCCGAGCGGCCTTGGGTGTCACTTCATCCTCACCGTCGCTGTCCATGGCTACAATACCCTCATCCTCGTCGTCCGAATCCATCAAGACGGGCGCTTGCTTGCGAGTCTTGAGCCTGCCACCCTTTTTTGCTGGCGCAACGAAGTGTTGCGTGTTAGGCAACGAACTCGAAAACGTCTCGATAGGATCATCACTTTTGGCCACGAAAGCGTCAAGCTCGCTGTCATGCTCTTCTTCATCTTCCTCGCCACTCGTATCGTGCGAACCAAGGTCGATGCCTTGCGTACCAATGCGCATGTTTGCCGGCGTGGGTTCAGGACTCGACTCCTCGCCTTCCATGGCGTCGGATCCGTACGTGTTGGCCTGGCGAGCTGGTGTCTGCTTTTTGGCTGGACGCGCACGAGGCTTTTTCGCTTTCGGTGCTGGTTTCGCGACTGGTGCTTCGGGAAGCTCGTTTTCCGAGACATATACAGTGACCTCTGGTTCGACAAGTCGAGCCCTCAGACCGGTCAGATCATTCAAAGTCTTCTCGTCGAAACGAGCTTTCATGGTGTCAACGAGATCATTATCAATGCTTTGTACGATTTGCACGGCTTTAGAGACAGACTGAGCTGCTAGACCGTGACCGACATATCGGTATCCACCAAGCGAGCGGATCGACTCTGGTAGATGGGAAGGATCGGGAGCTTGGATCACCGTGTTCTGTGCATTGTCGCTTGTCTGTGCGTATTTGCGATCAAGCTCGCGTTGTTGCTCGGCGGTCAGAAGGACGTCATCAATGAATGGAATCTGAGCTGGTTCCGGTGGAGGTGAGATGGGCGTCTTTTTAGCTTGTGCGGTTGTTTTCTTTTTCGCTGCTATAGTCTTCTTCGGCGCGGGCTTTTCCTCATCCTCTTCAGCATCAGAGTCCATTCGGCTCGCACTGACAAAGCCAGTACGCACATTGTCAGGCATGTGGAACTTCTTTGGCGGTCTCTTCACTTTACCCTTGCCTTTGCGCTTGCGGTTCTTCTCATTCAAATCAACCGGCTGTGTGTTCTCGGCCGGGATATCAATCATACGCTTGTCAACAACAGGCTGCGCTTCCTTAGGCAAGATCCGCGGGCTCTGATCATCTCGATAGTTGTACTTGGAGTCGTCCGCAATGGTTTTCTGGATGTATGCATAGTTATCCTGCGCTTTTGCGTAATCATTGTCTTCTTTGCCGCGCATCAAGAGTAGCACAACTCGGCCAACACGTTTGCGTCCAGTACGACCGATTCGCTGCAACATTCGCACTGGCGACGCAGAGGCATCATAGCAGACGATTAGATCGACATCGCCAATATCCAAGCCTTCTTCGCCGATGGATGTTGCTACCAGAGTATTGAATTTGCCAGCTTTGAAGTCCTGAATGACTTGGTTCTGTTTCTTCTGATTCATGCCTTCGGAGGACTTCGAGCTTGCCTGTCCGACGAATTCGTGTGGTCGTATCATTGGTTCGTTACGCTTGAGGACTCTGCAGATATCTTGAGTGCTATCGCGAAACCCAGAGAACACCATAATTCTTGTTGGTCTGGTGGGCGCATCCGGGCCTTGCCGGCCCTCTCCTGCATCCAAGAAGTGATTCAGTACCACCTCGCGAAGGTACTCAAGTTTCGGATGGCCGATAAAGTCTGGACTATTAGACCAGCTGCGCATATAGCTCATAGCCTTCACCCAGTCTTCGTGTTGGGTGATCTGTGAGGCATATTTTGACTTCGTCTGGCCGCTCTCTACGCCCTTCTGGAACTCCAGCGCGCTCGAATAGAAAGGCGTGATGCCGTGGAACTTTAATAGGGAAATGCTGTGCGCGATTTGAGAAAGCACTGTGAATATGGTATTGACCATGCCCTTGAGGCCCATTGGGGCTTTACGCCCGGCCTCGGATAACATCCACTTCTTTCGAGCTTGTGTAAGACCAAAGGCAGTCAGAAGCATGGGATCCTTTGACCAGTAGGCGTTCTGTCCATTGAGCTTGTCTAAAACTGGCTTAATCGCTTTGGAGACATGGTCCATGATGAGATTCTGCTCGTCACTCCAATCGAAGACTTCGGTTTCTGTCTGCTTCTCGTGCGTATATTGACGGATGTCTAGAGATTGCTCGGTACGAACTTCAACTCGGGCAATTCCTAGATGGTCGATGATGGATTGAACAGCTTCGACGCTAGAACCTGGCGTAGCTGTTAAAGCCAACACACGAAAGCTTGGGTTGAAGCGGCGTAAGAATGAGACCACCTCGGTGTATGCATAGCCGCCTGTAGCTTTATGGGCTTCATCGACGACAACCAGAACAATCCTTTTCGGGTCGCATATACCAGTCTTCAGATCGTTGATGACGGTCTGTGGTGTCATGAAAAATGCACGCTTCTCCAGCCACTCCTCAGCACGGATGGCAGGTGTTGTGTCGCCTGTCATCAAGACGGTGTCGTTTCTGTGGATGCCTGCGATTCCATAACATGCCTCCATCTGTTGGGCAATCAATGGTTTGGTAGGAGCCATAAAGATGATCTGGGCGTCTGTTGTCCAACGATAGTAGTTCAGCATGACAGTTGCAGCGATAAACGTCTTTCCCAGGCCAGTTGGAAGAGCGACGAGGGTGTTATGAAACAGGATGCGTGCGACGATGTTGAATTGGTAGTCACGAATTGTACCGAGATTCGTCGGATATACCCAGGTTTTCATTGCTTCGGTATCGAGCTTGTGGTGCGTGACAGCCTCCTCTCGAGCTTTCAGTGGCCATGCATGCTTCTTTGAGGCAGCCTGCGTGGCTGACATCGATTGGGTCGCAGGCTGTCCAAATATGTTCATTTGCTTTAGGCCTGTCTGGGGTCCCCTTAGGCCACCAACAACAGGCCTTTGAGAAGTGCCGACTTGCGACGATATCTCGATGATCTCCTTGTTTGGAGACTTCTCCGGCGACGAGGACGAGAAAGCATCAGAGGGAAGATCATCCAAATCTTGAGTAAAGTCTACATATTGACTGTTGACCGGCTGAGTGGGTTTGGAAGCCTGACGAGCACGAGCATCCTCTTCTGCCTGCAACCGCATGGCTAAGGCTGCATCGTTCTCAGCAGGTCGAGGTCGATTGGGTGCTGCTGAGCGTTGGACAAAGGCATCCAGGCTTCCTCCGAGACGTGGCTTCGCGACAGTCACATTTTGCACACCAGCACCGGATACACTCGCCGCGTTGAAAAGAGGTGGCGGAGGTGGCCTTGGTTTCTTCCACACTGCACCACGTATTGCGGCTGGGTCCTCATCTAGATTCGCTTGGGTTTGTGTAAAGATCATGTCTGGCAAAAGACCGCCATTTTTCGGTATATGTATCTTGTATTTGGACTGTTTAGCCGCCTGATCTTCGCCATCTGGATTCTCTTCCGGGAAGTAGTAGCTGGGATCTGTTTCCGGCTCCCGATCATCCTCATCATCATCGTTTTCATCGTCCTCGATATCATCTTGCTCGCTGTCCTCGGCTCGTGCGGGCGCCGTCGCTGTTTTGGAGTGTCTCGAAGTGACCTGAGGAGGAGATTCCACATTGTCGTCTTCGCCTACATCAGAGCTTGCTCCATCGATCTGCGGCAGTCTGCTTATACGGCGGCGCTTCGTTGGGCGTGGTGAGGCGGCAAAGTCGATGTTCTGAGAAGCCTCGACCTGTGTGGCAGCAGCAAGGAACTCGGTATCGTCGCCTTCGGCACCATACTCGTCGCTGGAAGACATTGCATGTTTTGTAGCGTGGAATGCAAGCAATCCTACGCTTGCCGATACAAGTACATTTAGTTGGGCGACGCGTTTCATCACGCGTTTAGGCACCCCCCGCAGATGAGATCGTACCCTAACTGCGAGGGTTTGGGGTAATCAAAATCACTGGGTGGCATGACATCTTCAGGTATTTATGGTCCAATAGCACTGTATAATTGTCAAGAGAGGTGATATTGGCTTTCGAGGTGGCGTATATTGCCATCGGTCGCGTTTTGGGCTGAGAGGCTTCACGGGGGTCGACCAGGACAGTCAAAATGATTGGTCACCGATCTTCTCATCGAGTACCGGCCAAGGGTCAACGCATTGAGAGGCTAATGGCTGCCACCAAAAAACATAAGCAGGCAATTTCTTTTTAAGGCATCGATAGACTACAGGAGAACACAACATACTGCGACAGAAAACCATACGCCAGGTCAACCTGGTATCAAACACGAACGACAAGTACGTGTCTAAGCGATCGCCTGCGACAAAGCCATACTCGAATCGACGTGCCTGTGGGAAGCATATAAAAATAACAAAACCGAGAATACTACAATCGCACGACAAGATTCCCTCCATTCAAACACCCCAAAGCATCAGAAGAACCACCCTCTTCGCCAATTCCTAGGCTCGCTCGATCTTGTCTTGCCTTTCTCATCAGGCGCATCTCCCACGTCTGAATGTCCGACCACCGGCAGGGAGTGCGCCTCGCGCTCAGGATACTTGTCAGCGCGGTCCGGTTGTGCATTCCGAGCGGAGTGTGTCGCTTCAGAGGCGTCGATAATGTCGTAGTCTGGATCGTCCGAGGATGAGCGTGGGACCTTGTCCTCGAGATCAATATCTTCGAAGTCCTCTTGCAAGGTGGACTCGATAGAAAAGGGCTGATCTCTAGCTTGGTTCTCCGGCGTCTGCGGCCGGTGGATCGAGAAATACTTGTCAAATGCAGTGCGGGACATTGGTGCGGATCCGCTTGCGACGTCGGGCTGAGATGTGAGTCCCTCAAGTTTCGTAGCATCCGTCTTCACTGTTCGTCGGGCATCGTCGATATTCTGCGAGGAATCTTCCTGATGTCGGGAAGCAGATGCCCTGGCACGCGCGCGATCCTTTTTGGCCCTGAGCTTGCTTGCAAAAGATCCTGCGTCTTTGTTGTTTTTCCTCTTATTTTTGACCATAGATGTAAGGTCAGAAGGCTCATCGTCTTTCGCCGACATGGTTGATGGTCTTGCTCGACGGTGTGGCGCGGGATGTGGTGTGGTGTGGTCGCTTGTTGCGCTCGCTAAAGTGTTGTCGAGGTGGTGGCTGCCTGTTGCTGCATCATCAATTGCAAAGAGTCAGACCGGTCACGCGCCCAATAATGGCACGCCAGTAACTACGAGTAGTTGATGTTCGTACTATAAGGATCGATACACGAATGACATGGTACATTATGGTACATGTGATCGATATTAGCACTTTGGCGCACTGAATTTCTGGCTTTTCGCAAAAGTAGCTTATTACGGTACTACCATCGTGAAAGTGTCGATACCACCTATGAGGCTGATTCGAATTATGATGATGATGAAACCAAACCCCAGCGTTGATGGTACCAGCAGAGAGCGCGCCTCTGTGAGATGTGGGATAATGGTCATCATCTCGTCGGGAGTAAGCATTCAACGGGGTTGATGCCACTGATATGAGCTCGCGGGCGCGCAGGTAGAGATTTTGTCCTTGGCAATGATGTTCACAGTAACATTTGTTAGGAATGTCAATTGAACAAAGAATCGCAAGGTCACCTTGGTCGTCGTCGCTGTGGAAGCCGAAGTCGCAATCAATCGGCCAAGGCCCCTGCCCCGGCATTTCGCAACAAGCGCGAGAACCATCTTCTAACAACATTCCGGAGCAGCTCTTAATAAACCCCAACAACCATAGCAGACCTAGAGAATGCGGAGCGGCCAATGATGTCTGGTCTACAAAAATTCATTCGTACAACTATCGAGTATTACCTCATACTAAGCACGAGTGGACTCTGCCCTGAGACTGCCGTCCATTCATTGTCGCGCTTACGTTTCCTATCTCACAAGAACCTTATCTCTTGGCTTCTGCACTCTGTAACCATGCATCATACACCCGTTCACTCGCCATTGACCGCACTCTTCCTCTGCAGGCCGTTACCGCACTGGATCATCAAGACTTTAGCGGCTTGTGATGCCAGCCTAGTCGCGTGCTGATCGCTAATGAAGGACCTTATCAACTTGGCTTCTCCGGGGCTGTTATCCAGCGTGTCGTGCGTAGCCAATAACGAATGGTCTTCACTGGCAAGAGTTTACATTATACATCTTTGACGTTTGGCATCTGCTCCAATTCGGCGAAATGTACTCGGCGACAATCGGTTGCTTAGTTCCAAGAGTGTAGGGCAGTCTCTTGTCCAAAATGTGAATGATAATATATGGATGGGCCTTGACCTCGCGGCCTTGCGGCCTTGACTTTCTAAAGACCTTCGTGTCTAGCCAATACCACTGCCAAGTCTAAGATGAGTTCGAGCGAAGCTATTCTGCCAGTGGGCGTCGGGTGAGCCACTCTGCACTTCAAAAGTAATGGCCTGGAGTGTTGCTAACAAGGGAACGATAGATATGGCCTTACCATCGGTATTGGCTTCTTGTTCGCCCTGCTTATGCTTGGAATCACATGGAGTTTGAAGCGCTACAACTATGAGCTTCAAACGTCTGAAGAGTTCACGACCGCTGGCAGATCTCTAAAATCGGGTCTTGTTGCATCATCCGTTGTATCAACATGGACTTGGGCTGCGACACTTCTTCAAAGTACCACAGTGACATACAGGTACGGAATATCCGGCGCACTGTGGTATGCTGGAGGTGCATGTGTCCAGATCATCCTTTTCGCTACGCTGGCCATCGAGTTGAAGAGACGAGCTCCAAATGCCCACACCTTTCTCGAAGTTGTGAAAGCCAGATATGGCCCTGCAACGCATGGCGTTTTCATCGTATTCTGCTGTTTCACAAACATCCTGGTGACCGCTATGCTGCTCACAGGAGGTGCTGGAGTGATCGAGTTTCTCACGGGCGCACCGACGGCTGCTACTGTGTTTCTGTTCCCCATTGGCGTGGTCATCTACACGATTCACGGAGGCATCAAGGCGACTTTCATTACCGATTACATCAACACGCTTGTATTTCTGATCATTATCTTCGCCTTTGCTTTCACCACATACGCCTCGAACAGCATTCTCGGATCGCCTGGTCAACTTTGGGAGATCCTTACCAACCTGGCGACCGAACGTCCCCTCGAAGGCAACGCGGGAGGAAGCTACCTCACTATGAGATCGAAAGGTGGAGGTGAATTTTTTGTGATCAACTTGATCGGCAACTTTGGAACAGTGTTTTTGGACAACGGCTACTACAACAAAGCTATCGCCACATCGCCTGTTCACGCTTTGCCGGGCTATGTCATGGGCGGCCTTAGCTGGTTTGCAGTTCCGTGGGTGACTGCAACTTGTATGGGACTCGCCGGATTGGCTCTCGAAGGTTACGATGTGTTCCCAACGTACCCAGAGCGTATGGCTGATGCGGATGTCACGGCTGGTTTGGTCTTACCCAATGTTGCAGTAGCTATGTTGGGAAAAGGCGGTGCAGTAGCAACGATAATGCTGGCTGTGAGTATTTCAGCAGCTTGTTCACCAACGAGATCGCCAATACTGACAACTTCATAGTACATGGCCATCATGAGCACATACTCATCCGAGTTGATCTCCGTTTCCTCGATCTGTGCTTACGACTTGTACAAGACCTACATCAACCCGAGAGCATCTGGCAAGCAGCTGATGCGTGTCAACTACATCTCGATGAGTGCATTTGCCCTGTTCATGGCAGGCTTCTCCACCATGCTCTATTACATCGGTATTGGCATGGGCTACTTATACCTGCTCATGGGCGTCATCATCTCCTCCGCAGTTGTTCCAGCGACCATGACATTGATCTGGAAAGACCAGGTGAGTCTTTGCCCTTGAACTGTGCCGCGTGGATATAGTGGCTGACTTCTGCTCGCAATAGTCATGGGCTGCCGCAACATTCTCACCTGTCCTTGGTTTCTGCTGCTCCATGGCATCTTGGCTAGGCACCACCTACGCCACTGCCGGCGAGATCTCGATTGAATCAACAGGCGCAAACACACCCATGCTCGTTGGCAATGTTGTAGCCTTGTGCTCTCCATTAATATTTATCCCATTACTCACATATGTGCCACCCTTCAAATCCCAAAAGTACGACTGGGTTTCAATGGCTACGATCAGCAAAGGCGATGACTCCGACATTGTCGCAAGCTCCGCGATGCTGGATCCTGAACAGATATCAGGCAACGGATCGGCTCTGCAGCCCACTGTATCGCAAGCAGCAGAGCGAAGCCAGCTTGACCGGGCTTCCAAGACAGCGCGCATACTTTGCGTAGTTCTCGCGCTATGCTTCATCATCTTGTGGCCGATGCCTCTGTTCGGGACTGGATACATCTTCAACAAGAGCTTCTTCACAGGATGGGTTGTCGTTGGCATCATCTGGCTGTTCTTTTCCACAGGTGTAGTGGTCTTCCTACCACTTTGGCAGAGCAGGATGACTATCTCGCACACTGTCAAGAGCGTGTTTGCAGATATCACAGGTAAAGGCGGGAGGAGAGGCAAGCCGGAGGTCATGCAGGGTGAGACGGCCGATGGAGGTGTGACGCCTCCTCAGGTGGCTGAAAAGTCGGCTGTGAAGGAATAAGAGCTTTCCTCCGCGACGATAGAACGTGAGCAATAAATGAAATGTACTTTCTTCAATTCAATTGCCAAATCAGTATTCAAACAAAAGCACATCAACAATCGCATGTTGCGGTTTGAGCTTCAGGCCCGGTCAGTCTATCTGCACGGTGCACTTCCTTCAATAGACCATTGTAAAATTCGGAATCATCAGAATGTCAACTTGTAATTTGGCAACACTGTAGAATATTATGAAAATCAGGAATGTGAAGAATGCGAAGGGGTCTCGAGATAAACCCAGGGTTCTGATTTAGAGTTGTTCCATGAAAGCTTCTACCGAGCTTCCAGCGCTGCGGCGGCCCTGCGATGCGGGTCAGCACCTCCAACGATGACGCGAACAGGCGTCTTGCGATATTGCACAAACTGCAAACACATCACATCGATCATGAGGACCATCTGGTAATACATCGGACATAATGCGATCAAGATGCCACCAACATGTGGCAAATGCGCTCGAGCGCACGCAACAGACTTCCCTACTACGACTGTCGCCGCATACCCCTAAATGGACCCGCGCGCAAAGATGCTATGCCACTGCTGCCGCAGTAGAGGTCGACGAATCGGAGACGCCATCGCGAACATTACAGATCCCTTCAAAGGCACGACACAATGAGATCGGCGTGCAGCAGGTCTCCTCTCATGTATACCCTCAGCTTTTCCCGCCATCGCCATATCGACAGCCATTCGAAGCAGATCCGGAGCTTGTCGCCTTGTCCAGGGATCACCTAACTAGACATGAATTGCTGGGAAAGACTAGCGACAACAGCGAACCGGTCGGTTTCGACCTTCCAGAACTCCAGGGTACATCGCTGGACGAGCACTTCTACCGACTGGGCATGGAAAGCGCAGAGCCCTACTTATCTCTTGCCAAGAAGTACGCGCGAGCATCTCCTCCATCAAGACCGAGACACTGGCAGCAGCGCAGTGGGTGGACGAAATACAACGAAGACGGAAGCTGGGAAGCTGTGGAGGCGCCGGATGAAGCGACGTTGACATTTGACACAGAGGTCATGTGGCACGAGACCAATTTCCCGGCCATGGCTTGCGCGGTTTCTGGGACACATTGGTATGCATGGCTGTCACCTTGGCTGCTCGGAGAGAGTGAAAACGATAGACATTTGATACCACTCGGAGACACCACCAAGCCAAGAATCATCGTTGGACACAATATTGGATACGACCGGGCTAGAATTTATGAGGAATACAGCATGGAGCAGTCCAAAAACTATTTCATGGACACTATGAGTCTTCATGTCGCAGCAAACGGCATGTGTAGCCGGCAACGGCCAACCTGGGTAAAGCATCGCAAAGCACGTGAGGTACAAGATAAGATTGCAAACGACGATTCTGCAGCCGAGCTGCACACTCTATTGGACTCTGGCGAGTCTATGGATCAAGAGGAGGATCTCTGGGTTGGACGGAGCTCTGTCAACAGTCTTCGCGATGTTGCCAAATTCCACTGCGGTATCACCATCGACAAGGCAAGGCGGGAGTGGTTTGGTGAACTGGACCGAGCAGGAGTTGTTGCAAAGCTAGACGAGCTGCTGGACTACTGCGCTGCGGATGTTGACATCACGCATCGGGTGTACAAGAAGGTCCTTCCGCATTTCCTCGAAACTTGCCCTCATCCTGTATCCTTTGCAGCTTTGCGCCACATGTCAGCGGAGATTTTGCCTGTCAATCAAGGCTGGAAGGCATACATTGCTAACGCGGAAGCGACCTACGAAAAGTTGTCGTCTGGCGTGCAAGAACGCTTAGTTGACCTTGCCGAGCGAGCGCTGGAACTTCGCACGAAACCGGAGGTATACGAGAATGATCCATGGCTTAACCAGCTGGACTGGTCTGGGCAGGAAATTCGAATGACCAAGGGAACCAAAAAGACACCACCACGACCAGCCGCAAGGCAGAAGATGCCAGGAATGCCACAATGGTACAAGGACCTCTTCCCTCAGGCTGGTGGCGAGATTAACCTTTCTGTCCGTACTCGGGTAGCCCCTCTTCTCTTGCGCCTTGCGTGGGATGACCACCCACTTGTGTGGAGTGATAAGTATGGCTGGACATTCAAGGTGTCGACCGCAGATTCTCAAAAGTACGAAGACCAATCAATGACAAGATGTGACATGATGGAGGAAGAAAATCTTCGACTCCAGCATGACTTGGAACATGACTATTTCAAGCTTCCGCACAAGGATGGGCCTAGCGCTCGTTGCACGAGTCCACTAGCAAAGGGATATTTGTCGTTCTTTGAACAGGGCACATTGTCTTCTGAATTCGCATACGCGAAGGAGGCTCTGAAGATGAACGCAAGCTGCAGCTACTGGATCAGTGCACGTGACAGGATCAGATCACAGATGGTGGTCTACAACGCGGAACGTCCTGGCGCCACTGATCCGAACGATGAACAGGGCTTCATCTTACCACAAGTCATACCCATGGGCACAATCACCCGCCGTGCAGTGGAGAACACATGGCTCACAGCTGCGAATGCAAAGGCGAATCGCGTCGGCTCTGAGCTGAAGAGTATGGTCACCGCACCACCGGGATACTCTTTCGTCGGCGCAGACGTGGACAGTCAAGAACTATGGATTGCATCCCTGGTCGGCGACGCAAGCTTCAGAATTCATGGCGGCAATGCAATCGGGTTCATGACACTCGAGGGTACTAAAGCAGCTGGTACGGACTTACATTCGCGCACTGCTTCGATTCTAGGCATCAGCAGAAATGACGCAAAAGTTTTCAACTACGGCCGCATCTATGGAGCCGGTCTTACCTTCGCACAAAGCTTGCTCCGCCAGTTCAACCCAAAGTTGAAAGAGGCAGACGCCAAACGTATCGCAGAGGCTCTCTATCTCAACACGAAGGGCAAGAAGCGTGGTGCCAAGGTTCTTCGCGATCGCAAGTTCTGGACAGGCGGCACTGAGTCTCTTGTCTTCAACAAGCTTGAAGACTTCGCGGAGGAGGAGAAGCCGCGGACGCCAGTACTGGGTGCTGGCATCACGGAGGCGCTGATGCGTCGCTACATTAATGCCGGCGGTTTCATGACCAGCCGCATCAACTGGGCGATTCAGTCCAGCGGTGTGGATTACCTGCACCTCCTTATCGTCAGTATGGAGTACCTTTGCCGCCGCTACAACATCCAAGCTCGCTTAGCCTTGACCGTGCACGACGAGATTCGATACCTCGCGAAGAACGAGGACAGATACCGCACTGCTATGGCTCTTCAAGTCGCCAACGTCTGGACGCGAGCCATGTTCAGTCAGCAAATGGGTATCGACGACCTTCCGCAGTCATGCGCATACTTCTCAGCTGTGGACATCGACCACGTTCTCCGCAAGGAAGTCGACATGGACTGCATCACGCCTTCACATCAGACTGCGATTCCGCCTGGTGAAACTATCGATATCGGTCAGCTCCTTGCCAGAGGCCAAGAAGCGTACCTCGACCCGGCAATCAAACCAGTCGATGCACCTCAGACGGATCGCTGGGAGTACACCCCTCGCACACCTGTGATGGAGACTTTGACCACACCACGATCACTGGAATACCTGCGCGCTCAGATCTCATCCGAGACACCAGAGTTCAACAAAATCATCAAAGCTCTCAAGCAGCCCGCAAAGCAATCCACCAACACACCTAAGACGCCATCAACTACCAAATCACAATCGCCTCGCGCCCCAAGGAAGCGGACTACCAAGTCGTCAGCAGTCCCTGTGCAGAAGCAGACACAGCGACACTACACCAAATCTCGCTCGCTACCCATGGATCTTCCCATGGACTGGGACGCACAAGAGAATCTTTTCTTGAAACACCCCTTCTCTGGCTACGATGATATGCCCTCAGGACGACCGATCGCAGGCAACACGGCGATCGACATTGGCCTGATGAAGGGCAAATTGCCGAATGGATTGGATGCTCGTTCGAGCTGGATTTCCGGCCAATGATCCTCCCTCAATATTCTTTTTTACGTTTTTTGGCGTGTTTGCCAGCATTCTTGTTTGTATTCATCGCATCCAATCTTGAACATCGTGGGACTTGGGACAGCGACGTAACTTGAAAGACCTTGACGGCCATATCTCTTTTTTAGTTGTAAGGTATCGATATGTATGATAACGCTTGTAAGCAACAAGACGGTGTAAAATTAGCAGCGGATGAACAGCACGTAAACCTTTTGTGTCGGAAGATCGAACAAAATTCCGCTGGCAGCACTAGAATCGTTCGTTTCTCGAGTCGTTTTGACATCGCCGGAATCTGGACAACTTGAGGCAATCGTCCGCTCGAAGGTCTGAGTAGGTGCTGGAATCATACTGAAACTGCGAGCTTCCCTACGCGCTCAATCTACACACGCTCCATCGCATTTCTCAAGAACCACAATGGGCCCCATGAATACTCCCGGACGCGGCCTTTGTCGATTTGAGATCGGGGCATACCTGCTATATTAGCAAAGTGTATACTGACCACTACGAGACACCAGACAGTGAGGGTCGCAAACGCAAACTGTTGGTCGTGGGACGAAGAAAAGGTGGCGTAGGGCCGAGGAGTAGCACTGTTTGTGTATTCTTTTCACACGTGACTTTCCATTGACATTGCTCTGTTGACATCAAAACCATTCATACAATGCTGTCGACATTCCCAGATTTGACATGGCCAATCGCACAACCGAAAACAAGTGTCATACATCACAAAAAGCTAGCTATGCATAAGGTATTCCCATGTCCGCTAAATCGAAACAATCCAAAACCACCCCATATGCCATGCCGCTGTATATCTTTGCGCACATCAGATACGAAAAATTGGAAACATAAAATGCTTTGTCCATGCACATGATTCAACCCTTGACATTCTTTCCCCACTTGAGCGTACTTTGTCTCTGAGTCTGCTGAACGGGAGGCGACATGGGAGTTTGAGTTTCCTCTTCACTGTCGCTCTCGTCGCGAACGCCCAAAGCGCCCTCGCGACGTCTCCTCTCCGCAGCCGTCTCGCCGGCGTCGTTGTCGTTGGTAGCGGTAGACTTGCCGGTAGGTCGAGGAGGGACACGCTCAGTGCCGTCGTCTTCGGAGTCCTCGTCTTGCTGTTGTCTGGCAGCTTGGGCTGCTCTGCGACGGCGCTCGGCGGCAGTTTCGGGTCGGTCGGTACCGCGGCCGCGGACGGAAGCAGAGACGTTGTGGACGGGGACTTCTTGGTCGTTTGAGTCGACGAGTTTGAGGTGGGTGTCGTGCTCGTCGTGAGGCTCTGTTTGCGTTAGGAGAGCTGAGCCGGAGCGGTCTTTCTTGCCACTGCCGCTGGTGAAATAGTCGTCTTGCTTGGCGCCACGAGCTTCCGCTTCGGGTTGTTCGGTCACGACGGGTACACCGCCGGTGTGTGAGCCGCTGTGCTGCATGGCTGCGTGTTCGCGGACATCCTTGCGAGCTTCGCGCTTGACGGCGTCGGGCACGTCGCTGTTCTCAACGGCTTGGGCTCTAGACTTGGGGTCCATCTTCTTGATGGAGTCGATGAACTCGGCCTTGCTCATGCGGCGGCCACCGGTAGACATTGTGAAACGGACGAGATCGTCACCTTCATCATCTTCATCCTTCTTGTCGAATCTGAAAGTGCGTTTTCTCTCGGGCTGTGGACGCTGTGCACCTGCTTCACCTGTCGACGGACCTGCCGTGACACCTTGGGCCTTGCTTTCTCCTCTGTTCAAGCCGAGCATCTTGCCCATGCGACCAACGTTCTGTTTCGAACGCTCGTTGCTTTCTCCAGCGGAAGCGTCCTGTTTGTTTCCAGAGGGCCCGATGTCGTATTTCTTGATAACTTCTCCATCTTCATCCTCGACGATGATCGTGTTGCCGTACTGGTAAGCACGAGCCGGACCTTGAGCCCTCTTCTTCTCTGCCTTGGGCTTCTCTTCGGCCTCTGCGTCCTTCTTCTTCATGCCAGCAAGCGTACCGATCTTGTTCAAAGTTCCCATTGTGTTCAGACTACGGCGTTGTGGCTTCGATGCTGGCGCAGATCCCTCCTTGCCTTCTTCACCGAGCTTCTCGGCTTCAGCCTTCATCCTGTCAGCAGTATCATGGTCCGGATCGTCCTTTGTAGGAGCAATGCCGTGGTTGCGATCAGCACCTTCCTTGTGCATGAGGCGTCTTCCTTCTTTCATCTCAGACTCATGGCGCTCAACAGGTGTTCCTTCCGTGATGGTAGGTTCCACAGCGAGCACATTGCCCTCAGCATCTTCGTATACTGTCTTATCGCCCTCTTCGTAAATCTCTGCCGCGTTCTCCTTGCTGGATGCCGGGGAGTCACCTTTCGCAGCCAGAGTATCAGAATCGCTGCGGCTAGAAGATATTCCTTCGTCTCTGCGCTCAGGATGGATAGCAGACTGGCTGATGGGTCCGCCAACGCCCAGGTTCCTGCTACGACGGCTGCGGTGTCTTGAACCAGTTCGACCATGCGGCATGTCCTCTTCTCTCTGGCGACGTAAGAAGGTGCCTGGTTGAAGATTGTGCGGCGACAAAGCCTTCTCCTTCTCGTCAATCTCAGTATCGGACCTGGCGAAAGACATGGAGCTCTTCGACATGGACCGAGACTGGATACGCGGAAGACGCTCCATCCATGATGGTCCTTCCTCGTTCGCTTGAGTGTATGACATGGTAAGAGTAAGGGTGTTGATGTGCTTTCCAAGTGTGAACACCGCGATGGATGAGCCATGCACGACGATGGACGTGACAACCAAGAAAGTTGTGATCGGCCAGATGAGTTCAATAATGTTCTCGTGCGGGAAAGGCGTTTCAGGAAGTACAGCAAGCGGTGTAGTGGAGCCCTCTTCTGATTCGAGCTCGGCTCTGGCCAGGATGGCGATGAAAATGGCGCCTACACCGATGGGACCGAAGTGACCAGCAAAGAGCGCTTCTCTCCAAGTCTTGATGTCGGGAATCAAAGGCTTCAAAGCAAGCATGACGGGAATTCGACGGAAGAAGAGTACGAGAAGTGCAAGCACTACAAGTCTCCAAACGTCGAGGCCAAGGGCACCAGCGTTGAATTGTGCCCAAGGTACGATGGTTCCAAAGTAAACGAAGAAAGCCAAGTTGATCAACAAGTCGATGACGTTGGAGACGTGGGACTCTTCGGTCTTTTCTGTAAACCAACCGTCGTTGCTGAAACCTATACCAGCCGCGAAACCAATCAGTAGATCATCCGCGCCCAGCATGGAACCAGAACCAGCGCAAAAGAGCGCGAGGACGAAGTAGAACACAAGGAAAGACTCTCTGTCAATCAGGTCGTGCTCGTGAGCATAGCGCACCGCGAGACGTGCGAAGTAACCGACGAGGAATCCAAAGATGGCTCCAAAGATACACTCGTAAAGAATAGTGTAGCAGAACCAATGCAGTGCAACGTCGTTGGGATGTCCTTTGTAGCGAATGATGTATACAGCCAGGTAGATGAATGGGAAGGCCATGCCGTCGTTGCAACCAGATTCAGCTGAAAGCAAGTCACGAAGATGCTTGGGCACACGCTTTGCAAACTTGCCCTTGCCGACAACTGAGGATGCAAGAACAGGGTCGGTGGCAGTAACGCAAGCTGCGACACAGAGACTGTCCAGCCAGTTGAGATGCGATCCGAAAAGAGCCCAGATGAACAAGCTCGTGATCAACCATCCGAAAGTCATGACTGGAACCAGCAAAAACGTGACCGATCTCCAGTGACGCTCCATGTATGCCTTGGGCAATTCGACGCCGACGGCGAAACATTGCACCACCAAGACAATGCGGGAGAATTCCAGTGTGATCTGATCGGTGTTGCCCCATGTGCCAGGATCAATCAAATCTGCGGCATGAGGTCCAAAGATAATTCCACAAATCGTCGCGACCGTGGCCTCTCCAATGTATAGGCGCTCCTTAATCACCGAAGAGCATAACATGAACAGAGTTGTGAATCCTCCAAGAATGATGTAGACCAAATGCGGTCGGTTGACAGACAAGTGTTCCCACGCCATGTTGCGAAAAGTCGCGCGCGAAAACCGCAAGTACTACTGTATGTACAGTCCCGGTCCACCTCTTGGTTCTGATCTATGGCGTACGCGATTGCAATCGCAGGTCGTAGTCGGACGCGGCCGTGCTGCAGTCCAGACGTGAGCAGGTGAAAAGCCGCGGATGCATGCAGATATTGGTACGCCCAGACGCCGTTCCTGTGCAAGCCGGGTGGCAGGTGGTGTGAATGCTGGCCAGCAAAGAGGGAAGACAATCAAGGATTGGAGAGTAGTGGCGGTCGTCCCAAGAGGTGCCAATTTTGTCGGCAACGCTAGTTTCTTGGGAAGCGGAGCATGAAAGATTGCGTTCGTCCAGTCGCGCTGCGATGTCTGGGACGCACGTGGAGCAACGTGTCGGACAAGGCTGGCGAAGCAAAAGAGCTTGGGCGGTGTTATCGAAGACAAGACAAGACTGGAGCCTCTGTATATGCCGGCAAGAAGCGAGACGGGCGTGTTCTAGGCTTATATGCAAATGACGATAAGTCCACCCAGCACCCGCACGGGTAGGCTGCGAGTCCACCCGCGTACGTCGAACTAGTCGCCCGTAGTTAATGCGACGAGCAGCCTATGATTGTCGCAAGAGTAAGCACGCTATTCACCGCGATCTCATCAGATGGGTTCAGGTACATATCGCGCAAGCTGGGCGGTTTGGTATTCAATGTCCCAAGATTCGCCGTGTCACAACAATGGCTCAACGGTTGTCTATCCGAGCCTTCATGTCGCATTTTCGTTCCGATCGTCAACATCGCCAAGCAGTACGTCACTTTCTTGGCCCTTGGCGTCTGAGCTCTTTAGCGAGCTATATCCGCCTTGTTTATTCCAGCAGGGAGTTGCGCGGCGGGCAGAGAAGTGTATAGCGGTCTGCGATAGTGCGCAGTCGTACATGCGATTGAGAAGGCAACTTTGTAGTGCAGTCACTGGGAAGTGTGTTCATGACTGCTTTCTGCTTGCACTGCTGCCATGTGCCCTATCGGCAACTCGGCCTCCCATGCGCCACGCAAACCTTGCCGCAGCCAGTCAAAGTGGACCGGACAGCCTTACCTTTGCCCCAGGATCTGTCTGCTAGCCCAGCCGACTTCCGTCTCACAAATTCGAATGCCGAACGAGTGACTAAGCTACAGCACATGCTCGAGATTGGTGACATAGCCTAGACCGTTGTATACACCATACCATCCATCACACCACTTGCCCGATATGCCTGCCAAGACTGCAGACCCGTCTGTCGATAAAACACTCTGTTCGAGATGCCAAGAATACGAGGTAGCCACCTCCATTCGTACTGAACCGGTCTGCAAAATCTGTTTCAGCAAATATGTTCAAACCAAAATCGTTAAACGCATGGAGACTTTCCGGGTGAAGAACTCGGAGCCAGGCAAAGAACGCACTCTCCTACTACCACTGTCATTTGGACCAAGCTCAACAGCCCTCCTCTATGTGGTCAGCCGCCATCTCAAAGGTCAAATCGAGAAGACGGGACGAACTGGCTTCAAGCTACACGTCCTCCACGTGCAATCATCAGACGAGACATCCTCAAACGACATACTGGAGCAAGTGAAACAACTTTACCCAGAACACACATACTCCAATGTCCCACTCTCCTCCATCACCGAGCATGAGTCACTTATTCCCTCAGAACTCCAACAGAGAACGGACGCCGCTCAATCACCAGACGCCAAGCTTTCTGCCATCCTCTCTGCCTTGCCCACCGCCACCTCACGAGGAGATGCCACTGCTCTCTTCCTGCGAAAGCTCATCGTCCACCACGCTCGCGATCTAGACTGTGGCGCCATCCTCTTCGCGGACAGCACAACCCGCCTATCCGAGCGAGTCCTCGCCGAAACAGCCAAAGGCCGCGGCTTTTCTCTACCCTGGGTAGTATCCGACGGCGAGTCACCTTTCGGTGTCCCAATCTATTACCCCATGCGCGAGCTACTGGGCAAAGAAGTCTCTGCATATGTCGACTACATCGAGCCAAGTATGTCAAGCATGGTCGTACGCAGCGACACCAAGCCCGCTGCCTCCATGAAGAACACGACTATCGATGACTTGACCAGACAGTATTTCGCTGGCGTTGAAGTGGATTATCCTTCCATCGTGGCGAATGTCGTCCGCACGACGAGTAAGTTGCAAGCTAGGGCGTTGAGCGAGGTTGAGCAGCATTGTGAGCTGTGTGACATGCCGCTTGAGGGACAGGCTCCGGAGAGGAGTAGAGTGTGCTATGGCTGTATTCGGACGATGCCTCAGACGGCAGTCTGATTGCTCACTTGTGCGACGGACGTCGTGCTGGCGCAGGGAAAGAAACAAGCTTTCGCCACCCTGCAGCGATCCAAGAAGAAGTTGGTCCTCTTTAGCTGCTCACATACAGAGCGGTCCGTATCGCCTGTGAGACATGCGTGGTCTATCTTCGACAACTTCAGCAAGCTTCAGGGACGAGATTGACTTGTTGAACCCTATCAACACGAGGTCTTCGCCACCTCGCCTCTTGTCAGTCGACTCGAGACGTCTCACATGATTCGAGAAGGCAATACGAGGCAAATCAGAATGCAGATCACGCGTAGCACAACTGTTGTCGCAGCATTCCTACATCCTTCGAGAAGACATCCCGTGTTCCACACAAGCGAAGACGTCGTTCCAGAACCAAGCATCAGTTTGCTCGGGTCGTTACTCTGCTACCGTGCCACAAAGCGACAGAGTCGGTGTAACCCAGACGGTCGGGGGGAACTGAAACACGAGAACAAAATCCATGTGCGACCTCAAGTAAACATCCATTCGCCTCACCGCCTCGACTTTGAATTTCTGTTGGCTGGAGTGCGAGCGACTGCAAAGGAACGACGAGATGCACGAACTCATACACTGCCGACGCAGACCAGTGAGCGTTCAACCATGCCAACAAGATAGTTCTGCGTGGCAGCGTAACCAAAATGGTGTAACAAGAAGTCGAGGAAGCGAAACGCCACAGTAGTTACATGTAGAAGACTCACATGTAGAAGACTGGCTTTCAAGGCCTAGAACACCACGAAACCTGCAAGACATCAACATAGCAATTCAAGCCGATGTTCTTCCCCCAAATATTAAGCACCACGCCTGTCATCCCGTCTTCTCCCCTGCATCGCGCAATCAAAAGGTGAAGACCAGACGGGCCAGACTAGTCCCGTCAAACCAGCCCGTGCGTAGATAACAACCCAAAACGCCTCGTTCCGAAGTCGGCTTGTCCACGCGAGCAGTGGTTGCACGCCACCACCTTACGTGCGTCGTGCATCCTGCCTTATCGAAATGAAACAATTTGATATTCGGTTGCGCAAATAACGTGCTGTCAGACTTTCGAGTGAAGAGTAGCGACGTGCGCCGTTTCAAGTTCAGCAAAACGTAAGCGTCGAAAGATAAGGTGTGGTACCTAAATGGCAGTCGCCGTATGGTCACGGGGTTCGCTACAGGCCGCTCTTACAGGTACAGTAGAGCCTCTCAAGAAGCCGGTTCGGCAACACGGTTGGAAGTGACTATTGTCTTGTTCCTAGGGCTGGGGCGATCCTTTCTCATTCGGAAAGCGAGCAATATGTGTTCTTGATCTAGATCTGAATCCAAATCTGAATCCGAAGCTTCCAACGTGATTCCAGAACGCGTCGCGATGGCATCAATGTCACGTGGAGGCGCGGGTTATAGATGGTTGTATGTTCGAGAGTGAGGGAGATTTGGAAAGTGTCATGGTATTGGGAGGCCTGGTGGTGATCGAAAGAGTTGGTAGACAGACCTATGTCGCGAATCGTCAAAAAGACGAACGCATGCTTCTTGCCAAAGATTACAGATGAGATTGCGTGTGCGAGACGGAACGTTTTTGAAGAACGACTTCATTTTGAATTGAAGAAAAACCTGCCCAGCGCCCTTGCGCTCGATCGAAGTACGACCTCCTACACATAGGATTTACTGTCATCTTCGATCAGCTCTAAGGTGTCTAGACACGCCCAACTTGGTTCCATGCACACAACTCCCATCTCCAGCATGAACAAGAATTTTCGTCTTTTCTACAAGAGAAGAGCAAACGCAAATGGTATCCCAAATTCACACACTCGCAACGCATCTAGAAGATACTCCTGACAACGCCCATGACATGGTCCTTGGCAGTCTTTTGCTTCTGGGGGTGGAACTCGTCGATGCTGGCGCGTCTGACCTCCTCGGGAACGCCCTCGCCGATGCGGACGGCGTGCTGCTCGCGCATGCCAGTGTAGATGTCGATGTCCTTGATCTTAGTCCAGATGGGGCGGTGGTCGGGGCGCTTGACCCAGCTCCAGCCTTTCCAGCACGCGTAGAGGAAGATGAGGAGAGGGCCGGCGAGGTAGGCCTGGAAGAAGCCGTCGGCAGTGAGGGCAGTGCCGCCGACGGGGTAAAGGGCGGTGTAGAACGATGCAATGAGGGCGATGACGTTGATGAAAACGCAGATGTAAGAGCCCCAGACGCCGCAGGCGGCCTTGTAGGGCAGCTCGTCGAGAGAGTGGCCGTTTGCTTTCCAGGCCAGGCGGAAGCGGATGTGGGCGAGGCCAACGCCGCCGTAGATGAAGAGGATGGCGAGACCGGACAGCGACAGGAGCCAGTTGAAGATGGTGTCGCCGTTGTCTGCCAAGTTGATGAATGCAAGGCAACCGAACAGGAGCTGCATGATGACCACGTTGATGGGGCGGCCCTTGCTGTCAATCTTAGCGAGGAACTTGGGTGCCATGCCTGGATTTACACGTCAGTTTTAGGCAAATTCAAAGCATTGATTCATGAACGTACCATCGGCAGCGAGAGCCTGGATGGTGCGAGTGGAGCCGTATGTGCAAGAGTTGGCGACACTCATAACTGCAATCAGGATGACAGCGTTGAAGATGGAAGGGAGGACCTTGATTCCGGCAAGCTGGATGGCAATGACGAAAGGTGAGTAACGGGATGAAGGACCATCACCAGAGAGGAGACCCTCGTCCGCAGGAACGATGAGGCCGACGAGGAACAAGTTGACAATGTAGAAGATGAAGATACGCCAGATGACCTGCTTGGAGGCCCTGGGAATCTCCTTGTCGGGGTTCTGGGTTTCCGCTGCGGCGAGGCCGACCAATTCGGTACCGGTGTAAGCGAACGCGGCGGTGACGAAGACGCTGCAGAAGCCGTGGAAACCGTTAAGGAATGCCTTGTGAGGTGAGTGCCTGCGACAAATTGTCAGCCCCACTATTATATCCTTTCCATCTCGAAAATCCTTACCAGTACTCAGCGCCGATGTAGCCAGGGCGTTCAGGTGTCGGGGTACCGCCGCAGTTGATGACGATACCAAGAATGATGAAACCAGTGCAAGCGGCGATCTTAATCATAGAGATGACGAATTCAACCTCGCCGTAACCCTTAACACCGAAGAACTGGATGACAACCAGCAGTACAAGCAAAGGAACGATCCAGGCAGCGTTGGTGATGCCCTCAGATCCCGGCCAGAAGTGAATCTAAATAAATGTCAGCTCGAGTCGCTGGCAAGCGATTTGCAGTTGCGCTTACGATGTTGCAAGCAGCGGAGATTTCGAACGGAAGGACAGTCAGCCAACTGATGGCGTATTCCCAAGAGCAGGCGAAACCGAACGAAGGGTCGACGAAGCGGCAAATGTACATGGTGAAGGCACCGTTGACGGGGTAGAGGACGGACAGCTCTGCGAGAGCCTGCATCATGAGGTAGGTCGAGATACCGATGATGATGAAGCCCAGGAGCAAAGAGGCGGGTCCACCATTTTCCAAAGCACCACCTGAACCGATGAAGAGACCAGCACCGATGGCACCACCACTGGATATCAGTTAGCAAAGGCGCGCTCGCGTGTCGATGGCGAATCGTTGCGCGCAACTTACATGGCAATCATCTGCATGTGTCTGCCCTTGAGGCTGCGGTGCAGGGCGTTGGTGCTGCCATGCTGCAGGCTCTCACGGTCGGTTGCGTCTGGTGAGGCATCGTGGAACTGCTTCTCGCCGAGCGCGTGGCCGGTCTTGTTCTCCTCCATCGTGGGCGCAATGGGGCAGGCGGAGGGGATAGGGCTGTGCAGAGTTTCTTGTCGAGGGGATGCAAGGGGTGGAAGGGTGTCGGGGGCGCGGTGCTCCAAGCCTTATGAAGCGCGACTTAGCTTGCCATGCTTCAGCGATAAGCGTTGCTGGTTGGTCCCAAGGAATGCTAATGTGAAATGTAACGTGTTGATCCTCCGAGCATGTGGTGCGCAGTGAATGAGCAGGGCCCCGGCGCGCCATTGGCCGAACTGATACGCCTCGGGCTCGCCGGGACAAGCAAAGCGGCACGTGGTTGCGCTCTAAAAGGCAGGAGATAAAGGAATCGCCCGTGGCGATATGGGTGGCGCCGCAATCTGCATTCACACCTCCTCGCCTGCATCGCTAGCCGCGGCGTGCCACCAGAAGGAAACACAAGGGGTGCGGGGTTTTCGTGTGAACCGTGAATAGGCGGGATGGTATCCTTGGCCGTGGCTCACCACTAGATTGTTCTGCCTGTGTTCCGTCGGCATGTCTTGCATGCATCGATCTGCCTGCTATACACGGAGTAGGAGAGATGGCCTGGCAGGCGCCTATCATTGATATCGGCGCAGTACCCACTTTGCGCACTACCCCGGGCTCCATATCAGCACAAGAGATACCAAGGGCCCAAGAGTGCCCAAGCGTTTATCTTGGAGCCGTTTCCCCAGGTCTAGGCCTGATAAGCTCGTATTCGTCAACGACTTGGACGACTTGGAGCACGGGGAGGAAGCTTCTTGGTACGCACGCTGGCAGCACGCTACCCACTGCCGAGCCTCGCGAGCCAACCCTACTATAGCAAGTACTACCTCGCCTCTGTAATCTACAAACCTTAGGCCCTTCTGGCTCTAGGCTGGAAACGCTGCAGCGATCGGAGCGGTGCAGTCCACGAATCCAGCCCTCGCGGCCCTCGGGATCCCCAGGATACCTAAACTCTGCCACGCCGAGCTGAAGCTTGCTCCCCAAGCTGCCTGGCTCCCTACGAATGACTTGAACTGCTTTCCGACCGTGGTGCTCTCGTTACTTAAGTGGATGTCGCTGTCGAACCTCGCCATGCCCTCGACCGGGAAGTACGTCTCGTTGTAGTACTTCACGTCCCACACGCCGGGCGTATCATCCTGAGGCGACCCGGCCGGGATCCCATTGGCCGTCTGGAAGTTCGCTTTGGACGTGCTATGCGCGCCAAGTAGTGCGGCGAGATCACGTGCAGAGAATCCTTTGTCTTGGAAGAGCTGGAAGATCGTGTCGTGGCTGGACGCTGCGCCGAAAGCCTGAGGAAGCAATCCGTCAGGCGCTGCGGTGCTGCTATCGGTCCGGCCTACAGACACTCGGCCAATGCGGCCGCCAGGACATGCGAGGACACCCAGTGAGCCAGCGACTTGGATGAGATCTGCTGCTCCGACACAGTAGCCGGCAGCTCCGTAGGTGGCAAACTTTTGCTTCAGTGTGACATAGTAGTCATGCAAACCGGCGTTGTCCGGACGGTCGATCTCGCTTGAGGAGAGCAAGAGTGAGCCATCTGCGCCTCCCGCCGCAGGAGCATAAAATGGCAATTTGTTGGAAAACGTTGCGGCGTCGTGGAAAGCGAATCTAATGGCTGCCCGTGCAAAGTCCGTACACTCCCCATTGCTGTCGCGCATCGATGGTGCCAGATCAGCGACGATCGATGTCCAGAAAGATGGGCACGCTGTGGACGTGGATGTTGGACAACTCAGAGTCGAGGTCGCTAAGCTTGAGCTCGAAACCGATGTCGAAGACGGTGAAGTAGTACTTGGAGAAGTGCTGACATTCGAGCTCGAAGCAGAAGACGAAGTTGTTGAGGATGAAACCGTGCTAGAAGCTGACGTTGATCCAGACGTCGAAGTCGAGGAAGGCGCGGTCGTGGATGCAGAAACCGCCGTACTAGACGCAGAGCTGACCGAAACAGACGTCGACGACGACGAACTTGATTGAGCAGCGCAAGACGCCTGCGACGGACTCGTGCCGGCGAAATACACGTTCAACCGATTCGATCCGCCACACACCTCAGCAGTATTGCCTCTACACGGCATATAGCAAGACCCCTGGTCAGCAGCGCAGGTCCCGCCATTCAGTATCGCATTCCCGCAGTAACACTCTTGAGAATACTCAACACCTCCATATGCGTATCCTTGGCCGGTGCACACGCCCAGACAACCTTCGACAGTCATGTTCGTGTAACCGCCCGGCACCTCCTGCTGGGTGCCGAGCGAGCGAGCACCACCGTTATCCGTGAAGCACCCGAGGCTCGTCCACCCGGCTGGGATAGCTGCATCTGGCGGCGGAGCGGTGCTTGCGGACGCGTACAAGCTCAATTGGTTCGAACCTCCGCAGAACTCAGTTGAGTTCCCCGAGCAGACCATGTTGCATCCGCTGCTAGCTACCGACCCGGACGCGCGGATCGTGTTGTCGCAATAGCACCTGGCAAACGTTCAGACATACGAACCATGACCAACATCAATCCCAGAGGCAGTGTTTGCTTACTCGTCAGAATATTCCAATCCAGCATATCGATATCCTCCTGACGCACACGCAGCTGTGCATTGTGCTACGGTCATGCCAGATGCTCCTGCTTGCACGCTCTGCGGTGTGCTCAACGTCCTGGAATCACCAGCATCCGAATAGCAAGCCAGAAAACTCCAACCAGCTGGACCTGGGTTGGTAGAAGGACCAGTTGTCGTGCTTCCACTGGTATAAACACTGAGTCGATTGCCATTCCCGCAAATTTCTGAAAAATTGCCTGCGCAAGGCATGGAGCAATCAGATTCCGGTGCAGTCACAGAGGCTGTGGGTAAGTTGTAGTCGCCATAGCATTCGGATCCGTACTCTAGACCGCAGAAGCTGAACTTATTGGACGCACACCAGGTCGTGCATGTTTCGATGGTTTGCACGTTGTAGTCTCTATTGGAAGCATACGTGAGCGTGCGCTTGTTTACGCTGTCTTGATAGCAGCCGGTGTAGGTCCATGTTGTGGTGTCTCGACTGCTGAGCAGAGGAGGGATGTTGCGTGCGAATGCTGTGGAAGCGAGGATGACCAGGCTCGCTAATGCCATATCAAAATTAAAGAATAAGAATGATTTCAGACCGAACACTGACCAGAACGCAAGAGCTCGTACCTGTTAACGATCTATGGAAGTATGTATATCTTGCTAGGCGAAAGTCAACAGGCGGGGCGAGACTTTCGATTATCATTTATTGCAATATTGGCATTGCTCGTGATATGTATGCGCCACATCTCGAAGTAGACGCATTGGACCTGGAAGCAACAGCTTGATAGGTCGACACGATGAAAGTCCTTCTACTTTGGGCTTGTTATGCCACATTTGGGCAGATGTGGCGTTTTTAGGGCCAAGCATATCAATCTGCAGCTTCAGCTTGCAGCACGGACTGATAAGAGTGCCGATGGGCATGCACTGGTGTTGCGACTGCAAGTTACTGTATGCTCGCGAGGAATCATGTGTGCTCGTAAGCGAAGGTAATTCAACGGATCGTTTGTTGCCTCGGTCGGCGAATTGAGTGAATTGTTCATGCAGAACATATTCATCTGTTCCTTACGAGCACGAAATGCCAAGATACCTCATCAACAGACTTTTTTGTCGCCTATACAATAACACCGTTAAACAGGTGTGGTGGCAGAAGGCTAGACTCTGTCGTCGAACGTTGCGCAGCGAGTCGGCACAAGCCTACCTAGGTATTTGCAGCATTCCAAAGGCGTCGTTGCTTTGAATTCTATACTTTGTCGTGAACATTGTATAAGCAACTCGCCCATCTGACGCTGGAACCGTATTGGCGGTGAACAAACCTAAGTCTGAATCTAAGATCCGACAAGTCGAGCACGTGTGAGATCTGCACGCGTGTATTTGCATCTCAGCGTGGTAAACTGTGCTCGCGCCTGATACCACGATCTAGAGCGATGTCAAAGTCACAAAGATCGGTTGACGAAAGAGCGCTGAGACATCTCGGCAAACCAGCGGGACTCGATGGCGCTGCTGTGGAAGAAGAGGTTGGAGAGCGTATTTCCAGGCTTCGATCCGTGCGGTTGTCAATGTCAAGGCTCGCATGCTTTCCTAAGGTAAGGTAAGTCTGGTGGCCGGTACCGCCTTCGAGAAAAGGCATCGAGGCGGACGTGGCAGCCTTAGCGCCAGCGCATAGCGCGTCTGAGTTCAAAAGCTGCACGACATACATGAGCAGGTTCGTGTTATTAGCTGCGCGCAGATATGGCGTACTTCTGCGGCTCTGACGACGTTCAGCATGTATGCACTTCAGCATCGCATCGCGGCAGAAGCACAAGCCCTTTCAAGTCGGCTTTCGCGGACCAGGCGCGTGAAGCTCAAACAATGTCTCATAGCAGGCGCAATAGTACCGACGTGCTCGCAGAGCAGCGTATCCTTTTCGAGGCACCCAGCCATGGATCACCCTGGCCGCGGCGAAAAGGCATCTTCCTAAGGCTGACGCACGGTGTACAGAGTGGATCGCGAAGGAGCCAGAAAAATAAGTGCCGGCGCTCCGAGAGGTCGGTCGCCTGCAGTTACGTCAGGCGGTCCTCGGAAGCTGATGGATCGCGAACGCATGATCCAAACCATCTCCACTACGAGTCTTGGGACTACGCCTCATTCTTTTTTAAAGTGGCCGCCATGTCTCTTCTTGCGCGAGCGCGACGCGTGCGGCTGAGAAACTCATTTGCGACAGTGGTGACTACTGCGGTGCAACGATCCAACGACGACATCGAAAGCGGCTGATGCTTCACAACCACGACAACTGAATGCGCCAACAACAACATAACCACTAGCCAAAACCAACACAAACCGCAAATATGGTCCTCGTATGTCTCTCATCCGCCCACTTGACCTCACAGCCTCACGACCGCAAAGAACTAACAACGATCCACAGGCCGGCTGCTGCGAAGCAATAATAGCAATCTTCCTCCCACCCCTCGCCGTCCTCCTACGCCGCGGCTGCAGCGGCTCCTTCCTGCTTAACATCCTCCTCACAATCCTCGGCTGGCTGCCCGGCGTGATCCACGCGTGGATAGTAATCCTGGCCGAGCCCTCCAAGCGCCACCGATCAAGCCACAGCAACAACTACCACAGTTCGTCGTACGCCGGCCGACACCACCACAGCCACCACCATCATCACGGCGGAAGCTCACATGGAAGTGGACACGGGCATCACCATCACCACCATCAGGGCCATACTGGAAGACATCATGCCAGGCCGCCGAGGAGGAGCTATGATCGCGGTGCGCCTATGATGGGGTATAGAGATGGGTATGCGGCGCCGCCTCCGAGGCCTGTGAGTGGATACGGGCCGCCGCCGCCGGAGATGGGGTATATCCCGCCGCCGGGGAGGAGTAGGTATTGATGAGTGGTTTGAGGAGAGGAGGACTTTAATTTTGAGGTGAGGGAAGGAGGTTTTAACTTTGAGACCGTCAGAGTACTCTGGTCATTGGTTCCGGATGTGCCTTTGCGATGCGAAGGAAGCGACTCCGCGTTGCAAACAATAGATCAAGCAAACAGCGAAGCGAAGATGTTTAAGCAATGCCATTAATCACGATGATTTTTTATTATCTTTTTCCTATCAATACTCCTTATGCGACAGCAGGGATAGCTAATGCATTCTCTAATCAAAAATTGATCAAAGCAACAAAATTCAAATACAGCCACAAAAAATCAAGTGAGGGTATCCGAAGGGGGGTATCTCTCCTTTTCCGCAAGCAAAGCAAAAAAAAAAAAAACACATCCGTAAAGCTCCTTCGTGAGTTGAGACTTTTTTCTTTCCTTTTCCCTTAAGCCCGAAATTCATTTCGACTTCCGTCATTCGTGGTCGTAACGCATGGTGATCCCTCATGCTGAGCAGCCGTAATCCACCATCCCATCCTCTTCTGTTTTCTTCTTTTCTCAAAACACCTTGGCGCGGTCAAAATTGGTCCATCACGACCAGATACTTCTTCGATCATCCGTTTCTTCAACACAGCCCTCGAACCAAGGGCTTCTCAAGACATCAGCAATAGTCCAGCGAAGATCGATGTCCAGTTCGAGGCACCCTCGGACCAGCTCCATGGCTGCTTCAGAGCCAGCGGAAGCCTCTCTGAGCGCATCACCATCCCACTCCGCGTGCATGATCAACTCGATCGTTTTGCTTGGCATTGCGTGGCGGAACGGCAAGTCGCCCGTGCAGAGTGCGTAGACGACGACGCCGAAAGCCCAGACGTCGCCGGCGGTTTCGAACAATTTTCGGTTTACCGTAAGCCCTTTAGGGGAGGCGTATTCGAGAGTGCCAATAACGGAAGAGGTTGTGCGTAGGTGCGCATTGTCTAGTGAGGTCAGGTCGATCTGTTCGCTTGTCTGGTCGTCCATGCTGCCGCCAGAAAGGAAATCAGCGAGGCCAAAATCGCAGAGGCGCAAATTGCCACCTTCGGTCGCGGCGTTAGGCCCGGAGGTATCGACCAAGCAATTCTCAAGTTTGATGTCGCGATGACAGACACGAATGTCTTCGTGGAGGTAACGTAATGCGCATGCGAGTTGGTACGCGTAGCGTTTCGCAAGGTGTTCCAAGCCCTTGGAGCAACCAGTGCTAGCTGCTAGACCGCGCTGCTTCGCGACTATATCGAAGAGTGAGCCGCCCACGTTCAAGTCCATCACGCAGAAGGTAGCATAATCCATCTCGTAGACGGCATGCAGGCTCAGAATGTGTCGGTGTTTCAAGTGCCGCCACACAGAGACCTCATGCTCGAGCTCTTGTTGTGTTTTGTCGTTGGCATCGTCATCTTGACCCGCCATCTGCTTGTGGACTATCTTCACAGCTCTGATGATATTTTCTCCCGTCCTATGGTCGAAAGAATGCACCTCCTTTACCACACCAAACCCACCGCGAGCGATGGTTCGACCAATAATGTACTCATTGTTGATTCCGATCGCTTGACCCTCGTCATCAGGCTTGGGCTCTACCTGTGCGGGCTCTGAAGTGCTTTCACGATTGTTCCACGACGATAGAAAGGCATGCGCAGGACTAGCGGACATTTGGTTGGGGTCACCGGAGCGGCGTGAGGAGCGCCGAGAACTGGAGCCCATTCCAGATATTCTAGAAGCACGACCTGCAGCCCGCAGTGACCTCGTGCTGGAGTTTCGGCTCAGTGGGTTGTTGCTTTCGTAGTTGGGCGACATTAGTGGCGACACAGTACGATCAATAGCACCGTCAAGAGAGTGGTCCACTCTCTGTGATTCGGGTATTGTTTGGGGCGACACTGTAAGCTTGGCGGCGAGACTATCAAGGGAGGTGGTCATGTATGACTCAGAAGACGAGGGTGAAGACGGGCCAGGAGATAGCACTGGGTCAGGTGTCACACTAGGAGGAAATGTCTTCAATCCGTATGTCGGGGAGGCTGCTATGGGCACTGCCCGGCTGCTTGACGTCAGGCTGGACACTGGGGATCGATACGAGTGGCCCGGGGTCTGGGTCGCTGTCACTTCTCCGTACAGGTTCACCTGTGAACGGCGGGTTAGATGCGGCATTACGAAAGTCACATGACAGAGCACAACTCTTCACAATTCACTTACCTGAGAACGGGTTGGTCTTGAAATGGGTCGGATCGTATCGCTCGAATCCGTCTGCAACCTCATCTGAGGTCGGCTGGACATCGCTAGGCCGTCTTGGAGGCGATCTCCCTCTCTTCGCACCCTTTCTTGAGTTGGGACTGGACGGATGGTCTGTGGAGAGGAAGAGTGGGATGCGTTCTCCATCGTCGGTGACGGCATACTCGCCGAAAGAGATGCTCTTGCCGCGTTTGACTAGGTTTGCGTACAACAAGGCAATCTCGGCCGACCGCTGGTCAGCTCGACCCTCAGAAAATGCACGCCACGATACACCACCACCTTGTTGCGCTTTCGGCTTGTCGACTCGTTTGATGACGTTGGTTTTCTTGGTGGTGTGAAACAAGGGTCCAAGTCCTTCAAGATCTGGGTCGTAGTTGTCGTCCTGACTATTTGTGCGGGACGTGACAGCTTCTTCGTCCGAGTCGTCGCTGTCTTGCAGGTATTTTGTGCCGGCGAAAGGTGAAGCAACCGTATGCCGTGGTGGGGCTAATTTGTGCTGAGCGTTGTTTTCTTTTTCGCCAGTTGGTGGAGAAGGCCTCCGTCCAGGGCTGACCGCGTCTGAGTCCTTACGCGGGGAGGGACTAGGCCTGCGATCGTGGCGGGAGCGGTTCGGTGGTGCAAGAGCGCTGTCCTCGTCGTCGTCGCTCTCGTCGAGGTAGGCAAGGATGCCTCCGGCTTGAGCTTTTGCGGCGAGAGCGCGCTTTGCTTGGGCAGCAGTCTTTTCGTTGGAGGGACGGCGAGCAGCGCCGTCAGAGACGTGGGTAGCGGCCAGCTGGTCGGGAGCAGGGCTCAGGCGGCGGTCGAAGGCGGACTTGGGCGTGGTGTCTAGAAAATCATCCTCGCGATTGCGGGCGTCGTTGGGCGAAGCAACTGGCTTGGCGGCAGTAGCGGGCTTTCTGTCTGGCGAGCGGACGGTGCTCGGTTTGGCGGCGCTGCGGGTGCGTGCTTTGTCGCCAATCTCATCCTCAAAGCCGGTGTCGAAGGGGTTGCGCCTGCGCCGGCCGGTGTCGACGCGCAAGGCCTTGAAGTGCTTGTGGATGTCGTACGCTGCCATGCAGGCAAGCTCGCTCTCGTGCACTGCGCAGTGGCAGACGGTCGGGCTGCTCCTAGCGTAGCGGGGTCTTAGCGTGGCTGCACTGGTCGAAGCTCCAGGCAGGCAGTCAGGCGGCGGCGAAAGCTGATGCTGGAGAGGTGTATATCAATAACAGCGGTGGCAATACCAATGGCAGCGGTGCAGCGGCGGCGGTGAATATGAGATATGTAGGATGGATACAGCGGTGCGGCCAGCGTGCGGCGCGTGTCTCGTCCGCGCGATCTGAGCTGATCGGGCTGAGGGACAAGGGGACAAGGAAGCAGCGGCGGTGGAAGGGAGGAGCTCATACCCCGTCGATCGCTTGCCTGCACCGGCCTGGCCTGATATCATGCGATGGCCGTCTCCTTGGCGGACAGTACGGGTACCAGTTAGCTTGGGGCGGTGCAGAAACGATGGCTTGAAAGTGCCGCTGTCACATGATGCCGAGCAGCAGCAGCCGCGCCGGCAGTGGACGACTGTACGAACCTGACTCCAGCGTGTCCCTCCAGGCCCCTAGGCCCCATCTTTGCGTGCGCATGTCGGCGCTGCGCTGCGACTCGTGGAGCGCGCGAGCCTGGGTGGCACAAGCTTCCATTCCACTTGTCTGGCTCTCCCCGCAGATTCCTACACACTAGGCGTGGTAGTGGTTGCGGATGGCAGGCGGCGCGACTGTCCGACCCTGGCGCCAATGAATCAAACGCCCCATGCTCAACGTCACCATGCCGCAGCTTGATGCTGTTGTCTGCACGGCCTGGGGGTGTACTCCACTGCCTGCAATCTATGGGCGGCATGCACGAGCAGCCACGCGAGAAGACAGCACCTCGTTGATCGGAAAGTGCAGCGACGCGAGCGTTACACCGCGTCCCGATGACTACAAGTATCGGATATGGGTATACCTAGCTGTGATGCAGGGTTTGAAGCTGCATCCGGTGGAGGCCATGCGCAGTCGTTAGCCAAGCATCACGGACTTGGCGTTCAAAGGCGGATACTGCGGTGTCTGACCATGCTTCTTCCTCCCAACATTGTTCGAAGCGGCTTGTGGGCTCGCAGTGGAGCACCACCTTCTGCGTGCATATCTGCTGACTATAACCCACCATCGATGTCACGCTGCAGCTCTATCAGCTACCATCAAGCTGCGGCCAAGACTTGCGATATGACACAGCCAAGACTCTCATGTCGCCAGCTAGCGAGATCAACATTTGAGGCATTTTGCTCGAATGGTGGCTGTGTGAAGTATGATGTTGAGTGCGATAAGAGAGTATGTTAATGGCAGACTAGGGCGCCAAAAGAGCTCACCTAGGTGATACAAGGTCATGTTCGCAGTCCACGAAGAGCCGACCACTGTGGACATGAAGTCGCCGCTTCGTCACAAAAGGCCAAGCACAGCGCGAACGTGTTCTGAGTCTTCACCGTTACGCAACTCGTAAGGCTGAATTGCTTGTCGTAGCTTGTTGTGAAGATTGTGACATCTCAACGCACATCACTGGTCGATGACGGTGAGACATTTCCCATGTAACTGACTATGCTCTCAAGGCGAAAAGATCGATCAGATAGAATCTAGGACGACGAAGTCAAATACGCACATGAAGACCAAATCACTTGATCGCGTGCGCAAGACGATATTTGTGGGACCTTTTGCGGCGGCTGGAAAGCACGAGACTGACGCTATAGGGACTTCCCTGCATCATGAAGAGTATTTCAAATATCGGAGAAAGTCATTCATGGTTTTTGCGACCTATGAGTAGCGTATGGCGTAGCTTACGAGCAACAGGGTCATCTGGCATTGCTAAAGGCATGCACATTTGTGGAGATGGTCTCCAGAGATCTCTTTACTGTTTTCGCCTCTAGAGACCAAGACCTTTACGCGATGCGAACAAAACTCGGAAAGAAATCTATATTAAAAACAAGCCCTTTTTGATGGTGAAACTGTAGAGGCTGGAAGGGACTTAGCAAAATAAGCTCGAACCATCCGTTGCATCTCCAGGTAAGAACTCTCCGATCACGTTGTATGTAGACTCGAGCTCACTGGCAATTCCACTACTGGGATGCAAGTACAATGGATGCAGAAAGCAGCGACTAATACAGCAGTTTCGCGACCAAGACTTGCTGTACTTGCTCGATGATGTTCATTAACACTGCCAGACTGGCGACACGAGCGGAGGCGGCAGGATCATGAAAAATTGCTCCTCACGGAGACTGCGCAGTGATATTACACGCGCTTTTGCAAAGCTATGCAGGAGGGATCCAGCAATGACACCGTCCTGTTCACGCCATCGAATCTCAGGGTTGTACACGGCTATACCTTCAGATGTTTTAGGGCAATGAAAACAGATGGGATTACAGGTCACGTTCCATCAGACATATAGATCTATGGACTGGCTCAAGGCAGCAGTGATGGCTGCCATTGTGGTAAGATAGTACTATCGATCGTCGACCACTGGCATCAAATCACACATTTTACCAAGCATATGCATGTCATGAGCAGATACAGCAGCATCATCCGATAAGTCGCATTGAGGCTGAAGCCCTGGCGTAAGCAAATCCGCGAATGATCTTGCATGAGAGATCCTCCGAATACCAGTCGTGGCCAGGGCAAAACAGACGGCCAAGGGTCTAACAGCAGCAGAATTGCGACTGCTGCATGCTTCGTCGCCTCGTCGGCTGTGGATATATCACAACAGGGACTGATGTCTCAAAGGGCATGATCGTTCTATGGTATCGCCAATTAAAGTTCCCGCTCATGGTTTCCAAAATAGTGATCTCACTGGCGTTTGAAGCCATGTATTCCCTAGGCCAGAACACGATCCAATGGAAAATAGTTACCATGATCTGATCGCGCCATAGAGTCTCTGCGTACGACTCTGCAGACAAGTTTTCGGCGGTCTCTACAGTCATTTGTGAATCTGGAAACAATAGTAGAGGCATGTCGACTAGAGACAAAACGAAATATGGGGCGACAGTATCTCATTATGATGTTAAATCAAAATTTAGAGCTAGAGCTGCTGATATGTGCATCAAGACCTACCGGAGTATTTGCAGACTTATGCATTAGTATGTGCGGTCACGTATCTTGTCTCTCAAATGGTAGGCTATGAGCACCAGCGGCAGCCCATGTTCAAATCAAGAATATTTAGAACCCTGGCGCGTATGGCGCGTATTGGTTGGGAGAAACATTCGGCAGTCGGTTGGGCGTTGTTCTGAACTTAGTGAGGTACATGTTTCTGCTATCGGTACCTTATTTAACACATACGTCAGTGTTCGATGGCGCAAGTGTGTGCAGCAGATATCGCCCTTGCATCTGCAACAATACCGAACCCTCAATATGTGATGGAAATCATGACAGAGACTCATACTATTGGTAGATGATAATTCTCAACATTATTCACTAGTCACCAACACTGCTGTAGACGTGAAGAAACGACGAGGCTCGAAGTTGAGGTCGCTTAAGCAACCGCTGACGCACGGTCGCGCTTTAGTTCAACCCTGCTTGGACAGCTCGAGGCGACTTGACGCTACTACTGTGCCTCCTCCCCAGGGCCCGTCATCTGACCTTTGCGCGTGTCTCTACCTCTCAATTCACATGCCAGCGAGCAGCACTACATCGACAGCAGCTTAATGCTCCGCGCACCCAATACACATACGCCACCCGACAACACCGCCGCCCACCCCTAAGCCAGCGACCCAGCACACCAGCCTGCCCTTCACCGCAGTCGCGCGCGCGAGAGGAACCCACCCATAGCTGCTGGCCTGCTGCGGCACCTTTTGCTCGCAAGGCCACGGCCTACACCATGAGCGACCTCTGCCGGAAGCTGTTTTACTGCTGCGTGCCCAACCGATCAAAAGTCGACTACGACAATGTCCTCGCCGACTCCGAGCGCGAGGCGGTGGCCGACTTGCTGAACTACCTCGAGAATGTAATTCACACTCACCGTGCTACCTCATTCATACAGAACTGGCGACTAGGCCATGATCGAGAAGGAGATGATGATTTGCATAGAGACGCATTTGCTAATGTTGGAGATAATCTGCAGAGAGCCGAAACCGACTTCTTCACAGGCGATCCGTTGAATGCGCTCAGCACGCTTGTGTACAGCCAGAACATCGACCTGCAGCGAAGTGCAAGTTTGACATTTGCTGAGATCACAGAAAGAGGTGAGACCGCATACCGATTGTGATTGATAAGGGTCGATTGCTCATGATTACATACAGATGTGCGACCGGTTGATAAGGCTACACTCGAACCAATCCTCTTCTTGCTTGAAAGCCCAGATATCGAGGTTCAGCGGGCTGCCTCGGCCGCGCTGGGCAATCTTGCCGTCGATGGTATGTGGGATATTGGACTCACCGCTCCAGTATCATCATGCTGACCACCTCCAGGCCAAAATAAAGTACTAATCGTCTCCCTTAACGGACTAACTCCCCTCATCCGCCAAATGAATTCGCCCAATGTCGAGGTGCAATGTAACGCTGTTGGATGCATAACGAATCTGGCGACACATGAAGAGAACAAGGCGCGGATAGCAAGATCTGGCGCATTGGCGCCGCTTACACGCTTGGCCAAGAGCAAGGACATGCGAGTGCAAAGGAACGCTACCGGCGCTCTTCTCAACATGACACACTCTGACGACAACCGCCAGCAACTAGTTTCCGCTGGCGCAATACCCGTGCTGGTCGGTCTGCTCAGTAGTCCCGACACCGATGTCCAGTACTATTGTACCACCGCCCTGAGCAACATCGCAGTGGACTCAGCGAACAGGAAACGACTCGCGCAGACAGAGACAAAGCTCGTGCAGAGCCTCGTACAATTGATGAAGGGCCAGGCACCCAAAGTACAATGTCAGGCTGCACTTGCGCTCAGGAACTTGGCAAGCGATGAAAAGTACCAATTGGATATCGTCAGAGCCGGAGGATTGCCGCCTCTGTTGCAGCTGTTGCAGTCTAGTTATCTGCCTCTGATTCTTTCGGCTGTGGCGTGCATAAGAAACATCAGCATACACCCGATGAACGAGTCACCTATCATCGACGCCGGCTTCCTGCGACCACTCGTCGACCTGCTTGGATCTACGGACAACGAGGAGATTCAATGCCATGCGATTTCTACTCTCCGCAATCTTGCGGCATCATCCGACAGGAACAAACAGCTGGTTTTGGACGCAGGTGCGGTGGAGGAGTGCAAGCGTCTCGTTCTCAAGGTACCGCTCAGCGTACAAAGCGAGATGACCGCGGCGATCGCCGTTCTAGCGCTTTCCGATGAGCTCAAGCCTCACCTCTTGAGGCTGGGTGTCTTTGATGTCCTCATTCCCTTGACAGAAAGCGAGAGCATCGAGGTGCAAGGCAACAGCGCCGCGGCTCTCGGCAACCTTAGCAGCAAAGGTACTTCTTCCGATTTTCCTAATAATACATAGGTTGTTCTTACTGACACGATTATAGTTGGCGATTACTCCCTCTTCCTTGACTCCTGGAATCAGCCATCCGGTGGCATTCATGGCTACCTTTCCCGATTCCTCGCTTCACGCGACGCCACTTTCCAGCACATTGCTATTTGGACTCTTCTTCAACTTCTCGAAAGCGGCGATCAGCAACTCCTGGACACCATCAACAAGGCCGACGATGTCATGCAGATGGTGCGCGAGATTAGCGAAAAGACTGTCGAGTCCGAAGACGAGGGCGAAGGCAGCGAAGATGGTGGCGAAGGCGAAGTTGTCGCTCTTGCAAGACGCTGCCTCGAGCTCGCCAACGGTGAAGCTGTTGACGGAAGCGACTCGGGATCGACCTCTGGCTACAGGACCTAGGGCATCCTGTGAGATGTCGAAAGAAAATTGCGCTAAAATAGTGCCTGCAGCGCCCAAGACTGGTGCCTTGCACATACAAAAGCCCTACCAGCGGTAAAATAGACGAGATCTCCACGAGGGATGTGGAAATAACTGAGAGCAATGGGGCGTTTTCCGAAGGGGGGATGTTCAGACAGAAGTGGCTGATCTCCCTTTATCATTCATGGGTCTTCTTTTCTCTTGCCACCACGCTTTCGCGGGTGTCCTTTTTGCGTTTTAACTTCCATTCTCTTAGCTCTAGCCGATTTGGGGCGGTCCTTCCCTCTTCGATTGTAATTCATGGATTGGTAACGTTCGAGCGATGCATTTTTGTCTTTGTTTGCGCTAGGGGAATAGGAAAAAAAGAAGTATGATTGAAAAGAATAAAGAAGGCAAAGTTTCATTGAGATATCGTCTCATCGGTTGCCTGTCGTTGTTGTTGTGGTGGACTATAGTGTAACAGTGGTATTGGCTTACAGCCTACAGTGCTGCAGTCGCTCCTCATAAGTCTGCGCACAGCCTCTCTGTAGGCACCACATTCATTATAGATATATGTCTGGTGGTAGAGGCTCACAATGCACAGATGGACTAGCAAATCGCAGAGTATCATCTCGATGGTGAACAAACCAAGTAATGGGGCTAATGCTGCTGGTACAGGCATTGTAACACCAGTGATCATATATGGGCTAGAACGGGAGCTGCTCACATCTCAATAATGTCGTACTATGCCAGTATCGGCATACATAGACTGAAGTCTCGATCTACATCCCGGGAAGATGGTAGAGGCACTTCGAGCATTATTGAGTATGAACATAGTCCTCTCGTATATTTCAGAGGGCAGTTGCCGCTGAGAGCCTTCGTGCAGACTTCTAGTTTCAGCAGTCTGAAGTCGGCATGTGACAATCTGATGCCTCGGCAAGTTCGCTTCGGCCACGTGCTTATGCATACGAGCACAATGGTAAGTGAAGGCAGACTCGACGACCTCGAGTCACACAAACCCCATTCCCCGCTGACATAATCGCACGTGGTTCTGTTTCCAATGTGTCATCTTGGTCGCACAGCCACATCATACCACCGTCTCGCGTGACTCGGTCGTTCGCTCAGTTACTCGGCCATATCAAACTCAATACACCACCACGCAAAAACCTTGTCAATCCTGCGCACACAAACACACAACACCACAGACCACCTGCAGAAAGTGACCATGCTCACCAAGTCCACTCTCAAACGTTGTCGCCTCACGTGCGTCCCGATCGTCCCCAATAACAACACCTGAACGAGCGTCCGTCGAAGCGTATTACACACAGCCGCTGCGGGTAAGAAACGGCTCGTCTAAAGCGTCGATTCTATTACCTACAATCTCCCGCCTTACCGACGAGGCACCCCGCACAACCTAGCGCAATCCTCGATCGATAGGTACCCTTATCTCTCGCCCTCCGCAGCCTAGCAGCTCGGCCTATAGTTCGCGACTGCCCCAGTCTCGCTTTGAAGCGGTTCTATACACCCACCATGGCTGGAGAGCACGACGTCTACATGGCGAACGCCGGCAGCGGTCGCGACCTGCAGTTCGCAACCCCACCGGCTCCCGTCGGTGCAGCATCACAAGCACAGCAATCCACTGCCAGCGGCGCCCAGCAGGCTGGCCACCAACGCACATACCAGGCCTGTATTCCGTGCCGCCGTCGCAAAGTGCGCTGCGACTTGGGCTCTGTCGACAACCCACACGATCCACCATGCTTGCGTTGCAGGCGAGAGGCGAAGGAATGCTTCTTCTCGGCGACGCGCAGGAAGAAGAAGGATGGCAGTAGAGACAGCTTCTCCGAAGAGCCCAACCAGGGCGATGACGGCTATGAGATCAAGACTGGACGAAAGCGGCTGAGGGCAAACACATTGGACGCTGAGGAGGAAGAGGACGATGATGTTCCGCGCACTCCTGGTGGATCAATTGGTCGTACGCAGCCATTGAGAAGGCCAGAGGGCCCGAAACCGCTGCAGTACGGCGAAGAGGACTTCAAGGCCAGCGATCATATGACGGCTATCTTACAGGCCAGCGAGGTGCACAGCGGACACGACGCCCTCAAGGTCTTGTACGAGGCCGCTGTCCATGGTAGGACTAACAGTTCCGCGAGCGGCCAGCGGCCGAGTCTCAATGGACCGTCACCTGCTGCTACGTCTTACCCAGCTACAACGAGCCCAGCTGTGCACAACCCGAACTCGTCGGTCTCGTACCCAACCAACTCATCATGGAAGCCTAAGATCGAGCCTGGGACTTCCGTCGATCAAGACGTGTTGCCAGAACCAGACCCAATGCATGTCGCGGCAGCTCTCAAGGCTTGGTCGCGCTATCGTTTCGTACGCCAGGGCTGGTTCACAGCCAAGGAAGGCATGGCATACATCGAATACTTCTACAGGTATTGCTCTCCGCTTACGCCTGTCTGCTTGCCCGACTTCAGGTCCCCAGAGCATCATCCAAAGCTATTGTCGCAAGAGCCCATGCTCAGCGTTACGATGCTACTCACAGCTTCTCGCCACATGGAGCTCGAAGGGCCTGGACACCAAAGTCGGCCGTATGTGATCCACAACAAGCTTTGGACTTACCTTCAAGGCATGGTCGACCGTCTTGTATGGGGACAGGAGCAGTTCGGTGGAGGCTTTTGCGGAGCTGGTGCAGAACCTAGTAGCGATGTCAACCCCTTATCTCGCAAAGGTCTTCGGACGCTTGGAACTGCAGAATCATTGATACTTCTTACTGAGTGGCATCCACGTGCCATGCATTTCCCGCCAGACGAGGACGATGACGATCTCATGACTCCAGAACACGCCATCAACACGCCTGATCCTGAAACTTACGATGAAGTCCCCAAAGGCATTGGAGGTCAGCGGATGGATTCGTGGTTGGAGCCTTGCTGGCGTAGCGATCGCTTGTGTTGGATGCTCTTGGGTATTGCCATGTCACTGGCATTTGAGATTGGCGTTTTCGACAAGAGCGACTGGCAGAGACATGCAAGATCAGCCAACGGCCTTCCATTGTCCGCGGATGAATTGTATGCATACGACAAGAGACGAGCTGGCGTCCGAGACTTGCTTTTGGTCAACGTGACCTTGACCAGTGGCCGTCTGGGATTAACGTCGATGTTGCCAAACAACTACAGCAAGCCAGAAGACAGTGATCTCTGGAAGAGACAGCTCGGTCAACACGACAGCATTCAAGATACCGTCATTCATTTCTGGCTTCGAATTGCTGCAACTCTGCGCGAAGGCAACGCGAAGATCTTCGCCAACAAAGCTTTCACTCGCGATTTGATCAAGAATGGCGACTACAAAGCCGCGCTCGAACAGATCCTGGCACCTTTTAGGGAATGGCGCAAAGACCTCGAAGAGTGTGTATCCATCCCGAAGTACATGCGCTACATTCTCGAGATCGAATACGATTATTGCCGCGTGTATCTCAATGCTCTCGCTCTTCAAGCTGTAGCAGAGCGATGTGCCAACGAATATCCAGTGCAGATTGTTGGGCAAGCGGCAGATCATGTACGGGCCGTGACGACGAACGGTGTCAGAAGCGATGTTGCTATCACGCCCCAGACGCTCTCGAAGTGGCTTGGTGGCGATCGAAAATACATGATTGAGGTTCGCGACGCTGCATGCCACCTTTTGAATGTGGTCGTAGACGGACTGGTGCCAAGCAACTATCTGAAGCACGCACCTGTTCGCTCGTACTTCCGCATCATCAGCGTGTGCATCATGTTGCTCAAGTCTTTCTCTTTGGGTGCCAGTGAGGCAGATATCGCTGATGCCCTGAAACTGATGGACAAGACAGTCGAGGCTCTACGCACCTGTATCGTCGATGATGTTCACGTCGCTAGTCGCTTCGCTGACCTGCTCGACACTCTCACCCAGAATCTCAAGCCACGTCTAGTTCGCTTCACCGCGGACGGTCGCACAGTCTTGGCTCGTAGCAGACGTGAAAGCCAGGTCGGCACGCCTCTCTTCCCATTCGGCCAAAACGGTTCAAACGGTCAAAATGGGCAAAAGTCTTACTCAGAGAACCAGCAGCAGGCCGGTACTGGCACTGGCGCAGGTGCTCTTCAGCACACGTGGTCATACAATTCCGATACCCAGCAGCAGCAGCAAAATGCCTTTAGCATTCCCTCCGACAACAACTACGACCACCTCCTAAGCCCTGCCGACAACGCCTTCTCAGTCATGCCTCCACCCTCTTTCGGCTTGCAGTCTCCAAACCAGAATCCAGACGGCAACCACATTTCCGGAGGCAGCATCGGCTCCGCCAACGGAGGCGATGGAAACGGCAACGGCTACGGTACTGGTGGGCATTTCACCGGCTTTGGTGACGACATGCAGGATTGGCTGGCACTGCCACTCGACCCGCTACTCAACATCTCGGGCGCAGACGTCAACCAGACTATGTATGGTCCTGAGCTTGGTGGCCAGGATATGCTCGAGCTGTTGCTCAATGGGAACAATGGCCACCACCACTCGAACGGCTTCCAGTGAGCTCGTTACCGAGTCTTGAACACTGGCGCTGACGAGTGCACGAAGTTACGAACAATGAGTTGGAAAGCCTGACGGCGAACGAAGGCGAAAGCTTGCACCAATGATGTGCTCGTCTTCACCGGAGATAATGGATGTCGACTGGATTACAGTACTATTGTGGGATGAAACCTTGTCTTAGTGCGACGTGACAGTGTTTGGTATCTTGTGTTTCACGAAAGAAGAGAGACAGAGTGTGTGAGAGAGACTACATACCCACCCGGCAGGTCGCGTGTGAAATTGTCTGCAAAAGACTCGCGCTGCTTTTCATTATTCTGGCGATTTTGCTTCCCCTTCTTGACTAGACGCTTTTGCAGATAGCATTTTTCAAACGAGGCCCATTCTTGCACAGAACAAAAAAGAAACACTACGTACCCTTTCCTCTGCTCCTGCTCATCCTTCCCAGCATACAAGAGCGGTGACTCACTTTCCGACTGAATACGTCGCCCCCAGCCGCTCCATCAAATGATCCTTCGCAGTCATCACAGCTTTCCCATCTGCCATTCTGCGGCCGCTCGCTTTGCCGCTTTCTTTGTGCTCACGCACGAGAGTGCTGGGCACGGGTTCGAGCAGAGCGTCGTCGAGCGGATGGCAGAAGTAGGCGAGCGAGTAGCGGTCTTGCGATTTCTCTCCTGCTTGTGTCTTTGGGAAGATGACGCGGTGGAGAGTGGATTTGAGGAGGCCGGAGGTCCACTATTGGGTGTAAGTCTAGGGTCAAGCTTTGAGAGCGAAGGTGCGAGATAGACGAATATACTTACGTCTTCGAGAAGGTCACCGATGTTGACCAGGATTGGCAAGGGTTTCTTCGGGTCTGCATTCGTGTTGTTGCTTGGGTCGACGGGCACGCTCGCCCAGTGTCCTTCTGGCGTCTTGATCTCGAGCCCTGGTTGACCGGGAAGTTGGAAGAGGAGAGTGAGACTGCCGAAGTCGCTATGAGCTCCGGCTCGGAGGTCTTCTGAGCCCTCGGCGGATTCTGTGGCCGGATAGTAGAGCATGCGGAATACTGTTCCTGATGGGCCGAGAGATTGGTCGTGGCGGGAGGTGAACCAGTCTGGAGGAGTCTGGAGTGCGGTGGCGAGGTGGGTGAACAAGATTTGGCAGAGAGCGTGGCATCTTTGTTGGAAGTGAACTAGAGTTGTTAGGTGAGGCGTCAGCGGAGATGGTAGGGGTTGGTCGAGAGTGAGGTCGGGGAGTGGTGGGCCCATGTTGAATGCTCTGCAGATAGTCAGTGATATTAATATTGCAGACATCACTCCAAAAGAACAAGGACATACTCTTTGACGTCGGCTTTCTTCTGTGTTTTGGGATCAAGCTTCTCAATACCTTGACTGAGCCAGCCATGATTCTTGCCAGCTTTGTTAGAGCCGATGGACACTTCTTCCTTTACCTCAGTAGGAGCAGCGAAGAAGATTTGAGACAACTTGAACATCTCAGCGATCTCTTGAGGCGGTATGCCCGCCTCTGTGCTGTTCTCTATGAACACGAACCCATATCTCGATGCCGCTGATAAGAGTTGCTCCGGTGCGTTTGCGTTAGACGGCGAGACGTCGATGACTGGAATTTGGGCGTTCGATGTGTCCATATTGTGTCGTGTGCTGCTGCGACAGATCTCATGTGCTTCTGGGGTTCTGATGTGTTTGCGATGTTGTCGGACACTTTGAGCTTGAGGTACCGGCTTATCGGGCTACGTTACGATGGCTGTTGGCTTCGATCCAGTCATGTTGGTTTGTCACGCATTCTGACCATATACGACGCCGAACCCACCTCGACGGCCATCACGAAGATTACACGCGTTGACATAATCTATCAAGTCATTCGGACGCATCACAACATCGAAATCAAAGGCGATAAATAGACATTACAAGTTGCCTCAGTAAACTCAGACCTCTGACTGTTCAGGGCCTGTGGCTGGTGAACTTTTTGTCAGAGGGTCTGAGCCCTTCTTGGTGTGGCTTTGCTGATGCCTGGATTCAAAGCCTGATTTATGTTTATGACATTATAGCCTACTAGCTCAATGTTGAATTGTCATAAACTTAGGCTAGGAAATCTGAGATTTTCCTACGAAGATGTACTTCATTATCAAAGCTACATATTCTAATGATAATACTATATTCATTCGAATATTCAAGCTTAGATCTATTACCACAGATTGCATCGAATTCTATCAATAAGCGTAGCCAAATATCGATTTTTTTAGTATGAGAGTATATGACTTGAAAATGACGGTGTTTGCGAAGGTGTAGTTCGTATATAATCTCAAATCTGGTGATATTTTGATTACATTTATTGTATAGCGCATATATCAATCTATTGATCCAGATTGCACGACGATAACCTTAATAATACTCGTGTTATTATGGTTGTTTGAAGTTGGTCAAAAACGTCGTTTGAATCTATGCGCAAGCTGAGGTAGTTCAAGAAGGGCTCAGACCCTCTACGCTGGTGGAATCGACGCTCTGACCAAAGCCTGCGCCACAGGCCCACTATGCCACTCTCCACCAACCAGCGTAGAGTGTCTGAGTTTACTGAGGCAAATTACAAGACAACTTTGAAGGCATTTTTGACCAGGGTACGGGTTTAGGGCAGGTCGCCCGCTCGTTGTGCTCGACTTCACCAGCCGCATGTGCGCGTTTCTCTACTTGAACCATTCCTTGTTCGAACCACGATGATCCAAAACACAGACGAAGAAGTATCAGGACGTTCAGAGCTGCAGATAGACTCGTCTAGATGTTCTCTACTAAAATTGTCGAACGTACACGTACACACAGGCTTCCTTCGACCATCACAATGCTGCTCATTGGCCCAGCCTGGGTTGGGGTCGCTTTTCCTCATTTGTAGCCAGCAAGCGGCCACGTCCGACCCTATTATCTGCTGGTTCGGATAGGATCTATAAGGATATGTGTTGATTCTCATTGGACCAGTCGTGTATCTGCTTATCTACGTACCTTGCAGCATGCATATACATCGTTGATAAGGTTCTTCGTTGCTGATGTTCACCTCGTACGGCTTCGTGTCTACTGGGCGTGTGGCCTTGGTTAAAATACCAGCACGAGTAAGGCGCGATGTGATGTAGGTCATCCTCGAGTTTCTTATGGTCATTGTCTCGTTTTCAATTCATATGAACGTCGACGCCGCAGCATGGCTTCGTCCTTCACAATCCAGCGTCACTGAAGGCCGGTCGACAATACCACGAGCAAGGACACAACTATGGACGCATCACAGCTTAATCGCCTACCCTCCGAACTGCGGATCCAAATTTACGAGTACGTCTTCACGTACGAGAGTCTGACTTGTCACAAAGGGCGCTGGAGTGCGAAGAGATACGACAAAAAGTACTCGCTTCCTCTGGCAAGGGAATGGGGTCCAGTACAAGTCTGTAAGCAGATGCGCGACGAGACGCTTCACCTGCCGTTCTCGTTGAACACTCCGACATGCGGCGGACCAGCCTCAGATCCCCACTACGAATGGTCGCTGGCGACCCCTCTCACCGTTCCGTGCCATTGGGTAGTCGATACCATGAGACCAGCACTCTTCACAGACGCAGCAACGTTCCGTTTGGATCTGAACATCTTCCCTGAGATGTGGCAGGAGGCGATCACCAGTGACAGAGCTTGGAGTAATCTCAGTCCCGTCTTCGAAAGACTCCTCGGCGCGATTAGTCCTGCTAAGCTCGTCGTCACTCTCAACATCTACTATCACTACGAAAGCTTGGATTGCATGTATCCAATGCCTTTCCAAGACCTGCTCATTTTCCAAGTGTGCCCAGGCGATCCCTTGGTGGCTGCCAAGGCGATTCCGGAGCTCAAAAATGCGATCGCAGCCCAAGCGAAAGCACTAGAACGACACGACCATCATCACGACGCTAATCACTGTCGCGTGAAAGCCAACGAGGACAGATTGAGGGAGCAGCTTGCTCAGGTCTCACACGTATCGCGGAGGTTTGTAGAGGTGGCGATATGGTCTTGCATGCCCAAAGGCTGTCGCACGAGAGTGTGCAAAGAACTCGGACTGGACAAGGTCTTCACGCATCTGCGGGTGGACTGCGAAAGCCCCAACGTGCGCAATTGCGCGGATGCTTTGACTGAGAGCGAGCAAGCGTGATTGATCACTTGCAAAGGCCTTTCGAATTGGCCAAAACCACTGTACGACTGCCTCCTATTTTTTCCGGGACAAGAGCATGGCCGACTCTCCGTGCGGCCTTGCTCACGTCAGATTGCTTAGCCGAGCAGCAGTACTATCATTCTATTTGAGCAACCGGGCTTCTCACGATCTCCATGGATGATAGTCAGATATTATATTCGAGTCTGACGTATCTACAAATTCGACAACAAGACAGGCGAGCGCATGCCCCGGGACAGACGTCCGGAAAGCAAAGCAGTGTAACTATGTATGGCCGGCCTGTATACGTGTGATGACACGACAGAGCAGATTTAATGTGAAGGACTGGGGGACTCAGCTGAGAAGCCTACATCGGGGAGAAAGCAGTAGATCACGAATGTTATGCCCAGCGATTGAGTGGCGAAATCTGATCACCTGGGTCATCAAGGATACCGTGGTGTGCAGGTAACAGACCACTTGAGACGAATGAGCCGATACCAGTTGTATGAGAACGATATGGAAAAAGTGAAATCGGGTAGTTGGTGGCACGATATAAACAGGATCTCGCATTAATCAACGCTCGCTGTGTGTAACATTTGTATCAAAAACCAGCAAACAAGAAAATGCAAATCTCAATGGCGTCTGTCTAATCACCGCTTCCTCACCCTCGGCGCGCTTCACCTCCTAGCCCTCTGCCTCTTCAACCTCCTCTGCCTGCGATTCCACCGTTTCATGAAGAAGTCCACCAACTGCTCCCAGTAAACACACGCGAACACAAGGAACAAACTGCCGGCCGTGATCGGAATCGCAGCGGAAAAGTAGAAACTGAAAGGATGATCGAGGCCCTTTCCGCCTGAAAAGTTCATGCCGAAGTAGCCGCTCACAACGGTCAAAGGGGCGTAGAAGACCGTGACGAGCGCGAGGATCATCATGAAGTTGTTCGTGCGGGCGCTGACGGTGTTGAAGAGCAGGGTGCTGATGTTGGAGACGGAGGCGTCCATTTGCTCCAGCGCTTGGATCAAGGTGATGCAGTGATCGAGGACGTCGCCGAAGTAGGTGTGCGCTAGAGGGGTTATTTGGATGGTTGCTGCGTCTGGGTGGCGTTTGAGAGGGTTCATCGTCTCGGATACTGTGCGGGTCAGGCGTGGTGTTGGGCTCTGGGAGCGGCCGCGGAGCTGGGCGGCTTGTTGGAGGTGCTTATTTGTGGGCTTCCCTGAAGGAAGAGGCATGGTTGGAATGCGGAAGCTCGTATCTCTGTGCTGTTTGTTCTCGACGGGATAGGTTGTCGTGTATGACTGGCCGTTGTTTGAGTAGAACTCGGGAGGTAGCGTCATTGCCATATTGGGCTCGACGTTGTGGTCTCTGAGAGCATTGACAAGGTGCACGATGGGCTTGATGAGGTTTTGCAGCATGTCGATCTCCTCGCCGAAGATGTGCAGGGCTTGTGAGGTCTTGATTCTGGGGCTTTTTCCCAGTGCCTGCATTTGAAGCTCTTTCCGTGCCTTGTTGTATGCGTCACGCACAGGCATGGCCATATCAACGATGGCATCGATGATGGATTGCAAGATGAGTGAAGCGTCGCAGCTGCTTCGAAGGACTGTTTCCTCACTGCGCAAGCGCGATAGGATGGGAACCTCGATATCTTCGGCTGAATGTTCGAAGAAGGAGACAATGGTGTTGTCGGCCAAGAGGAAGATTGACACCTGTTCGACGCTAACGACCAAGTCTTCCTTGGACAGCACACTGTTCTCTTCCATGAACTCCGTGTGATCGGCAATCTGAGAGCTTTCGTATCGGTGCAAGGTCCTGATCTTCTTGACCGGACTTGCCTCTGAAGTACTGCTGTGAGCTTTCACGAATTCGTCAATTTTGCCGTCGCCATCCCGATCCATATAACGAGGAAGAACATCTTTTTCATTCTTGGACCCAGGCCACCAGCCGCCTTTGGCGCCACCGTTCATCTCCTCGATGTCCTCATGCGCCGGACAGTCTTCGTGATCGTTCTCGTGTTGGTGTAGCCGCACAAGCTTTTGCAAGGTGAGAATCACGCATGCCTGGTCGCTGTACCAATCGACCTTGGTTCGAGAGTGGGTGTGGATCAAATCCTCGATAGCCAATCTGTGCAAGCGGAATCGGTTACCGATCAGCTTGATCACATCCCAGGAAAGGCCGTTGACGTTGATCCAGCGACATTTGGATTCCTCTGGCTTCGGGTTCTCGAGCATTTCAGCTAGGTCGTCGTTCCCAGCCTTCTTGATCGACAGATGAGTCTCTGAAAAGTCGACCACGGTGATATCGCATGGTGCAACTAAGCTGCTGACATGTGCTGGCAGTTTTTCATCATCTGCCGTAACATCGATACCCGGCTCAGCACCAGGCTGCTGGAAGACGTCGATCTCCGGATCCCCAGAGCTGAAGGTCTTCATGGTTTCGGTACGCTCCAGCCGACGGTGTCGGAGGTGGCCTTCAAGGTTGCTACCGATCGAGTCTCGCCTTGAAGCCCGCGATATTACACTGCCACGTCGATCTCTCGTCATGCTGTCGTGGGCCGGGGGAGAAATCCTACGCCTACGTTCAGGAGATCGTATGCGAATGTGCTCCGGCGAGTTGCGACTGGATGTCTCGTGTCCGGGGGCCTGAGGTGAGCGCGCCACCTCAGGGGAAAAGTCACGGATGGTGGTCATGATTCCTGCGTTGCGAAAGGCAAGTAGCTGTGAATTGTCGCCACGAGGCTTGTCGAGGGATGATCTTGACTCTTGGAAGCTTTCAAGTCCAGATATTGTTCCTGATAGTGGATTTAATTCTCTTGCCAGCGATGTACCAGGTATCAGATGCGTGTCCAATAGTGTATCGCGTATGCAGAACTGTCCAAGGAGAAAAAGTAGCCGCTAGCCATCAGAGACTGCACACGGTCAGGGGTGGCCAACAAGTAAGTAAGGACCACGCTCGCACTCCAATGGCATTGTGTCGCGTCGTGTCGTCCGAAAATTTGGTCGACGCCAGCGAGCGACAGTGAATGAAGCAATGAAAGGGAATTTCAGAAGTGAAAGAAAGCCTGCTCTCGCCTTACACGAGCCCCAGCACAGAGCACAGCCTAGCCGTCTCCCCAAAACGTCAGAGCCGAAACCCCACTGAGATCAAAGGGCCGCGAGTCAAGCTTTTTGCGCGGGGACCACCACGGGGTTAGGCCATGCACTACCACCCATTCCAACTGAACCTTAAAAACCTAATCTTTGTTTGCTTCTTCCTCCGACGTGCGAATCCTTTTCGTCCATGCGAGGACAGGAACCACGCTGCTTGGCTCTGCCGATCGACTTGACGCGTCGCAGGCACAAGGAAGGGATTGACGAGAAGCCCTGGAGGCAAGCGAGTAGAATCACTGCTCTGAAATGCCTTCAGTCACACCGTCACTCACTCTATCCAAGTTACAGCAGCCCAAACAACCTCGACCTCAATGAAATTCCTTTCAAGTATCCCACGTGGACAATGAACCCAACTGAACGTGATACACACATACACAGACACAAACTTTCCAGTAGTCCCAGGCACCACACCTCCAAAACAGTCCAGCCCTACAGTTGTAGCTCATAAGTCTACGGACACCTCAATGTAGTCATTACGCCAGTGTCAATAGATATAGGTTCGAAATATTACACTACGTTCGTAGAGATGATAGGAGTCACGTAATTTTTTTTTTTTGAGTACCTTAATGGTATAGTGCTATCTTTAGCTCTAGTCTACTCAGAAGGATAGTTGCCGCTGAGACACTGTGCGCAGACTTTTGAGTAACGACTGTATATGCACGTGGCAAGACAGAACAGAAGCCTTTTCTGCTGTTGAACGAACACGAAGACATGCACCGAGAAACGCTTGACTAGCAAACAATGGCATCAACATTATTGCTTCTCAACTCGATTACCAAACAGCATCATATCACATGCGAGCAGACCTTCCTCCGAGGCACCAACGGATGGAAAAAGGCCAGCCCTGTAGGGCGGTGAGGTGGAGAGCCTTACGGCTTTTGACTTTGACTTCTACCAATACGAAGGACGGCGTCCAGCACCGCAAGCCACGATTGCTGAAGCGTGGAAAAAATCGCTCAAATATCACGTTGACGGGTGGTGAAAAGGAGAGGAAGATGTAATATAATAGTTTCTCTTATCATTTCGGCTTTTTCCCCTTTCTGAAAAAGCGACGACGACGGGTATTTGATGGGGATATAACAAAGTAGCTAATGATGATTGATGTTCCTCCATGATTATTGGTGAAGGAGATTTTCCATCCAATGGGGTGAATGGTAATGATTGATGGTGATGTCCGTATCCTGGTCTCCCTTTCTGTCCCGTGATTCGAGTCTATGCGACTCGAGTGCCAGCGCATGAAAATGCTTTACGTCAAAAAATGTAACAAAGAAAAAAAAAAGCAAGAAACAAAACAAATTGGGTATGCAATGCTTAGCGTCAGTCACCTTCTCATCGCTCAGCAGTCCCGCTGTGGCTGTGATGATGCGAGTGGCCGTGATTGTGGTGGTGATGGTGTCGGCGATGATGCCTGTCGCCGCTACTGCTGCCTTCACCAGCGCCTGCTGCGCCATCTCGGCCGTGGCTGTCGTCGGCTGCTACGCACCAGAAGCGGTGGCTACCCCAGGCGCCTTTCTGGCATTCCTTGGAGCAGTACTTTGTGCGACGGCAGCGACGGCATTTGGCGAATTGGCGGGTGAACTCCTCCCATTTGCCGCATTGCCAGTAGGCGCACTGGCGGATGCCGCCGCGTGAGTCGTCTTTCCGGCAAAGGTTGCGCATAACGACACCGGCCCAGTAGGACATGTCGTCGTGCTGGGGTGAGACGGAGTGGGAGGAGGCGTGGCGGGAGGAGGTGGACTGCTTGGCGGTGAACTTCTCAATGAGTGGGAAGATGTTGTATGGTTGCTCGCCGGGCTTCTCGACGAACTCGTTGTCCCAGTCATCGTCGAGCTCTTCCTGTGAAGGTCCGAGGGTCGAGGTAGCTGGGTTGTAGTCGGGGTCGAGGAGGTGAAGATCTTTGCCAATCTTGAGTCGAGGGACGAGGTGTGATTGTTGGAAGTATGAGCGGAGGTTGCAGTATTTGGAAACGTATGCAAGGAGCTGCAGCGACATGAGGACGTCTTCGTCGCGTGGCATAGCAGCGATCACTTGTTGTGGTGGAGGGCGGTCGAGTGGGAGGCTCCTTTGAGGTAGCCATGCGGGAGGTTGTTGGAGATTGGGAGGGGTTGCGTTAAGAGGGTTCATAGCAGCGGGCAACTGGTTTTGTTGGAAGCCGTTTTGTGCTTGTGTTGGTGTCGTAACTGGGTTGAGTGCGCTTCCGTCGGTGGATAGGCGGTGGCTGATGTTGAAGGTCTCGTCCTCGTGAGATGGGCCGAGATTGACTGCATCTGTGCGTGGCTCGAGGATAGTATCGTCGTCCAGGACGTCTTGCATGACGATGTCAGATTGGATATCCACGCGAGGCTCGGGCTGTGTCTCTGCTTCGTTGGTATCTTCTGAGCCAGCATCGTCAGGCTGCGCATCATCGTCTGATCCTGAGATGGAAAGCTGATGTCTGATAGAGGTGCGCCTTACTCGCCTCAGACCGGTTGGGCTCTGGCTGTCGGGTCGCGTGACTGGAGCGTGGGGTGTGGTAGGAGATTGTGGTTGCGAGCTAAGCTCGGCGTGTGATGTGGGAAGCATTGAAGGCAGTCTGTCGGCATCCCTGACAGGTCGCAACCCGAATGAAACACCGCTGTCTTGCTGTGAAGGGACTGAAGTCATGGGTGTTTCCATGGCTTCTCTGCTAGCGCCGACTCCAGGTGTAGAGAATTGCACCCGGCTGCTGAGCGATCTGGCATGTTGGTGTCGCTGGAAACTTGTGCGATCTGGCGGCGAGCTGAGCGACAGGTTCGCTGCATTTGCAGTGGGCGTGACAGCAGCAGATGCTGTTTCCTCTTGCTGTTCACGAGGTTCTGGGATTGAGATAGGAGGTGGAACGTGTCGTCTGCTCCTTTCTGATCGCTGGGCGTATGGGTCACTGCGAGATGAAGAAGAGCGCGAGAAGCTGCTGCGCGAACCACCAAGAGTGCCAAGAGGGCATTTTCGTCGGCTCTCAATCTCAGCCCTTTCTCTGCACTTGTCCATGACCTGGAAGTAGTTGTCGAGTATGGTCGCAATGACCGGCACCATGTCTGCTTCCACAACGCGGGTGCGGACAGCCTCTGAACCTCTTACGCCGATGTTGACGATGCACTGGAAGGCCAGATTCCATTTCCACATCTCCATCATGTCCTTGCTCCTACCCTCCTTGAGGATGCATACCAGGCGCTCGATACCGCCATCGACGGTGAGAATATCACGTATGCGGCCAGACGAGGTGGTGAGGTATGCGAGATTGTTGAGGGAGTTGATTAAGGGGAGGGTGGAGGTGCAGTCGAGCGCTCGTCGGTCATAGAGGGCAGTGGTGATGCTGACCGACGCCTTGTTTGCATTCGGGATGCTGAAGTTGACCTCGCGCATGTTTGCGCCGGGCTCAGGAGCGCGGTGCGCTCGCTCGGGTGATGTGGTTGGATGATTCGGGTTGGCAAACTTGATGTTGTTAAGATCGGATCGGACAGCCGGCGCAGAGCGAGTTAACGCCTCCGGAGATGCTGTCGCTTGTTTGCAGAAAAAGACGCAATATTCCTGCTCCTCGGGATGAGATGGGTCGAGTCCCTGGGTCCGCTGGAGAGAATGCTTTGTGTGTCGGGAGGCCGAGTGCACAAAGGCGGTGTCTCCTGGATGCGCGCTGCCTGCTCGTGGGGCTCAGTGAAGGCGACGACGGGCGGAGATGAAGCCGATTGCACGGGTGACAGGCGGCGAGGTGAAGAGTGAAGAGGTGAAAGCGGCGACGTAGCGGCAGTGACGCAGTTTGTCGCGTGTGGCGTGGGAGTCGGGCGGATGGGTGGTGGTGGTGGGAAGTTTGCTCGTCGGCAGGGAGGGTGGTGAGTCGGGGCGTGTCAGTACTAGCAGTGAGTGAGCCGGGTGTCTGCTTGCGAGCCCAGCCTGCGTGCACGCCCAGCCAGCCAGCCCAACTGTGCAGCTTGACTCGCAAGGGATGGATCGCCGGTGCTGGCCACGCTTTCCGTCCGCGCCGTGGCCCGGATAGCCTGTGGTCGGGATGACGCTGGTGCGAGTGTTTTTGTTCCTCGAATATTGCTGCGGTGCTTGCTAATGTTCTGTTGCTGCTGTGTAAAGAGGCTCTATCGCTGCTTGCGGGTATGGCGATGGGCTGGTAAGCACACGGAGATCAGCCAAGACGGCGGCGGCTTGCTCAGCAGCGAGGGCGAGGGGAACAAGTGCGCGCTGCGTGCAAGCGCTTGTGCAGCCTGTGAGACAGCGAGAGCAGTGGCGAGACGACTCCAGCCAGCCAGCATCTTCTAATCTTAGCAATCCATTCATCAAGCACCAACCCCTGCCAATTGCGCGATATTGCATACATGCGTCTACTGTCCTTTGCGATCGCTCGCATTTGCCCGGTCTGCTGCACAATGGCTGATCCCTATCACCTTGTTCCTCCGAACGTCACCATGCAATCTCATCTCATGCCATCTCATCTCGTCTCATCACCCAGCAGCACAGCACAGCGTACTCCACGTCCCAAACACCGCGACACACCGGCTGCCCTGCTAACAAGACACTGCACACCACTGTCGTCCGCCTAGCAACGGGCACTGCACGTAGTCTCACACATAAAACAACCAGACAGAAAACCGTTCAGCCTTGCCATCTTCATGTCTGATTCACTCGTCGCATGGCTCACCGGCCGTCAGCTACCTAAGGTTAGCCGCGCAACCGCCCACGAGAAAATCTTAATCATGCGCTCGTCCGGCACTTGTCTCTGCATACCAGCGAGCGTTTGCCATTTGACTTTCAACTCGTCTGTGCAAAAAATATGATCCCTACCTTATGATCCCTGAACACTGCTCGCACCCTTGTCCCCATTCACGCTGCTTGCCGAAAGCCGACGCCGGAGACAAGCGGTGCCAGTCTCTCACCCTGTCCCCAGCGACGAATCCTTCCGGCTACACATGTAGCAAAGTACTTTCTGGCAAAGAGATTGCACGCAGCTTGCAGTGGCGAGAGTGGGTTCTGATGCGAGCCTTGCAGTGGGCCGTTCCCCAACCTCCGCTCTGTGCAGTGCTGGGGTCTACCTCCTAGCTTTTGATGGCGTGTGGTGGTCTGACGTTGTTTTTGGCGGGCAAGTTCGCATGTCGCGCTTCTGTGTATGAAATGCGCTCGACGCGTTAAACAGGGGTTTGTCTTCATGAGCTGATGGGTTGAACGTTCTATGTCAAAGCAACATCGTTGTTGTACATCGTCATCCCGGGAGTTTGACTTGGTCTCAGTCTCTGAAGCACTGTCTCGGCTTTGGCCCTGCTGGCAGACACCTCGGTCTCAGCCCTCTTGATGTGTCTGCGACGAACCAAAGATGTGCTGTCTTATATCGTGCAGTCGTCAAGAAGTATCTGTGGTACGCTGCCGTCATGGTCTTTCTATCCATGTTGAATTTCGACACAATAAAGCGCCGAGTGGCTTGCATGAGCCATGCAGTTCGTGCCGTTTCTGGCGTTGCCTTTCGTCGTACGCTGGCTTGGAACAATGTCTATGTTCGATATTTACCCGGTTGGGTATGCGATGGCGTTCCATATGCCTTCGTTCATTTCGTCCGGTAGTGTAGTGTGAGGAAAGGCGAGCGTAATATTCTTCATTCTAACCATAAGATACCCTTGGTACGCATACCATACATAGCATCTTTTCCCACTGCGATACACAACACCGATACTCATACATCCCACTTTGTGCCCAAATCCAACACGACGCCAACACCCAGATTAATCCCAAAACCCTATGCCTGTTGTCTAATTGACCTTAGAAATCTTGCAGCTCCAACCGCTCTCCTGGCTCAAAAGCGGCAGACTAGCGCCCAAGCACCAGCCCAACTCGTTGCCCTTGATCTTCTTCGCAATCTTCACCTCGCGGTCAATCGGCATCTCGTAGCCGGTGTGCAGAAGCGCAAGCATAAAGTTCAAGTCCAGACAAGTGTCAGGACGATCGTTCAGCTCCTCCATCGCGCCAGGAATGCTCTCGAAAACTTTCCACGCGTCGCCGCCGGCGCACACTCGTGAAGTGAGATCGTGCAGCTCGCGCAGAGTGAAGGACTCGGGCATGCCGAGCGGCTGAGTGCGGTCGTAGAAGTAGGAGAAGAGGTAGACGTCTTCGCGCGAGAAGGTCTTCTCGAGACTGGGCTGGTGGACGCCGTTGAAAGCGCAGGGTGCGAGCTTGCAGGATGCCTCCTTCTTGAGGGTCTTTTCGGCGAGGGCGCGGCAGTTGGCGGAAGCGGCTGCGGTGGTGGTCGCTGGGCCGGTCATGTTGACGGTGACTTGCTTGCCGAGAGGGTGGTTTTCGCTGAGCGAGACGTCGATCTGCTTGCTGGAGCCGGGAGCCAGGCAGGGGTTGGAGATGGGTTTGGCGAGCCAGGCTTTGCTTTCGGGGCTGTTTTCGTACATGCCCTCGACGACGACGCGGTGCAGGTTGTTGCGTGCTTCCATGAGACCGTATCCGAGGTAGGAGTGCTGGTAGAGGGTGAAATCACGGCCGCCGAAGGAGAGAGCGTATTTGTGGTCACCCTCTGCCAGCTGCTCGGGAAGACCACCGTTCTTGGCTTCGGGGAAGGTAGGCTGGAAGACGATCTGTGTGCTACCACCTCCAAGATCGAAGACGGCGGCAGTAGGTGTCTTGTCAGGTCCACCAATCTTGCCCAGCAGGTAGTTTGTCGTGATCCAAGCATAGACACCTTCGTCCTTGCCGTCCATGACTTCCACGCCGCCCTTGGCGTCGCTGACAAGAGGGAAGGGGTAGACAGTCTCGAGTCTTTGCCTGACAGCCTTGAGAATCGCATCGCTCTTCTCGGGACCTAGCTTTCTCAAACCAGCGGTAGCCTTGACGGCGATTGGTGTGCAGCCCTTGAGCTTATCCGGAACGTTCTTCATCGCAACCTCCAGCAGCACATCCAAGCTCTTTGCCGCACCCTCAGCGTCATCGCCGTAACTACTCAATCCACTGCCACCCTCCTTCTTGGCGGTCATCTCAAAGTCCTCATTCTCAAGCTCAGGCGTAGGACCGCAGTTGTTAAAGCGGTAGACGTGAATTCTGCTTCCGGTGCTGCCAGCATCAACCATAAGCGCATACTGAATCAGCGGCTTGTTCTTATCATAGCTGCGAGTGCAGCGCTGTGTGCCGGTAGTCGAATCGCTCGCCACATCGCCGCCAGGGAACTTGCCAACGCCCGGAGGCGTGTAGCCGCCGTCGCTGCCGCCGGGGACGATGTAGTACAGGACCAGAAGGACAAAGGCGACAATGCCGGCGGTCTTCAGGTACCGCGAGCGCTGGCCTTGATTCATTTGATTCATCCACGCGTTCTTGGCTTTCTCGCTCATGGATTCGGGCTGCACGCGCTTGTCCTTGAGTGTTGTATCCTCACGCTTGGGCAGGACTGTCGAGCTGCTTCGGCGGCGTGGAGAGGAGAAGGAGACGTTCTGCCAGGTGGACGGGCGTTGCTGGATGTCGACGGAGCCGGTGGACATGTAAGGGCAGCCTGGCTTGTTCAAGCAGCCGTGAGACTGTTGGGTGCAATCCAACAGTGAAATCGATAAAGGTAGAGAAGTGGTGTCAATTGAAGCGAAAGCCAACGGCTGAGATTGACAAGGGCGGAATCAACAAATGGCCTAATTTATTCTTGGGATGTACGTACCCCTTCTCGTCTACCCCAGCGGAACCCTGAGAAGCGACTCGACTTCGCCCGCTAGTGCGCCGCCTCAGCCCTACGCCACTTTGCTCGTGCGACCAATGACTTCTGTTGTGATGTTCATCCGTCTACATGTACGTTGACATAAATACATGGAAGCAGCATGGATCGGTCATTTGTTTTTTGCAGGTTTCCTACTGGAGGCCATGGCCTCTACGAGCTGATTCTTCATGCCTGTCGACTCACGCGTCCTCCGTATGCTTTCGAATCCAATCGTCCTCCACCAAATCGTTGGCAGAGCTGCGCTTTTCAGGTTCCCATTGTAGCATTTTCCGCATGAATCGTAGGAACAGCTCCCTATCCTCTCTGTCCTTTTCACCTTGTAAGGCTGTCTCTCGGTCTTCGAGAGTCCCTGAACGAGGCAAGGCAATCCCGGCAGCCCATTCGCCTGTACGGGTAGATTGTCAGTGTCAACAATGCAGTAACTATGGAGGTTATTTAGCTTTCAACTCACCTGAGTCTGAGAAGAATTTGCTCTTCAGATTCGCCCGTTCCAGGAGACTCGCTGGAGGAGGCCCAAGGAGCGCAATCATCTCCGAGAGATGAGCTCTTCCTCGGTATGTGTTGTTTTCAGGATCGCGTCCAGTGAACAGACGCTCGCCTTCGAAAGCATCCCAGACCTATGGAGTCAGCACATGATCTGCTTGAGAATTGTGGATAGTTACTCACCATGCACCCGACATTCCAGATGTCGACGCTGTATGTCCACGGGATATCCAGAATGACCTCTGGCGACCTGTAAACATTTGGCTGGATATCTTCACGATGCTCTACCCCATCGTCTAGTGCCACAGCTGATCCGAAATCGCATAGCACAGGCTCGCCAAAGTCTTTGGGGATACCCAGCTCGCGCGATGGATAGATGACACGGCCATCGACCTCTTTCCTGGGACTGGGCTCTTTGAGTTCCTCGTTCTCAAACTGTGTAAGCACGGAGGAGTCTGCCGGGAGAAGAATGTTGGCCTCTTTGATATCTGTATGGGCGACGTGACACTCTCGGTGGAGGAGGTCTAACCCTAGAAATAAACGCTTGAGAACGAAGGCTATGATTTCCGATGGTAGTTTTGCAGCGGGATTGCGATGCTTGAAGCTGAGCATGTTGTCCCAGAGAGGGGCATGTACCAGGCATCGATGTTTCCCATGCGGACCGTCGACATCAAATGAGTTGAGTAGAGAGCGGAGGGCACTGCGGCCTGGGTGGTGCTTTGGTGCAGCGTCGATACGTTTGTAAATGTTGAACTCGTTGTCAAGCTCATTTGTCGAGGAAGTCGATTGTAAGTTTATGCATAGCTTGAGCGCAACATGTTGACAGTCGCTGCCATATGTTAGTGTTGGGTGGATGCTAATGCGGGCGATACTTACACGAGGTCTCTCGCAAGCCACACGGTCGAGGTGACACCGAAGCCGAGTTTACCAACAACTTGGTAGCGCTCCTGCAAAATTTGACCGATTCTGACAGGGTAGTATCGTGTGGTGGCGTATTTTGGAAGCGTTTCTTCTTCGACCTTCTCGCCTGCAGGTACAAGAGGAATGCCCTCCTTTGGAAATACAAGAGGCTTGTAGGTAGTTCGTCGAATCGATTTCAACGCGTGGCGAAAAAGCGAAGCCATGAAGTATGAGCTCGCGGCTCTCAGTCGTGGTCGTGATTACAGAAAACGCTGCTTGAGTGTGTTAGTTCTAGAAAGCGAACACAATGCGACAAGACCCTATCAAATGGCAAGACTGAGAGTCGGGTGCGCTCTGTTCACTGAAAGAAAGTGGATCTCGATGGTCCGAGCGCGCGGCTAAGCCGTCCGCGCATTACATGCGCGACAACTACAGCGAACAGTCCAGCATGGCAGCAAACTGCACTAGTTAGTATCGAATCACCTTTACGGACCTCTCACTGTCGAGCTCTAAAGAGGGGTCTCAGCATCTGCAAGTGCCCTCGGTAACCGCATTGACGATCGCGTCTAGACATCTTCACATGGAAAGCTTGGTTCAACTCCTTGTAGGATCTTCGCTCCGTCTGACGCGAGCAGAATGATAGACTCATCATCCCATGAGCTGTGACAAATGTGAGGATAGATTTGGTCCAGCAATACAACTCCGTGCCAAGATCCACCAAGTCAGACGCAACATCCAGTCCTTGTCGCCCAAGGGATACGTTACGTCACACTTGACCCGACAATGATGATCCTCGTTGTTTAGCTCGTTTCAAAATTCCAAAGGAACACTAGAAACGACGTATCTGATCATAGAGGTTGCCAGGGAACATCCACGACGGTGTAGCTAGAACGAATTTACATGGTCACAATTTATGGTGAAGAGAATACAAAACTACCTTGACGGAGTCGTACTCCGGTAAAAACGAGCATCATCCAGAAATCAGCAGAACGATCAGTGTTGCAAGGTGCCGGCTGCTTGTTGACTTGCTGCAGGTGATGATACCAAATGGCTCGCGGGCCAGCCGCTTGAAGTACCGATTGCCACATCATCTCTGCTCTCTTCTCTTCGCTACCATGGAACATTCTCGCTCATCGCCCAAACAAACGGTTCACGGACCAGCCGCTTAATGCAAAGACTTCCACATCATTCTTACTCTCTTCTCTCCGCCGCAGTGAAGTGTTCTCGTTGATCACCAACGAGAATGGCTCGCGGACCAGCCGCTAAAAACACCAATTGCCACATTGTCTCTACTCTCTCCTCTTCGCCGCAGTGGAGAATTCTCGTTTGTCGCCCACGGAAATTGTGCCAGTGCCGTCGGCATAGATATGGTGTACGCGCGCTGCTGAGCCGTTTGCTGGCTTGATCTCAACCCGAAGAATGTCTTCTTTGTCCTTCGGGTTGTATGCTGACTTGTGAACAGGGTTTTCGTTGTTTTTTGTTCTAACGGACAGCACTAGTAATTGAAGAGGACATAGTATGAGAAGATGAACTTACTTTATGGTTGCTGATTCGACTTCGCCAACTTTCTGAGCATTTATCTGTTAGTTCAATCTGCCACAGATCGCCATTCTCGACCACCATTACAAACCTTTACTGCGCCATTCGCCAGATACTTGTTGATAGCAGCCCTGAAGACGGGAGAAAGTAGGTTCAGATTGTATCTAAAGATCTTTGGTGCCATGCTGTATTGAACCGGTGTGCGTGTTGTATGCCAGATATTAACCGTTAATGAATGAGTACGCCGTTGATTAATTCCATTCTCGAGGTTCCCCTACGATTGAAGCTATCTTTGTATACCAGCTTGTTGCTCAAGGCTGCATTCACGCGAGCGCCGTGGCCGCTGGTGAAGACCTCAAACGCCCATAACGTTGAGATCTCGCAGTCAAGTGGGATATTTGTTGCTACCGCAGTCAACGACAAGCTATCTGGCGCCCATGTATGATCTCCAGTGATCATTTGCTAAGAGATGGGCATGAGTTCCGAAGCAATTCTGACCTCGGAAATGCAGAAAATGCATCAGAGAACGTTTGACATCACCTGAAGCTTGGATAGCCCTCCCATGCTGGGATGAGTTTTCAGTTCTCACTCTGTGGCCCTGCCACGCTTTGAGCTACTCCAACAGCATATCGTCGCCTTCTAGAAGCGGGAGGAACCTGTAAAGGTCAAAATGTGTCGAACACCATCGGCAGCCAAATCGACTTTCACACACTGTCAGACCTAGGGTCTTGCTCCACAGCACTTTTGCACTTTGAAATTCCTCTGCCAGCACAATTTTGTCCTCTGGAGTTAAGAGGAAGCTGTCAAGGTCACATGATACACTCATTGCTTCTCGATAAAAGCTTGGTTGAATTGGGGGCAGGACCGAGGGCTTTGCTCTGATGCACTGCTGCTTTTTGAGCGCACAGTGCTAGCATCATAACGTCTTCTGGAGCTGGTAGTATTCTATTCGGGTCATCTAGTATGCTAATAGCTGTTTGATAGGAACCTGTCCTCACATCGGCAGGACCAGGACTCTTGCTTGAAAGCCTCAATACCTATTTAGCTTACAAAAGTAGCATGGCAATGTTCTCCGAGGCCCATAGTATGCTGATTTGGTCATATAGTATACTACTCGCTGCTTAATTGAGGCCTGCTTCCTACTAGGGCTGGACTTCGACTTCGGCTTCCAGATCCTACTGCATTTGACACTCAATGAGGGAGCTTACTGCACTAGCATACTGACGTTCTCTGAAGTCGATTGTATGCTGAAACATCGTAAGGTGCTCTCTTCGCCACTCAATTGCAACCTGCTTTCTGCTGCAGCCGGGCTATAGTTCTCGCTTCAAGGCAATACCATGCTTGACTTTGGACTAGGGAGCTTACGAAAGTGGTATGATATCGTTCTTTAGAGCGCATAGTACGATGTTTAGGCTGTATAGTATACTACCAACTGCTCTTTCAGATGATACTCTATCCTGTAGTTTTACTAGCATTTCGTAACTCCAGAACAATACATCCGGAGCGTACTCCGCGGGGATATCTTCGTTCTCTAGGGCCTATAGTATACTAAAACAGTTATGTAGTATGTTACTGAGTACGCTATATGATGATATACTAGTTTGTGGCTTACAGGTAGATGACAATCTCGTATCATCAAAACAGTGCACTTAAAGCATACTAGGCATACCTAGAGGTGTTCTCCGAAGCTGATAGTATACTAAAAATGTTGTGTAGTATGCTTCACTAGTAAGTATCACTCTATATAAGTGGCCTTCAGCTACTACAGTACTAGCTTATAAGTCTGCACATGCCTAGATGTCGCATTGCGCCAGTACTGGCGGCCACAGCTATGGTCGTCAAATTGCACAGTATGGAGAGTATAAAGGATACTCCCAGAACTCATGAGTACTAATAGTGTCGTACCATCACCCTCGGTACATGTGATAATGATAGTTGCCATTAAGATGCTATGTGCAGACTTCTGAGCACCGATTGTACCTAGAACAGGATGCTTACATATCAGTAATAGTGTACTCAGAGCATACTAGGCATACATAATAGCATACTATAAGGCTGATAGTGTACTAAAAACATTGTGTAGTATGCTTCGCTAGCAAGTATCACTCTATAGAGGTGACCTTCGACTACTACCTAATAAGGACTCTTAGATATTAGTAAAAGTGCATTTAGAGCATACTAGGCATACATAATAGCATACTATAAAGCTGATAGTATACTATAAATGTTGTATAGTATGCTCTACTAGAGCATATTACTTTATAGAAGTAGCTCCTCTATTACCTAAAATAGGATTCTTAGATATTAGTAATAGTATCTTTAGAGCATACTAGGTATATATAATAGCATACTATAGGGCTGATAGTATACTAAAAACACTATGTAGTATACTTTACTAGAATATATCACTCTATAGAACTTTACTCTAGCTAGTAGTAAGGAGGGATTCTTATATTAAGGTAATAGAATGTCTAAAGTATACTACACTATAATAGAAATGTTCTTTAAGATTAGGAGCTCCTTCTAGAAGGTGTATAGTATATTACAAATTACTCTATAAAATCTTACTCTAGCTAGACTAGTCTAGCTAGACTAGGATTCTCACTCTAATAGATAAGCACTTCTAAAGCATACTACACTATAATAGAAATATTCTCTAAGATCAGAATTCTCTCTTAGGAGGTATATAGTATATCACATATTACTCTATATAATTTTACTATAGCTAGGCTAGATAAGCTAGACTACGAGTTAGTTACTATAGTACTAGTACTTCTAAAGTATACTATACTATAATAGTAGTATTCTCTAAGGTCTATAGTATACTAAAAAGGCTATATAGTATATTATATATTACTTAATAGTAATTAATCTATAATTATAGTTGAGCTAAGTAAGTATGTCTTAGATATTAGTATTTAAGTATTCCTACTTTTATAATATAGTACACTATTATAGTAATATCTTCTAAGGTCTATAGTATACTAAAAAGGCTATATAGTATATTATATATTATTATATATACTTCTAGTAAGATTATAATTAAGCTAAGTAAGTAAGCCTTAAAATCTAGATTTCCTAGGAATTACTACTTCTATAATATACTATACTATAATAGCAATATCTTCTAAGGTCTATAGTATGCTAAAAAGGCTATATAGTATATTACTTATTATTTAATAGTAATTAATCTATAATTATAGTCAAGCTAAGTAGGTATGTCTTAAATATTAGTATTTAAGTATTCCTGCTTTTATAATATAGTACATTATTATAGTAATATCTTCTAAGGTCTATAGTATATTAAAAAAGCTATATAGTGTATTATATATTACTCTATATACTTCTAGTAAGATCGCAATTAAGCTAAGTAAGTAAGCCTTAAAATCTAGATTTCCTAGGAATTGCTACTTCTATAATATACTACATTATGATAGTAATGTCTTCTAAGGTCTATAGTATACTAATAAGGCTATGTAGTATATTCTATATTACTCTATATACTTCTAGTAAGATCGTAATTAAGCTAAGTAGGTGAGCTTCGCATTTTAGATTTTTAGTAATTGCTACTTCTATAATATACTACATTATAATAGCAGAGTCTATTAAGGCCTATAGTATGCTAGAAAGGCTGTATAGTATATAACAAATCACTCTATATACTTCTTCTAAGCTTATAGCTAGACTATATAAGTAAGCTAACTTTAGATTCCTCTTTTAAGTAATTACTGCTTCTGTAGTATACTACACTATAATAGCGATGTCTTCTGAGGTTTATAGTATACTAAAAAAGCTGTGTAGTATACTAATGATTACTCTATGCAATTCTTCTAAGATTGCAGCTCGGCTGGATAAGCTGAACCTGGAATCTCCTTTCGAGGAGATAAGGACATTATAGGCCTCATCCTATAAGATTATGTTATTTAGATAGGCCTATAGTATACTATTTGAGCTTGAAGTACATTATTCTTCTCCTGAAAGGCCACAGTCGAGCAGGGTGGCCTGCCCTTGGATTTTCGCTTGCATGTATGTGAAATATCGATTACGGCTTCTAAAGCATACTATACTACAATATTAGCATACTATGGGACTAGCAGTACGATGTGAGAACTGTGTAGTATACTACTGAGCCCTCGTGATGATTCTATTTCAATCTGCGATGGGATAGTATGCTATTTGCTGGGCGGGGTATAGAATGCGACCCAGATCAGTCCAGAGATCAAACCTCGCTCCGTAGTGTACTATAGAGCTCTGTTCTGAGCTTGATAGGCTTATGTTAGGAAGGTCGGAAAACCCACTAAGAGTACGTGTCACTCAGACTTCTCCATTAGATATGTGCTATATCACGGCTCGGGAATGCTAGCAATTTATCCCAACCTACTCAGATGATAGAGAGAACCCCATAGTATGCTAATAGTTGGGTGTAGTATGCTCTGCACACACCTGTTGTAGTATACGGGCTTATGGGCTATACCGCTAGGCTGGCAGGACAGGGGAAGTAGCAACCCAATTTTACATTTGTAACATACTAGACTATATCCACAAAGACAAGCACCTCCCTCTTGATTTTCCGGCAGCATTACGAATCTATCAAAGCTCTATACAGTGATTGAATGAAGCAAGTTGGGCCCCGCCTTGGGTTGAAGTGCTACATCGACTGCAGCACATTTTCGAATCAGGAACTTATACATCTGGAAGCGCTGGAGAGATTCCTCGAGTCTGGAAGCGCCGGCTAAACGATTGATCGAATCTGGTTCAAGTGTTGACTACAAGCATTACCTATCGCATACGGGTTCGCTAGAATCAACAAAGTGGCTTGTCTTGCTCGGGGGCCTTCTGACGCATTCAGATGAAGGATAGTACAGCGTGAGACGAGCTCGGATTGCGATCGGATGATCATATCTCTTCGGTGCGACAACACTGACTCACAGACTGAAAATGCTTGCCCGCAGGCCACAAATGCTCGTACCCAGACAAGAGAACATTGAACTGAGGGGTCTGGTTTCCTCAAAATCGAATGGTGAGCGCTATTGACATTTCCCCATCCTGGGGGTTGGATAAGCTTCGTCTTCATCTCGTCGACCTGCTACAATAACTAGCGGAACGTCGCCGGTGTCACAAGTCTCAACTGGCACAGCAGCAAATGTGTTGAGATTAAGCCAACAAATTTTGCGCTGACGGATGGAGTAACTTACAATAAGCTAGGATACAATGTTTCTGCTGTTTTAAACCAGCGTCGTCGTCCTCTGGTTGCCCCTTTGCGCGAAACCCAGTCTGGATGCTTTCACAGGCTTGGTGGCTGCGTAAGTTAGGTCAGCGACTTCGTTACTATCAGGACTGTGCCGACGAAGATCGTACAGCAAGCTGTAACGCATGTTAACCATAGCACAAGCCCTCATGATGTAACAGATGAGCTCTCCTTGTCTTATCTACTCAACGGTTTACTGGTCTGTTTCCACACGAGGGCAGATCATTCTGCTCCCGTAACTGTTATCGGGGATGAAAGTGCAGCAAGACATAGAACAATACCATTTTGTGCTGTATGAGCCCCCTTCCTTAATTTGTCGACTCACAAGTGCAACACCCAACATCGCCGACTTTATGAGCGTATCCGTAGGGAATTTTGTGCCAGATGAGCACAGCAAGCTATAGCACATTCTCAGGAGCCAGAACTAACGGGACATAAGTTGCGAGACTGGGGCCTTTGCATCGGAACTAATACGACTAATGTTAACTTGTGCACAACCTTCATATTTCCCAAAGAATGTCTTGCTGGGCGAGACGAGCTTGGAGCTATGAGCTGTGGTGAACCGCGGCACGAAGAAGAAAAAGAAGAAGAAGAAGAAGGAAGGGCAGCGCCAACGGCCGACGGCCTTTCCTCCTGTCCTACCCTTTGGGCAGACAGCAAAAGTGATTCGAGCCTGGAGAGCACGCTATGCTCAGGGAGTGTGATCTCGTGCTCGACGCCGTGTTTCTGAGAGAAGTGCGCTCCTTGCCGGACATGTCAGAACTAAGCAGGCGACGGTAGTTAGGCTCGTTGATGGTACGGAGCACTTCAATAACTCAACTACCATGAATGGCACCAGAGTCTTGATAACCTGATGCTGGTCGTCGCTGGAGTAACGTTAGGTGCAGGCGGTGATGATCCTGGCAACCTTCTTCATGTTGACAAAGACCATTGTGGTGAGCACCTGGGGGAGGCAGTGTCCTGCTCGCCGAGATACTCAACGGAAACATTGGAACCAGTGTTAAGTTGTTAACGACGACCTTGAGAGGCAGGATCCAATGTTTTTCTTGATGGAAAGCGCATTGAATCGGCAACCGATAAGACGCTCAATATCAAGAAAAGTATTGACGAGGTTCATGGGTAATTTATGATTTAGCGAACTTACCAGTCGTCGACAAAATTGATCCCACGTTGAATTACGCACAGAGGCTCAAAATCCGGATTACAAAGACGAATTCATCCTAAGGGTACCCCAGCCGTGAGCCCGCAGGTTCGATTCGAGATTTGGAAACCAGTCCGCAGATCGAACGGCTCTCCAGAAGCGCAAGAGGAGGTCCCCAACCCGAAGGCGAGTGGGCCTTGAAATTCAGAAGCTCACCATCAAGGACAAGCCGGAGCCCGAAGAGCGAACGACTCTCGAGATTCAGAAGCGCATCGGACGACAGATTGGCTCTCAAGATGACCTTAACTCGGAAGGCAGCTATTCGCAAAGATCATAAACTTAAGCACAGCATCAAGATAACATGGCTAGATAGGAAGCGGATTAGGATGGGAAGCGGACTGAATTTTAGGGTCTAGTATTTTAGGGTTATTCTGGATGGGAAGCGGATCAGAATGGGAAGCGGACTGAATTTCAGAGTCTAGTATAATAAAATACGAATATTATATATAATATAGATTATTTTAAAGATTTAAGATCATTTTTAAGTAATTTAAGCTTATTTTAATTTAAATATAAAGTTTAAGTTTATATATTAATAAATTAAAAAATTTATAATTTTTCTAAATAATATTTTTTTTATAAGAAATTTAGAGTTCTATACTAATATATAAATAACTCTATTAATAAAATTTATTAGTCTTAAATATATATATACTAATATATTTTAATATATAAAGTTTAATATAAGCTATTAAGCTTTTATTATAATAAATTATCTAAAGAGTAATTAATTAATATAAGAAAAACTTATTTTAAAACTCTAATTTAACTTTAAGTATATTTTAGTATCTTAAATATAGTTTTTAGAATTAAATCTACTTTTTATATTATATTAATTTATTATTAACTCTATATC